>OY723239.1:1643903-2068903 GCA_963210315.1 Rhynchopus euleeides
ATTCGCGAAGTCCCAGTTCACAGTGCCCCAGAAGGCCTGCACGTACTTCGCCTTGTCGTTGCGGTAGTCAACATAGAACGCATGTTCCCACACGTCGCACGTCAGCACCGGCTTCAGCCCCTCCGACAGGGGGCAACCGGCATCGTGCGTCTGGTGCACACGCAGACGCCCCTGGTCGAGCACCAGCCAGGCCCAGCCGCTGCCGAAGTGGCCCGCCGCTGCGCCCGAGAACTCCTTCTTGAGGTTCTCAAAAGACCCGAAGTCACGCTCGATCATGTCCTTCACAGCGCCGTGGGGCGCCCCGCCGCCATTGGGAGACCTGAACGGCAGGGTGGGTGGGTGGGTGTGCATCACGTGGCGTGTGCCATTCCCTCAAAAAAAAATGCTCTGAGCGATGATTTGCACCGGCGCCCGGAGAGAACCAGAGCTGCCAGGATACAATGCAACCCAGCGCCAAACCATGCAGCGAGCTTTCAGGCCAGGGGTCTGCCAAACAACGCCCCTGAAGGGGGCCACTCAAGAAAGCCAGAGCTGGCCCCTTTGCATGGCACTGTGTCAACAATCCGGGCAGTTGCACACTTATGCTAAAGCCACAACATTCCTTGCAACTCATAGCGAGCCTTGATCACACTTCTGCCGCAAGCAGCCGGCAAAACTGCACACAGTGGATTCGCCACCAAAGCAAAGCAAAGCCAGATCCCTGAACCGCCCGCCATGCCCATTCCTCAGCTGATGACATACATGCTGTTCCAGTAGAACGTGTGGTTCCAGATCTGGGCGGCAAGATTGTACGTCGCGTCCTTGCTAACGATGAGGTCGACCACCGAACGCTGGCGCAGCTCCGGGCGCTTCTCCGCTGCAGCATTCAGCTTGGTAACGTACCCCGCATGGTGCTTGTTGTAGTGGTAGTCCACCTGCTCCTTCGAAATCCCCTTGGCTTCCAGAGCGCCCAGCGCCCACGGCAGGGGGGGGAGACTGAAGGCCATATCGGCTGTGTGTATCGCCTGGACGGGTTGCAGGTTGCAGGGCGGGTACGATTAGCAGGGAGAAGGATTGAAGGTTGCATGATTCAACTGCTCCAACTTCCAAAAGAGGGGCCATCCTGCTGGGGAGAAGGCATTGAGAAGGCCATGCGGGCAGGGGTTATTGAAAGCTTGCCGTGAACACGCCTGGTATCCCTTGACTCCACAACGACACTCGGGGCCCTCCCCAGCGGCAGGCGCAAGGGAGGTCCCTAAAGTTGGGGTGCGCGAGACACGACACACCCGCCACAGGGGATGCCCCCTCCGGCTGCCATGCGAGGACTCCGCACAAAGAGTGCGACGGCACTCACTCCATCGCTGCAGACAAGATGGCAACTGCAGCTGTGTGGCCGCGTTCTTGTGCAATAGAAAGTGGCGTGTTGCCTTTGTTGCTCGCCTTCTTCACATCAGCATGTCCATCCGTGATGAGGATGCGGAATGCGTTGGCCTGTCCAGTCTGAGCTGCCACGAAACACGTAGGGCAGGGTGTGGGGGCGGTGTGCTCGACACGGCTGTGGAAACAGCCGCGTGTGGCACTGTGTGTGAATACCGGAGGCAGCAGCAGACTTCGCTGAGTGCGGCCCCTCCACGAAACAGAAGGATCGGCACAAGACCCACTTGCTTGTTATGTTCGTACACACCTCCACCACATCAACACCCCAACACAATACTGTGAGGGGGTGGCCATGGGCAGCGAGACACCCGCAACACACGCACACACAGTCGTAGTGTACACAATATATACACAATATGTACATAGGACGCCACCTCAGTTATGTCTTGGTATCAAGGCTTACTGGGGGGGGGGGCAATTAATCGTAAGTAGTCGAATAATCGTAAGGGGGCGATTAATTGTACAACATTTTCTGGGCCATTTATACGTAAATTTGTTTTGAATAATCGTAGGGGTTACGATTATTCACTTTTGGCCAAATTTCTGACTTTTCCTCAGAAGATCAAGCAACAGGAACAGCAGGGATCCCACTCAGGCTGTACAAAGTGGAGAATCGGTCGTCATAGACCAGTGATTGAGTCACCCCACATGTCGGAGCACACATGCCCCGAGTTTAATGGGTGGAAGAGAGTATGGTTTGAGGCCCCCCCGCCCCCAGGTTCCCTGCCAGTGAGGTGAGCCTGGGGGGGGGGGGGGGCACCAAAATTCTGGGGTGGCCCATACGCAACCTCAGGAAGATGGACACAGTCCAGAAACTGTACCCCACAAGGAACAGATGTTCACTACCGTGGCCTCCGGCGGCTGGGGGGCTCCGCCCCCCAGACCCCCCTGTGGACTCTCTTTGCATTCTCTGTACCACCTCGAAGGGTGCACCCGAGCCAAGCACCCAAGCATGGGAACTAGGCTGGAAACTGATACAGTCATTGAAATAGATCGGGACAGCCAGGGCTCCCAGTCACCGTCATACGAAGGGACTATGCGAACTGGAGACGGCGCAAGAGCAGGTGCAGCTGTGCTGTATTCTTGAGGGCTCCCGCTACGTCAAAAACCACGCCCTCATCCAAACGTAAGGACTGAGCCAAGGCGTCAATCCCTTCGGACCTCGTCAGCGCCCCAGGAACACAGGCCCCGTCATCGGTATTCGACGCGTGCCCCGCGCACGCCAGCCAACGACGCTCTGGTGCTGGGGATGGGGTCGAGGGGGTGGTGTGGCAGGCAGGGAAGTGCACGGGACCAGAAAAACCATTCGACGGTCGAGCGCGCACTGGGTGTGGAGGGTACCTAAAAAACGGGTCACAGGGTCCGACATCGGGTGTCGGACCCCACCGTGTGCCCATCTGGATGACTCAAGCGCCTCACACCGGGTCCCTCCCCTCCTGGTGGCCCACCGGGGTGCTATGGCCAGTTTCCACCGGTGCTGTTGCTGTGTGCACGGAATGCCGGTGAGACAGGCCGAGAATGCGACCCACACCCACCCCCACCCCACCAATTGACATTCTGAACAGCAAAACGGGTAAATTTTTGCCAAAAGTGAATAATCGTAACCCCTACGATTATTCACCACCGTTGAAAATTTGTAAATTTTGGGACACCCGATTTATACAGACCGCGTCGCTAAATAATCGTAGGGGTTACAATTATTTGACCCCCCCCAGTAAGAATGTGTAAATTCCTGCAGAACTTACAAGTTTTGCTTGTCACAACATTGGGGGGGGGGGGGTTTGTTTGTTTTTGTTGCCTTTGTGTCAATACACTGCAACACCAAATACCAAGGGTGGGGGCGTTCTGTCTCTAGTCCTGTACACAATATGTACATAGGACGCCACCTCAGGTTGTGCAGATCCTGGCTCACACCTGACGAGGCGCACCAGGGGAGGGTGTAGTGTGTTGGCGCCGAAACACAACAGAGCACTCGGGGGCACAGGGTGATAAGACGGAAAGCAAGATCGGGCAGTCGTGGGTTGATGGTGGCACAATCGTGGGTGGAACCGTGTAAGGGATAGACAGACAGTCTGTCAGATTCAGTTGCTTGTTTTGTTGACTCACAACAGAATGGACCCAGGGTGGACCTCAACAGCATGCCTTCGTGTGATGCCACAGACACCCCACGTCACACCTGGTCACCCCAGAGCTGGGCATCGGGGGCAACGGCGGAGGGGGGCTGTGGGATGTGCTCTCCCCTGCATCCCCGCCAAACGTATCGGATCCGTCGAGGTTCTCCACCAAACCTACCGCAGGGGTTGCGGTGGCCATCCCTCTCTGGGGTGTGCACGCCTCAGGGTGCCTCCGGGGGAACACTGCGGATCTGAAGAGCGTCACCGCCCTCAGCGAAGGGGTGGGTGTGGTGGGGTACGCGAGATACGACACACCCGCCACAGGGGATGCCCCCTCCGGCTGCCATGCGAGGACTCCGCACAAAGAGTGCGACGGCACTCACTCCATCGCTGCAGACAAGATGGCAACTGCAGCTGTGCGGCCGAAGTGTTCTGCAACAGAAAGTGGCGTGTTGCCTTTGTTGGTCGCCTTCTTCACATCAGCATGTCCTTCCGTGATGAGGATGCGCAATGCGTCGACATGTCCCTGCTGAGCGGCGATGAAACACGGAGTCGCCCCGTCGTTGTCGGCCATATTCACATCAGCATGTCCTTCCGTGATGAGGATGCGCAATGCGTCGGCGTGTCCCTGCTGAGCGGGGATGAAACACGGAGTCCTCCCGTCGCTGTCGGCCGTACTCACATCAGCATGTCCTTCCGTGATGAGGATGCGCAGTGCGTCGGCATGTCCCTCCTGAGCGGCGATGAAACACGGAGTCATCCCGTCGTTGTCGGCCGTATTCACATCAGCATGTCCTTCCGTGATGAGGATGCGCAATGCGTCGGCATGTCCCTCCTGAGCGGCGATGAAACACGGTGTCGTCCCGTCGTTGTCGGCCGTCTTCACATCAGCATGTCCTGCCGTGATGAGGATGCGCAATGCGTCGACACGTCCCTCCTGAGCGGCGATGAAACACGGAGTCCTCCCGTCGTTGGTGGCCGTATTCACATCAGCATGTCCTTCCGTGATAAGCATGCGCAATGCGTCGGCATGTCCCTGCTGAGCGGCGATGAAACACGGTGTCGTCCCGTCGTTGTCGGCCGTCTTCACATCAGCATGTCCTTCCGTGATGAGGATGCGCAATGCGTCGACATGTCCCCGCTGAGCGGCGATGAAACACGGAGTCATCCCGTCGTTGTCGGCCGTATTCACATCAGCATGTCCTTTCATGATGAGGATGCGCAATGCGTCGGCGTGTCCATTAAAAGCCGCCGCTCGACACGGAGTCCTCCCGTCCTTGGTCGCCGTACTCACATCAGCATGTCCTTCCGTGATGAGGATGCGCAATGCTTCAACGTGCCTATTCTGAGCTGCACAGAAACACGGCGTCGCACCGTTCCTGGTAGCCTTGTTCACATCAGCATGTCCTTCAGTGATGAGGAGCCGCACTGTGTCAGGATGTCCCTCATGAGCTGCCATATGACACGGCGTCCGACCGCCATGTTCGTTGTCGGCGATATTCACATCAGCATGTCCTTCCGTGATGAGGATGTGCAGCGATTCAAGGTATCCCTTCTCAGCTGCGAAGAAGCAGGGTGTCTTACCGTCGTTGGTAGGCTGATTCACATCAGCACGTCCTTCAGCGATGAGTGTACGAACAGCGTCGGCGTGTCCGTTCTGAGCGGCCCTGGCACACGGAGTCGCACCGTCATTGTCGGCCTTGTTCACATCTGATTTTCCGACCTTGATGAGGATGTGCAAAGCGTCGACACAGCCGGAAGCAGCAGCGACGCTGCAAGCAGTGCGCCCCAACGCATCCACCGTGTCAGGCGGCAGCTTGCCCGACAGGAGGACATCCTCCAGCAGGTCAGAACGGTTCCTTGCGGCTGCCGCATGCAGCACAGTCCACCCTTTCCGCGGTCCCTCTTGCTCGTACGCCCTCCAGAACGTGTCCCCAAGGGCGGACATTGCCTTGTCCAACACCGCTCGCTTGCAAGCACACGCAACGATCGCGACACCTGCTGTGTGCAGCTCCTGCGGTAGGGACCCAACATCCGCACCCTTGCTCAGCAGCACTGCCGCGGTGTTGTAGTGGCTCCCGCTCTTGTTCATGCGCAACGCTGTCTCGAGCGCCTTGTTGAGGTCCTTCGTGCGACCTGCGTGTGCCAGGTTGGCACAGCACAGCGACACCACCTGCTCGTTGTGTTCCACCTCCACCGCCCTCTCGAGCAGCGTCTTCCCGTCCACAACAGGCATCTCCGTGCTGGCTGGGTAACCCACATACTCTTGGACACGAGTCACCGGATGGTACTGATGTTTCTTCGCCCTTTCAACCTTCGTCTTGATGGTATGGAGGAGCGGGGCGTTGCGCACCCTTTCCACATCTGTCATGATGTCAGTGAGCTTGCCCCAGTGATCGAAGTCGACTTCCTGCAGCTCCACCACCACGACGTTGCGCAGGCTTGTGTCCAGCGCCATCTCCAGCAGACGCAGCACACCGACGTCAGGCCGCCCCACCACACGGAACTGTGTGTTTGTCGCGATCAGCACCTCCTTCTCCTCGGGGAAGCGGCTGAACTGGGCGATGTTGCGCCCCGTCCGCACACGCAGCACGAGGATGGTGCCCTGCACCTCGTCCCCGCCTTCCCCCTTCCCCAGGAAGTCCTTCACGACGTCCGGATCCTCGCTCGCGCTTGTGGGGTGCGGCATCGTCACAACCGCCCCCACCGAGTACAGCGACTCCTTCACACGGAAGTCCATTGCGCGGAACACCGTCCCCTCGTACTTCGGCTGCGACAGCATTGCGCGGTACAGGGAATACGCAAACCCCTTCATCGGCTCGTAGCGCTCCCGCTTCTTCGAGAAGGCGACCTCGCGCATCGCCGCGTTCACCCCGTAGCACAGCGGGCTCTCCAGCGAGTACAGACGCAGGTACGGCTCTGCCTTCCCTTCCACCTGCTGCACCGCCCAGTCCGCAGTCATCGTCTCGAACCGCCCACCGCCACGTCGCCCCGCCTCGTCCAGCTTCTCGCACTTCCCCACGTGCCGCTCCTTGCACTCCGCCTTCAGCGCAATCCCACACGCACCGCAAATGAAGTACCCCTTGCACTCCGCCTCCATCGCAGCCTGCACCGTCCCCAGCAGCGGCATTACGTACGACGCCCCCTGAAAGAAGTCGCTCCACCCCTGGTCCACGTCGATCTCACGGATCCCGTCGCCGAACCGGCTCACCCCCTTGCTCGCTGTGACCAACCCTGCTGCCCGCTTGAACTCCTTCGCCGCCTTCTCCAGTTCTTTCCGCGCCCCCAACGCCAGTGATGCACATTCCCCGACGGCGACGCCCCGCCCCTTCCTCCGCTCCAGGCACTTGTTCATCGCAGCAATCACGCTGTGGCACAGTGCGTCGTGCCACTCCCCAAGCGCCGCCTCCAGCTTCCTCTCCACCTCCACTGCCTCCCCGCCATCACCCACCCTGCTCTCCACCTGTGCGTGCAGCTGCTCCACCGCCTCCCGCGCCGTCTTCACAGCATCTCCTGTGGTTGTTGTTGCAGTTGTGGTTGTGGCTGGAGACGCCAAAGCCTTCGCAGCCTGCACACCCGACCCCGCTGTCGTTGACATCTTCCTGCACACCGCTGACCCTGCAGGTGTCAACTCTGTCTGTGTGGTGTATGTGTGTGGGTGTGCAAAGACCAGTGCATCCTCTCTTCAACTCAGCCTGATCTGTTGGGACGGGGGCTGGGACCACCTCCTCCTCTCTGTTGGTTTGAGTCTGTTTTTACTGCGATTGAGTCGCAGCAGATGGGGGGCCCTCGGTACCAGGTGTGACTGAGTGAGAACCCCTGCCGCTTCGGTTGTTTGGCCTTTTGGGGCCTGTACGTTTTCCGATTCCAGCGACAAACTGGCGTAAGCTAGCCAGAGCGACACACGGGAATGGCGGGGCATTGCACGGGCCACACCCTTCGGGTGGGTCACACAACGCTGGCAACCATGCTCCTTCATACCACTCTACACCGGCAAGAGGGTTTGTTGTAAGCTTGTTGTTCACGAACACCTGACGCGCCGTTCTCTACACACTGCTTCGGCAGCCTCACGCTGGTGCCTCAGACCTGGGGGAGTGGTGTGGCCTGCCCGCTGTGTCAGGCTGTGAGTGGCACCTCTTGACACGGCGTTCCAGTGAGAGAGAGCAGAAATCGTACTCCTTTCGCTATAATAAGAGAAACACCCTGCCCAGCAACTGCAAAAAGGCAGATCCGGGCTACTTTTTGTTGAGCGCACACTCCTGTGTCAAAGGCTGTGTAAGCCCCTGTGAAGTGGCATGAAGGTGATCCTTATAAAGCTTCAGTCGTACGATTTCCTTCGTTACTTCGCGACTTCGCTACGCTTCGTCGCTCGTAACTAGTAAAAACACAAAGGTAGTTACGGGAGGTGTGTTCCTCGTTGGGTACCCTCGCGACCAGTCACAGCCAGCCATGTGAGGGGACGTGAGCCGCCACCCTCACTTCTTCTCAGCTCAATATGGTCAGCTGATTGAGGGTGTGATATGGGTGCTCTATCCAACTCAGGCACACCGTGTGGCGAATGCCTGTTGATCGCTCAAAGCGAGCAGCACAACCATAAAGGGGCCAACACTGGGGCACATTTTCGACAATGTTGCTGAGGTCCGGGGTGCCGACGGAAGTGGGCTTCGTGAAGGAGAGGTGGGGAGGGGGGTGAAGCAGTCTGCAGAGAGCGTGACAACAACTGCTGGACGCCAAAAGCAGATGATTTGGCGAGAGAGAGAGAGCGCGCTGCATCAATCGTTGTCTCAGAGGAGGGTGCCTAAAATTACGGATTTTTCGGATTTTTCGGATTTTCCGGGCAAAAATTGGGGTTTTTTTTGGTGAAAAACGGCAGGCTGTATCCTGACACCAAAATCTGGTTTTTCCGGTGGCGAAAACATTTTCTCGACCCTCGATTTTGCCAGAATTTTTTTTACCCCTCAATTTTTTTCGGCGCCCTTCGGGCGCCGAAACCTCAACCCGCTCGGTCAGTCATGCCCTGCCCCGCCCTTCTGGAACCTCCGCCCCAACGCGTACTTGCCGTTGCCAAATTGCCCGAACGAGGTCTTCCTCTGCATTATTTTGTCCGTCTGGATGACCTGAATGTCATCAAATGAAGCCCGCAGCGGAAACTGAGAGGCCGGACTCCAAATATCCTCGCATACTTGAGGACATCATCGAGCAAGTCTTGCGGGGAAGTGTAAACCATAAACAACCAAAGTGTACGTGACTGTTAGCAACTTCTTGACGGAACTGGCGAAGCATAGTCTTCAACGTCGTCCACTGCGCAACCAGAGCGTCCTCCTGTGCCTGCCTTTGACACAGTCGTGAACTCCAAAAGAGGACACAAATTTCGCTGTCGATGTATCGACCAGCTTGGCCTGCTGTGCGTTCGGGGCTTTGAGAAATAGTTGAAAAGAAATCTGACCTCCAGGGAAACTCGGACTTTTTTCTCCCCAGCCAAAAATCCCGTGGCGAAAATATTTTTTTTTGCCAAGCTGATTTCCAGAAATATTTTTTTTTGGGAGAAAATTTTTTTTTTCGCCACGGGGGCCAGGCTGTATCCTGACACCAAAATCTGGTTTTTCCGGTGGCGAAAAAATTTTCTCGACCCTCGATTTTGCCAGAATTTTTTTTTACCCCTCAATTTTTTTCGGCGCCCTTCGGGCGCCGAAACCTCAACCCGCTCGGTCAGTCATGAGCGCCCTTCTGGAACCTCCGCCCCAACACGCGTACTTGCCGTTGCCAAATTGCCCGAACGAGGTTTTCCTCTGCATTATTTTGTCCGTCTGGATGACCTGAATGTCATCAAATGAAGCCCGCAGAGCGGAAACTGGGAGGCCGGACTCCAAATAACCTCGCATACTTGAGGACATCATCGAGCAAGTCTTGCGGGGAAGTGTAAACCATAAACAACCAAAGTGTACATGACTGTTAGCAACTTCTCGACGGAACTGGC
Organism: Rhynchopus euleeides; assembly: GCA_963210315.1. Taxonomy (NCBI): domain Eukaryota; phylum Euglenozoa; class Diplonemea; order Diplonemida; family Diplonemidae; genus Rhynchopus; species Rhynchopus euleeides. The sequence continues at coordinate 1,653,411 of OY723239.1, forward strand.
GAAGCATAGTCTTCACCCCCCTCCAGGAGGCCTGTGCCTGCCTTTGACACAGTCGTGAAGTCCGACCGAGGACACAAATTTCGCTGTCGATGTATCGACCAGCTTGGCCTGCTGTGCGTCAGAGTTCAGGGCTTTGAGAAATAGTTGAAAAGAAATCTGACCTCCAGGGCAGGGAACTCGGACTTTTTTTCCCCCAGCCAAAAATCCCGTGGCGAAAATATTTTTTTTCGCCAAGCTGGTTTCCAGAAATATTTTTTTTGGGAGAAAATTTTTTTTTTCGCCACGGGGGATATCCACTGAAAAACGGCGAAAAAAAGAGTATGGGGAGTTGGGTCCAGTTTAGCAAAGTTGCCATATTTCTCGGGTGTTTTCTGAATGGGGGCACCCGAAGAACCCCATGAACATGGTCATGACATGTCGCAAACGGCGGCTACCACACTGGAGTGGCGTGCACAGGGGTGCAGGGGTTTGTGGGGAAGGATACAGACCACCAGAACCAACTGACGACCTACTGTTCGGAACAGATCAGAAGAAACTAACCAGATGAACACCCTCACCTGCCACTGCGGATTGGGCCTTGAAGGGCCACCCGGCCAGCAGAGACAGACGGATTACTGATACCCCCCACCCCTATCCCCGCCCCACCCACCACATCACCGCTTCCGCTTGGTCCCCGACGCCGCTTTTGGGCCGCTGTGGCCTTTTTCGGTGAATGCTTCTTTGCCGGCTTCGGTGAGGGGTCAGTTCCCTCTCTCCTCCTCCTGCGGGGGGTTGGAACCGACTCCGAAGATGAACTCGACGAGGAACTCTTGCCCGCGGCTGGAACCGGCTCCGAAGAAAGAAGGAACTCGACGAGGACCTCACTGAGCCCTCTTCGGGGGCAGGCTCGGGAGCCACGCTGGTCGCATCCGACTTGGCTGAGATGATGTCGCTGACATCGCTGACATCATCAAGACTGCTTACCGCGAGCAAGAGGGTGGCAGGGGCAGGATTCACCTGAAAGGTCCGTTCTGCTCTCTCTCGCAATCCCTGCAGTACACGGCATTTTTGACATCTGCCATCAACTCAGGTGTACAGAATTTCCTCAGGAGGTCGGACACACCCACCTCACGGTCATCTCTGTGCATGCAGAGCTGCAATATGCAGTCCGTCCCATCCCTGACCAGTGGCCACATCACCAGCTTGCACACCAAACATTTCGTGACCGGAACGAGGGCGTGCTCAAACCCGTGCGTCAGAGCGGCGTTATCACAGCAATGCAAGAGGTCGCGGAGATACTCGGTCGCATCCTCCTCCTGGTTGGTTCGCCAGTGTGGCATTGCAGACATCAGCGCGCGAAGTGGGCCACGTGGGCAGAGAGTGAATGCAGGGACCCAGCCTGAGGGTCCCTGTCTGAAGGGGACCCTTCTATACCCCGTCCACCTGGCTGTATCAGATGGCCGAGCTGTTCAGTGCGAGCCTCATCTACACTACAATGCCACACACACGTGGGCAGAGAGTGAATGCAGGAACAGGCGAGCATGCACGGGCCAGATCTCAGAGGCACTGTTGCACAAGCACCTCCAGACATCAGCTACCCGAAGTGCAATGACTTCAAGGACCGCAGGGAGTACGACGGGAGGGGTGTGGGGCTAGCGCCAGCCACTTTTCTTCGGCAATTGCTGACCCCTTCGTGCCCAGTAAGACACAGCCAAGCCAGCAACGTGACGTTCGCCTGTGACGACCAACCCCTCCAACTGACCTCGACCGGTATCGTGCCATCAGTTCGTTGAGACGGTCCCAAATCTGACCGCTGTACCAACATACAAAGCCCACGGGAAGACGTCTCATTGCGGTTTTCGGTGTCGGCGACGGGATAACTGTCACAGAGCTGGCACAGAAAGCCGCACAACGTCAGATTACTGCCAGAATACTGCAAATGAAGCCCTTTTCCGGACACACCATACACCTTAAAAAATGTACCCCCCCGAATCCCGATTTCCGGAATCCTGGAAAAAACACTGTCCGCAGAAAAAAAGGTGCAGCCCAACCCCGCCCCGATTTCCCGTGGTATGATGCAAACAGGATCGAATGCACGGCCACAGAACGTTTTCCCCCACTTCGAGAGGCACCGGATGTTGCTGCCTTTGGTCGTCCTGCTGGATCAAAAATCAGGAATCCAGGGATCTTGGATTGCCTATGAGTACTTGCAAAACTGCAATCCCGAATAACTTTTCCAGGAACGGCAGCAAAGCTCATGGCTTGCATCGCTTTGTGGATGGTGTGCGATGAACAATCCCATACACGCAAGGACTTGGTCGCGAGACAGCCTACAGGGGGTCTGGGGGGCGGAGCCCCCCAGCCGCCGGAGGCCACGGTAGTGAACATCCTGAAAGTCTTCGAAGGCTAGTCCCCACACCGGTTGGTGCTGTTGCACATTCCAGGCGGGGATGATCCTTCGCTTGGGGCATGATGAGGTGCGCTTCGATGAACACCATCAAGCCCCCAGCATGCCGTTGGGTTTTCATACGCTGCGGTGCATGAAAACACAGCCACAACCCGGCCGAACCCAAAAGCCCCAAAATCTGACCCCTCCACAAAATTCGACGGAGAAAATATTGAGGTAGGGCCAAGGTAGGGCCGAGGTAGGGCCATGCCACCCCTGGCGGCCCACCCTCCCAAAAAATTACAGAAAAAGGGAGGTGGGGCCGCGGCCCCCCCTGCCAGCCCTGGCACGAGATCACTGGGCATACCACCCCCTGGGAGTGGGCGGAATTGAGTTTCCGGAGCATATTGGGCACTTTCTGCCACCAGAATCACCTTTTGAGGGTCAAAAACTCGTTTCTCAAAATTTGGCCAATGTACACGCTTTTTTAGGTGCAGTGACCCACCCCTACCCCCCCCCCCCTACCATTTTACGGCGACGGGTTTTACGGCGAATACGGCCTGAAAATCGAGTTTTTTGACAAAGGCAAAAAAATGCCCGCCCGCCGTAAACAGGGCTGTTCCTAACTGGGGGGCTTGTTCCCCACTTTCAGGATTCTGAACTTTTTTTCTAAGAATTTTTGTAAGGGGAAAAAATGTTTTTTAATGGTGCCCCTGACGACCCCATATTGCGTAGTTTGTGCGTAGTGAAAAGGGGGGGGGGGGGTCTCATTTTTTGATTTACTCAGCCATTCTCTGTCTCTATGCCGGGACCCCAAACTCAAGGAGTTCTTGCTGTTCCGGGGTCAGTGAGGGTGCAGGCGCTTCAGGTGCTGCAGGTGCTGCAGGTTCTTCAGGTGCTGCAGCGCTGGCAGCCTTCGGTGCGGGTTTCGACGCAGTCTTTGCAGGTCTCTTTGGGGGTGCCCTTTGGCGCGGTGCCTGCTTCAGCTCCTCCGGGTGGAAGCGTCAACGCATCATTAAGGAAGAAGGAAGCACAGTTGCTACGCTTTTTTGCAGCTGCAGGAAACGACACCATACCCAACAACAATCCCCAGACCGTCGAGGGAGAGTGGGCGCCTGGATCCCGTGACACAGATCTCTAGTGCCGTTGTGATCCCCTCGGATAACGTCTCCTGGACGTTGTCAGCGGAGGTTGCCTGTGTGGCGGTGACCTCCGTATACCCCGCGGGATCCAGTGCCAGTAGCGCCTTCTTCAGCTTTTCGTCGACCCCTCGGCCGACGCTCTCCTTGATGTCAAGGGCCACCTTCAGGGTGGCACCTCGCATCGCCCTGAAGGCTGTGATCGTATCATCATTCACAATCTCGAGGGTGTTCTACGCGGCTCCTGGAACTCACTTCCTTCTCAGGTGTTTCTGGGCATGGGGCAACCTTGCCCAGGTGTTTCTGGAGTCCCGCCCCACATGTCGTGCGTTCTTTCGTACGGTGTATAGTGAGTTCTGGCAATAATTTTTTGCTCGGTCAGCGCAGTGCCTCCAGTCCTGTCTCAGTAGCCACACAGAAAGGGGGACCAAAAAAACTGGGGGGGGACCAAAAAGCGAGACCCCCCCCCCCAGATTGCGTAGTTTGTGCGTAGTGAAAAAGGGGTAAATCAGGGGCACCAAAAAAAATTTCTAAGAATTTTGTTAGGGGAATTTTTTTCTAAGGTTGTTTCGCAGAGGAAAAAACTTTTTCTAAGTTTTCCCCAGTCGACAGGGTGCGCACAAGGATGAAAGGGAAGTCTGTCCCACGTACCGTTCGCCTTGCTGGCCAACTGGAGAGCCAGACGTTCACTACCGTGGCCTCCGGCGGCTGGGGGGCTCCGCCCCCCAGACCCCCCTGTGGCGTACGTCTCGTACTCAAGTCCTTCGAATCCCAGCAAGTCGGGGTCCAACCACTCCAGTCGCCTCTGAGGACGCAGCCAACTCGCACAGAATCTGTACGCCCACACGAACAGATGTTCGCTACCGTGGCCTCCGGCGGCTAGGGGGCACCGCCCCCCAGACCCCCGATGTAGCGTGTGCCCGTCCATCTATCTCACTTCCCCGGGTACAGTGCAGCGTAGGAGGTCAGCGCCGCATCCATGAAGCGCTTCTTCGAAGCCTGACTGACATCGGACAGGAGGTCGGGCTTCCCCACCTGGGAGGTACACTTGCCGCGTTCGCGACATGCGTGACACGCGACACGCTACCTGAAACGTGAGTGTGCCTTGCTAACACGGGCATTTCAACGGTCTGCCGGCGACCGTTCCCCAAACCAGTAAACCAGCAGTTTTGGAAAATCGGAGAGATCACCCTGCTGCGCTGAATATGGTGCGCACCACTGCAAAAATCCCCGGGAGCTTTTGGGCTTTCAGACCTGAAGGGGCCAGCACGTGGGTGGCGTCGGGGAGTGGCAGCTTTGTAACTGTCCTCCAGCTGCTGGCATGTCCAGCCACATGATGACGCGGAGAGAAATCAGAGAAAAAGTCCCGCCTGACGGGCACGCGCCTGGAAACTGTGGGGGGGCGAGCAAAAAATCCCTTGTAAAAATTCTTAGAAAAAACCTGGTTCCCCGACCCAAAAAACCTGGAAAAAGGGCTCGTTCCCCGCCCAGGCCTGGCCGTAAAAGCCGTTTTTGGCCGTAGAGTCCGTACTTTTAGACACCCCCCAGATGCAACCGCATGTGAGATGTGCGAGGCGTGTCTTGAAGCAGGTCCAAAAGATAATACAACCGGGTGAATTCGCGACAGGGAAACAGGGTCGCGGGACACTCCACTCAAGGTGAAACGGAAGACACAGCACACACAGAGATGGAAGTGTCGTTGGTCGTTGCTGTGAAGACCCACTTCCCGCAGGGGCTGAGTGCAACACCATAACCCTGTGATACCACCTTACCCAGACACTCGCCTGTGCTGAGGCGGCACAGCGCGGTGGTGTCAGTGGCAGGAGTCACCACAGCAACAACATCACCTGGCTGTGACACAGCAAGTGAGAAGGGTTTGCTGTCCAGTTTCACAGTGCGCAGGCAGCTGAGGGTGGCTGTGCACCACACCTTGAGAGAGCTGTCAGAAGAGCACGACACCAGGTGCTGCTCGTTGTTGGTCAGGGCGATGCCACTCACAGAACGGGAGTGATCCTCCAGGGAGAGCGTAGGTGTGAGGGTGTTGATGGCCCACACACGGATGCTGTCATCTGACCCGCTGAAGATACTCGTGCCCGACACAGCAATGCTGCGAACAGCCTCGCTGTGACCCTCCAGCACTGTGGCGCTCGGTGTGCCCTTCAAGTCCCACACACGCACTTTGCCTGATTCGTCTCCGGACACCAGACGTCCGCAGTGTGTCCACGCTGCACTGTACACGGCGGTGTTGTTGTTGCGCAGCCTGTACACCTGCTCCCACGTTGATGTCAGCCACACACAGATGGTGGCCTCATAAGAGCACGTTGCCAACCACGTCCCGCATCTCGAGAAGGCCGTGCAATAAACGGCCATGTTGCCGTGGGTGAAGTCCGACACCACAGCAGCGGTGCTGCTGTCGAACACAGTGATGTGTCCGTTGATGCAACCCACAGCACACAGCGTCCCACACCTCGACAGTGTGATGTGCCACATCCTGCCGGAATGCGCCGATGAGTAGACTGCGGGAGCCTTGACGTTGGGCCAGCGCGGGACGAGCTGGACAGCACCCCCGTCCTCCAGACCCGTGTCGGCAACACGCTGTGCATCGTCCAGCTCCTCCTCACACCCTTCGATGTGTACCACCAGCCCTGCAGCCTCACGGGCTGTGTTCATAGAACCTGGGAACATCTCCTTCAGTGCATCCGCCTTCAGCCCGACCACAGTCCCCCCTTCCGGAACACCGACGACACAGCTGTCCCCGGTGCCGGTATGACGAACAGACACGTCCATGGTGCTGGCTTTACGTTCCTCTTGACCTTGCACGCAGAAACGAACTGCAAAGCCTTCCTGGATGGTGTGGGAGTGACGATTGAGATGGGGATCAAAGACAGTGGCACCCACGTGAGATGATTTGACTCTCTTTGGACGCCTGCACCACTCTCTGGACCGACACCTGGAGGCGGACTGTGCGATGTTGGGGATGGGGTCAAAGTGTCGCAGTGCCTCAAAGTGCCACAAAGTGGCACTCCCCCTGCCCAGGCCTGTCACCGCAGTCACCCTGAGCAGGCCAGCGGAGGCACCTGCAGCAGTTGTGCACGGCAGGGACGAGTGTGTCTTTGTTCTCCCGCGCAATCAGTTGAACCCAACCCACTGCTGGCTCACTACATCCGTCGGGGTGCACCGCAGGTGCCTGACTGGGGCTGCTCGGCGACGGAGGTCCCCCTCGCAACTCGGCACAAATCCCGTTCCACTCCCTGCAGGAAGGACGGTGCAGGTGTGGACGGCAGACATATCACAGGCCCTAGGTCGAGCCTCTCTCAAAGCCCTGCTTTCCCCATGAATCTGCCCCGTTAACGGGTAACCGGTATTACCGGGTACCTACCACCCCCCGTGTATATGTCACCCCCCACAGGTGCAAAAATCGGGAGGGGGGTGACATAAACACACCTTTTAGGGGGTGACATGTACACGGGGGGTGGTAGGTTAGTGTATGTCACCCCCCGCCAGGACCGCCTGGGGGTGACATAAACACACCCCTTTTGGGAGGTGACATGTACACGGGGGGTGGTAGGTATTACCGGAAACCCGGTAATCGGCCTCCATTACCGGGTATTACCGGGTCAAAAACGGGTATTACCGGGTAAAATCGGGGGTATTACCGGGGATTTCCCGTGGGGATTTCCTTGGTACAGGGATGGTCCGTGGGGTGTCGCAGTGAATCAACTGCAGGGTTCTGGTGATCTTCCGTCTGGCAGTCCAAGGGAAGGTGCGCGGGGGGAGTGTCAGGTGTTAGGTGACCCCCCTGCGTTATTCTGAAGGCCAGCCTCTGCAGCCCCTCCTGGCCCACCCCTCACAGGGGCGGCCCTGGGAACACTGGGCGGCATGGCGGTGGGGGGATGTGTTGGCGTGGCGTGCCCCGATGATTACACAAACGAAGGTCGAGATAATGAGCCCAGGCCCTGATGCCAACACCTGTTCATTCACCAAGATCTATGAGGACGCACCCCTGTTTGTGCCTGTGTCCTCCGTGTGTTGCCTCCTCTCCCTCCCTCTTCAATGCACTTCATGGCCTCGTCCGCTTCCACGGAGGCAGAGCGTGTCATCACACAACAGGCCGTCCACGAGGCTAAGTTCTTTGAAACATGCATCATGACTTGTCCCGACTCGAACCAAGCTGATGATTTATCAGAGGGACCAGTAGCCAAGCAAGATGACAAGAAGCAGGCGCAACTCGTGCATATATTGAGGGCCTGGTCGAATCCACGTTTTGCTGGGACTTCTCTGGATTGCATCATATCGTAAGGGGTCGCTCAAATACCTTGCCGCACCAGCCCGGATCTTAGCTGCAGGTCCTGTACAGAGTGCCAGGTGTTCTTGTCAAGGGTGTCGCCAGAGAGGCTTCACATGGGAATGGGCGTCTTGCTGTTGAGCGTATCACAGAGAATTTCTCAAAATGAAAACGTGTCGACACCACAACTCCAGAACCAGCTCTTCCGTCCACCTGCCTAAACCAGCCGTTGTCTGGGAGTCTTGAGGCCACCACGTGGGTCGACTGCAGGCTGGTTAGCTTCCGCTCATCATACACGGGGCGGATACCTTCAGCGTCCCGAAGGCAGGTGCGATTATCCACCTTGGCCCGGGGGCAGTCCAGTGGCGAGCCCGTGTTGAAGCCACCCCAGCAAATACAAGTTCGCTCGCCGTACTGTGACCTGCTGTGGCAGGAACCACAAGCCCGGCCACGCCAAGAAGCATCTCTCGGTACCATAATGCTCGTTGGCTGCTCGCAGGTAAGTGTTGCGACAAGCACCCAGCCAGCAGAGCGATATGACCAAATAACGGAGCTGGCGTGACCAAGCACTCGAGCCTGGGGTAGGAGAAGAGATGCACGCCTAGGAGGTTTCCCTGAACGAAGGATCGATAATTGAAAACGAGGAGCCCTTCGCTCTGTGCCACTGTGTGCCCAACTGTGCCACTTTGCAACCAGTTTGGTGACATGACAAATTCCCTCATCCTTTTCTAAGGTCTTAGCGCCCCCTGCCGCCAAACCCTCCTGCCCGTGCCCTGGCCCGGTGGGCGATGGCAGGGCGGTGGATCCGGCAGTGTTCTCCCGGTGGCGGGCTTGGGGGGTGAAAGTCGCCCTTTATTTCCCACCCGAAAACCCGATGGTGGGAGTTCACGATTCATTGGGGGTGGGGGTTTCACAGAGGTTTACACCACCAGGTTTTCCCGCTCCCCGACCTGCGCGACCTCCCAACAACAACGAGTGTATCTGGGTACGGGAATCAGGAAGTCACCACGCTTGTCAACCACTTCAGTAGATGTAGTAGGACAGCCATCTACTACAGGGAACCTAGGGAGCACCCCTCACAGCATGCCAGCAAGAGACGGGGGCAGTGGCACATGTGCCTCCTTATGTGTTTTGGACAGAGCAGTGTCGGCGGCGGGGCTCATCCTTGCTGATTATGCTGCAGTTGATCCACTGACAGTGACACTGGCAATGTGCATCCCCCTGCTGCAGAAAAACCCGAGGTGGCGACATTCTCGCAGATCCGCTGGAAGAATGGGCGATCCTGAAGGGCGTCGCGGTCACTCTGCCCAAAGGCAGGAAACGACACCTTTCCCGATGTCATCCTGCTCGACTTCCTTGTTGGTGACTGTGAAAAGGACTGCCCGACGCTCCAGAGGTTGTGCATCTCGGCGGACACGTTGACTCATACCTCCGTCGAAGATGAAAGACTATTCAGTCGATTGCGCCGGATGACGACACGGCTGTGTTGTCGAATGAACGATCCACACAGAGCACTTTTGTGCCTTGCAAGAGCGACGACCTCCCTGACAATGTCGTGCATGATCTACTCATGCGATTCATGAGTTTTTCCAAAGGAGGCTGTCTGTAGATCTTGCTGCTTGGGGCCTTCGATCAGAATGAACGTTGGTGCAGATATACGGAGCACGCGAAGCGCACGCAATTTTGTTTCTCGCCCCTTTTCCAGAGCAAACCTCGCTATAGCCTATTTTCCGGAGTGGCAAATCTGGAGAACGCTGCAACGGATGCTGGGTGTATTTTTTCCGGCAACAGGCGGCTTCACCCGAGCCCCGATCAAGATGATCCGTTGGCTTCATCACGGCCAGCAGGATCCATGGAATCGTCGGACGACCTGCGCGACATGTGCTCGCCCTGATCCGGGACACTAGGCTGCGAAATGAGGAGAAGGGGGTCGAGTTCCGGGTTGCGGGTTACGCCTGTTCCTGGGTTTCGGGTTGCTTCCCCTCATGAGGGTCCCGATGCCTGAGGAGTGGGATTCTGGAGCTCATAGGCCAAATGAGGTCAGCTCCTGTGACGCTAAGTGACACGAAGTGACAGTAAGTGACGTTCAGTGACACTAAGTGACACTAAGTGACGGTAAATGACGCCAAAAATCGGGAATGCACACGCCTGGAGGCGGCTTGCAGGCGGTCCCCACGTCTCGGGCCTCACCGGCCACCTGACCGGTGACCGCACACGACGCGATGGTCGGGGTACTGACCGGTCAGACGACCGGAATAGGTACGCGACACCGACACTACGATCGAGCCCACACAGCCCACTCTTGTCCTTCCAGGGACTGCGGTGTCGCCAGATAGTCAGTGTGGGTGCACCCACGTGGACTGTAAACTCTCCAGTCACAGCTCGTCAGTCAATTGTTTTGTGATGTTCATCCACATCCCATCCATTATCAACACTCCAAGCAATGTTCCCTATACCAGCTTGTCAGTCAGTGAGGGGAAGTGGCCGTGGCTCACTTCTTCTCACTCAGTCACACCTGACAGCGAGGGCCCCCTTGCACGCCGTTTGATTCCACCCCAGATGCCATGTCCCGTTGTGATGGGAGTTCTATGGGAGTATCGAGGGTGGGCAAGAAGATAGAGGCGACTTAATTTCAGTCACAGCCCTGCCCTCTTTTCAGCTCTCTCTTTCACGATCAGCCCTGGGAATTCTCATTGACTGACCTAAAACAAGCCGCCTCTGGGCGAGGCTGGGCAAGAGTAGGCGAGCGTGGGCGTGCGGGCGAGGGTGGGCGAGCGTGTGCGGACGTGGTCGAGGGCGCACGAGGGCGGGCAACGGTGACCGACGGTGGCGAGGGCGGGCAAGGGTGGGCGGGCATGATGAGGGCGCACGGGTGGTGGGCTGTTGTCCCAGTGGGTTCCTGCGGTCGGCTCGCCGGGCTCGCCGCTCGCTCATCATTTTCCCCTTCCATTGCACTTCTCGGAATCCGTGTGGATCGGAGTGGGGTTATTTTGGTGGCGTATGTGCCAAACTTCACCCATGAAGTGCGGGTCTGGTTCAGGCACTTTTGCAGGTACAAAGTAACGAGGAGGCAGCTCGCCGCCCCACCCCACCCACCCAGTGGGACCCCCCTCACGGATTTTCCAAAACCCCGTTCTTTTGAACGTTTGGGATCTGTGCGGATCGTGGTGGGGTCATTTTGGCCATGGGGTGCCTGTCTCCACCACTGACTGGGGGTCGCCATATGGGCCCAAATCCTGCAGTAAACCGCTACCCTGCAGGGTTGCGTTGCGTCAACGTTGCGACGTCTGTCTCCAGACCCACCAGTGCTGCCGCGGTTTGGTGGGCTCGATGGGTATACTTCGATTGGTTGGATTGGCTGTGGCTGGTCCAGGAGGAAGTGGTGGGACAGAAGAGGGCGAATTGCCCAAGTACAGTACAAACCCCAACAGAAAACAAGCCAACTTGGGCGAGGCTGGGCGAGCGTGGTCGAGGGTGGTGCGAGTGCTGGGCGACGCCAAAAAGGCGGCTAGTTTTAGGTCATTGACCATGATCATCGGTTTTCTGCCATTACGTGGCTTGAGCAGCTCAGAACATGAGAAAACCAACCACTACCTGAGTGACTGTAAGTGACACTAAGTGACGGTAAGTGAAGCTAAGTGACAGAAAGTGTCACTGCGCTTTGTTCGGCACTTTTTGCTTTGGTTTCTTTTTTGCGTTGACGCTTCCACACTCACACTCCTGCTGATGATGGTGTCGTGAGTGAGGAGCACAAGGGCACGAACAAGCACGCGACACTTTCCGCCCACATCGAAGTGTGCTGAATAAGTGACGCCAAAAAAGCGGGAAAAATGGGACAGTCACCTGACCTCAGTTGGCCTCAGCGCTCAAGTAAAAGTCGGGAAGAAAAATAGGGTTGTGGCCCCATCGTGAAGAGGACGGATCTCAGAAAATAGGCCAAATGAGGTCAGCTCCGGTGACGGGAAGTGACACGAAGTGACGTTAGGTGACGCCAAAAATCGGGAGTGCACACGCCTGGAGGCGGCTTGCAGGCGGTCACACACTACGAAAGTGACCCACTCCGATCGAGCCCACAGCCCACTCTCGCCCTTCCATAGACTGCGGTGTTGCCAGATAGTCAGCATAGTGCACCCAAGCGCGTAAAACGTGAAATGTTTTTAAACCACATCGAGCGATTTTTAAACCTCATCGGGTGCTGGTTCTGTGCAGTTTCCGTGTAGGTTACGTGTGCTGTCAACCGGGGTATCGATTACCCCCGAACGGTTTTCGGGAATAATCGATACCCTGGGTGATCCCGCTGGGTCTGGGTGGGTGCCGACTGCCCGACTGACCCTCTCACAAGAAGTGAACTCCCCCAGTCCCCACTCACACCAAACCCACATACTCAGTGCTGAAGAGGCCAGACCCTCAGACTTGCGAGCATTCGCCCCTGTTGGGGCCGAGATCGCCATCTTCACAGTGCAACTTTGGCCTAGCTGCCTCGTCGGTTGCCTAGTCTAGGCAGGTGCCAAGGCTGCCGAGCGTAGGCAGGGGTGAATCCAAGTGAGCGAACCTTGGCACCTCCGCCACCAAAATGGCCTACTACGATCCGCACGGAGTCCGAATGGATTAGAAGCCTGACATCGCGATTCCATGAGGTCAACGGTTTCACCCAGGCACCGACCGAGGCGGGAACCCACACATCGAGGCGCAGCCATCGCAGGCCCACCCAAAGGTTACCCCTGGAATGTTTGTCTACCGCCCACGTCTTGGGGTTTGGCACGACTGCGCCCGGCTGCCCCCGAGTGGGGCAGCCGCACACGACATGGTCCTGTCCACCACAGGGCAGCTCCACAGGGTAGAGGCACCGTCGGGATCCGGTGCCTTGCCATACTAGTCAGCCAAAGCACTGCCGGGCGAGTTTTACACAGGGAACCCCCGTTTTTGGGTCACATAGCGGACATAAGGTCGTCTGGAGGTGAACCCAGAGAGCCGACACAGTGTCACGTACTTTACGGTGGCCTCACCGGACCTGCATGGCTGTTGCTACCGACATCCTCTTCACCCGCCATCCGCACTTTTTGGGATGGCGGCAAGTTGCAGCTGGGGGGGGTGGGGTGAGGGGCTATATGCGAAGGCGGCAATGCGTGTGCCGACCTAGCGGTTCACAGCGCTCGGTGCTGGTCCTTCTCCCACGGGGTCAGCTGGATCGACAACGCGCTGTCCCTGGGGCAGGCTGGGAGGAATGCGATGTGCGACTATCGCAGCATGCCCTTTTGTCTCTCGGTGCAACAGGTCACTCAACCAAACGCGGCGCACAGGACATCTGGCGGGCTCATGCACTCCTGCAATTGTTCCGGCTGTGTGGGGCCTTGGCGTGGTAGGCACATTGCCTTCTAGCGCCTCTTCCTTACTTCCCAAGTTGGTCCAGAGGGCGGAACCGTGGGACGTGCCCACAGTGAGGGGTCTTAAAAGGTAGCCTTCAATGCAGGCATACATCCACCTGATTTTGACCCGAGTTTGGCGGACTTTGGTGGAAGTTGAGGGCAGTGGCCGTTGCCCATGCCCTTCCCCTCGTAACTTACACCCTGTCGCCACCCCACGGAAAACATGCCTACGCAGCAACAGGACCATGCTTGGCAGTACGCAGCCTGTTCCGGGTTCGCGAAGCCTGGCACGGGGCTGCCTTGCCGTAGGGACCCAGAGACTGAGTTCTGACTTCAACCACCTGATTTGGCCCAAAACGGGTTCCGCCGAACGCCGCCACACCACCGCCCAACTCCGCCCAACTCGGGTCAAAATCAGCTCCGAAGTGGCAGACACTACCTGTCTTGCCTTTGCAGACGGGGTGGGGAGGTGTTGTACTGAGGGGTTTCGCGCAGAAATGCTGAAAAATGAGCCGCCTCACAATATTGGTGACCCTCCACCATCTTCCCAGCACAACTGGAGAGCCACCCACTCTGCTGCAGTTTGCCGAAGCTAGTGCCTGGCGCAATAACCCAGCGCGTTCACTCCATCGATCTGTACAAGAAGCAGCCCAGCCAGTGGCACAGGCCCAGGCCGAGGTGGGGCGACATTCTCTCGGGGTTCCCGAGGTAACAGAGCGGGATATCCGTGGGATATCCCTGCCTGTTACTCTCGTGTCCTCTGCAGGGTTCCACCTTGGTGCAGGATATCCAACGGGAGAAGTAATATCCCGTCCCACTCAAGTTCTGGAAATCGAACCACCACCTACGGTTTTCACGCCAGAATACGCAGGCTCCATGCGACAGTACCTAGCGGACAACCCAGAATCGGGCGCGGTGGCAAACTCCAGCACACCTCCCGACGGCGTTCCCCCGAGGGGAGACTCGCCCGGGTGTACTTTGCACAGAGGAGGGGCGACCCGTTTGGGATGTCGACTGCCGCAACCAGATCCCAGTCACGGTGTCGACGACACGCAGCACCTCAACGGGTTTTGAACCCGGGACCGTCTATTCTCAGGCAGGACCTCAGGCCTTGGAAGGGCACCTTCCCCTCCCGATGTCCTCGCCTCGAAGGGGGCAGGCAGTGCCTACTCAGGACACGCTGAAGGACATGTGAAGTCAGGTTCAGGGAGCGATGTTTACGCAGGCGTACAACGCCATGCTCGTCATCCTCGCTGACAATGTGCTGGTGGGTGACTCAAGGGGTAGGTACCTCATTCCACACCAGGTTTCCCTGGACCAGAAAGCTACCCCCCCATAGGGAGGTTCCAATTAAAGGGTCTCCCACCGCCCAACACCGCCCAACTCAGGGCAAAATCAGGTGGTTCAATGGCAGGAAGGTGAAAGGCTCATGCTGGCCACTGCCCTCAACTTACCACCCCGATTCGCTAGCAGGCAAGGCCAAGTGAAGATGCAGTTGAAGGAAGATCTTGGCTGGCCTAGTTGAACAGCAGGCGTCGGGGTGCCCAAGGTAGATCATGCCCACATCATAAACAAGAAGACTGCTGTCCCCAGGACCTGGCACGCCTGGAACTGGCGATACAAGCGCCCACCGTGCGGACGGACCTGTCGGTGACTCTACAACAAGGAACCACGGGGTGGCGCGTGTATGTCACCCCGGAGGACGGCCTCAAGGAGAAACCTACCTGACCCGCAGGACTCTGTTCCAGCTACCAGGCGGAGCTCGGTCGCCATCCTCACCGACACAGCAGGCAAGGGGGTCTGCTGGGCGGTGGTCATCTGGAGGCCCCATGAGCCCGTGCAGGATTGGAGACGCAAAGGCCTCACCCGCCTGAGGAAGGCCACCGTCCACCTCCTCGGACAGACGAACACAGCCTTGTCGATGAGCACAGCATCCCGGACACAGACCAGTACGCGTCCCCTGCCTGCGGCACCGGGCCACACCTCACCGAGGGTCTCCCTGAAACATCTCTTTTTCGCCACGGACCAAGCCGGCACCCCGTTAACTGGCTGCGGCAGGGGAACTGGGCACAGCGAGCAGGGTTACCTGCTAGTGCGCCCCCCACAGATGCCGACCACAAGGCTCTAATTTCAGCGGCTGACAGCGGCTGAAATGGGGTACTTCAGCCATGCAAATGTTCATGGCTTGCAGTGCCTTCAATCCCACCCAAGTCTTACCGAAGCTTACACCTGGGTCGGGATTCGGAACGTGTATCGGCCGGTGGGATGCGACTTTGGGAAGGGAATGACCTCGCCCAAAATGGCTGAAAACCCTGTTCGGGTGCTGAAATTAGAGACTTACTCCGGGCCATGCCATTCAACAAAGGAAAATGACCACTGCAGCAGCACCCGGGGTGCTCAGGATTGCGACAGCCAACGTCACGTCGCTGCCGACTCACCTGTGTGATGTGGCGGACCTGAAGGCGGGCGTAGTGGTCGCAGGAGACGCGTGTAAAGCGTGCCCCGGACCCGAGCAAGGGCACGCTCAACAACTCGCGGCCCCGTCCTGGGGCAAGGGCATATATACCTGCCCTTGCCCTATAGCGAGTCAGAGGTGACAATGGCTACGAACAGACCAGACCCAGACTATGGTCTTATGTAAGCGGCAAAAAGCACGCTTTTCCCAAATCCTGCAAGCGCAAGCGATTGCAGATGATTTGCTTCACTTGCCGTGTTGCCTCTTATCTCCTACCTGGTCCCGCTTGGCAGGCTCATACGAATTGTGACTCCACTTGGACACGGACCCCAGCGGGGTAGGGTAACCCTTTCGGGAGTTCCCGTTAGCAGGAGTCTACTTTCCAGCCAAATAGGCTAAAGACTCCCCGAGCGGAGTATAGACTCCCGCGGACGGCTGGAGTCCACCGTGTACTTGCACTCCAGGTACTGTGTGTGTCAGCACGGTCCCCTGTGGGCCAGACCAACTCAGCAAACGAAGGAACAGAGGGAGAGGCGACGATGAGACAAGGTCGCAGTGACAGGACGATGTGTTGGGAGCCGGGAATCGAACCTTGGCCTCAATGTGGACTGCTATTTGCACCATGGCACAGAGCCTTTAGGATCAAATTGTGACTCGATATGAGGTCAAGGTGTTCAGGACGCTCGAACCCAGTCCGTACAGGAACAGGGAGTGTACTGTACGACTTCTCATTCACCCAATGGTGTTCTACAGTCAAGCAAATCGGATGTTCTTCCCAACCGCACTCTTCCCAAGACGAAACCCAGTGCCCGAACAACCCCACAGGCTCATTTTACCCTTCCTGGGGGAAGGTAGTGACCTCCATTTTGAGGTTGATTTTGGCCTGTGTTGGTGGCATTGGATGGTGGCAAACTGGAGTTTTTCGGAGATTGGTTTCGGGCAAAATCAGGTGGACTATATATGAGGGAAAGCCAGAATTGAAGCCCTTTTGTTATCGGCGAGCCAACCTCCATGACCGGGTTGGAGAACACGCATAAGGTTCGATCAACGTACCTCGGTGCAGAATCAAATGGGGGCCTCCAGCAGGCATGTCTTCGGCCCTGACGTCAACGGGACCCGGGGTGGCCAAGCAACGGAACGCACAACGTATTCGGTTCTCCCACACTGGCACCAACCCTGCACCCAGAGAACGTACACACATCGGATGCCCCTACCGGCACACACGACGTGTCGTCTCACGGGCAGTCGGCACTAACAAGGCGAAGGCACCTGACCCTGCGAGTATGTGACGCAACCGGCTCCGACCCTACTGCAACACAACACCAATGGTGGCGCTGACAGACCTCTTGCACAATCGTCCCGGCAAGGGAGTTGCAAGCGAGGGTAGACGCCCTGTCGAGAATCAGCTTCTCGAGCTGTTCACTGAATATGGACAGCACCACCCTGTGACACGAGGCACGGGGTCAGGGCGGCAGGAGGTCACGGCCCACCGCAACAGCGGCTCCTGCGACAGGGCGTTCCAACAGGGCTGCGGGCCTTGCAGCAGCACTGCCTACATCAGCCCGTCCGCCCGCGGTGGTATCAGCTGCGTTGAGAATCTCGGACAACATGCAACCCCTGGGAAGGGGTCACAGTCAATGCAGTGGCCGTGAGTATCGGCCCTCGCTGCACCACTAGCGTGCAGGTCTAGTCAACCCGGCGCCAACGGTGCATCGCAATGGACGAAGATGAGCATCGCAGAGATGGGCGCCGCGGCGTGTCCTGAACGAGCGCAGAAAAAACGACCTGCAGCATACCACAAAGGCCGTGGCTGCCCTGCCACATTTCAAGAGTGGCTGTGCCACAGCCATCCAGGCGTGCTCCCTGGATTGGCCCTACAGGATACGGCGAAGATCCTTCTCGACAGGGACATTCCAGGACGTCACATACTGGTTGGCGCTCGTTGGCTTGCCACGGCCTTCCTGCAGGTGGAGGAGGAGCATGACACTGTCCGCTGGGAGGTTGGGAGGTGCACGCTGCTCGATGAAGTTGGTGGCTCCACCACCGACAACATCGGGTTCTGGGGGGTGGGACGGAAGCAGGACGTGACGAAGCGTTGCCCTTGTTCCGAAGGGCAAGGGCCTGTTGAACCTGGAAGGGGGGCCCGCCAGGACCACCCGCCCCGCTGTTCTCGGGGGAACCGACCAGGATCTCACGCAGAGTGACGAGCATGGCCTGGGCTTCGTGGCTGCCGTTGCAGGCACTGCCGCACTCCTCAGGGTGGCCTGTGCCATACTGCTCGCACACCCCGTGAAGACCTCCTTGCATCTGCACTTGGAGTTGCCCTCCTGCCCTTTTTGGGCCTTTAGGTTTTCCGATTCCAGCGACAAACTAGCGTTAGCTAGTGAGCCCTCGTTTGGAGACACCAGTCAGGTGGGGAGCTTGGCTGGGGCGGCACATCTGTTACACCACAGGGGCACTGAAGTTGCCGTCATCCTGGGTGCCTGTGCGCAGAGGAAAGACACTCGGGTATCGGGAACGCGAGAATGTACGCGTTGAAGTTAGTACCGTGTCATCTGGGGTTCTTCAGGAAGGTCACCCAGAAGGATCGGCGAAATCGGGACAGCTGACCTTATTTAGGCCCCCGCAACGGGCGCAAGGAGTGCACCCCGCGGCTGGTTCGTGGGGTGTGGCAGTGAGCCAACTGCAGGGTTCTGGCACTCTTCCGTCTGGGCGTTCCAAGGAAAGCTGCGGGGGGTGTGTCAGGTGTTGGGTAATCCCCTGCGTTGCTCTGGGGGCCATCCTCTGCAGCCCTCCTGCCCCAACCCACCCAGGGGAGACCTGGAACACTGGGAGGGGTGGCGGCTGGGGTGGTCCGCTTCCACGGGACGCAGAGCGTGTCCGGATGCAACAAGCCATCCACGCGGGCAAAGGGAGACGTGTTCTTCGAACATGACTCCGGACTGAGCTGATGATTCATCAGAGGCAGGTCGTTAAGAAAATCAAGACAAGAGGTTGGCGACAGACCCTTGGCATGGGTTCTATATCCTGCATGTCGATCTCGGATACCCCAACAGACGCAGGACACGCTCGCCATGCTGTGTGACCTGCTGCACCACAAGCTCTGTCACACCAACAAGCACCCCCCGGTACCACTATACTTGTTGCGGCACCTTCGTGGCTGGCTGCTCACAGGCCAAGGTGTTGCAACAAGCACCACCCAGCCAGCAGCTGGCGATGCTGCTACGGATAAGGAGCTGGCGTGCAGCACTCAAGCCTGGGGGAGGAGAGGGGTGCTGCACACCTCCTTCTCTGCTCCAAGCCCAGGCTGCCCAGGGCCTGGGGGTGTCGGCGGAGTATCGCACCTGCCTTCACAAGGACGAAGGGCGCTGAGGGGGTCCGCCTGGTGTGATGGGCGGAGGCTAAACAGCCTGCGGTCGGTCTACGTGGTGGTCTCATGATGTCCAGACGTGGATAGGAAGAGCTGGTTCTACCAGTTGTGGTTTCGGGCCGTTTACATTGTCGGAGCCACCCACTCCCATGTGAAGCCTCTCTGACGACACCCTTGACAAGAACACCTGGCGCCCTGACACAGGAGGAACCGGAGCTAAGATGCGGGCTGGCGCGGCAAGATAATTTAGTGACCCCTTACGGTACATCAATCCACCGAATCTGCCGTAGGTTCGGTTTTGTGATTGAGTTGTGCACGAGAGTGCTTGCAAATCTCAGGGCTGCTGCCTTGAGAATATCGGCCGGACAGGAGTTGGAAGCACCCTGTGGCAATGCTTCAGTAGACGAACATGTCATCACACCCTTGCCGGGCGAACAAAGAAGCTGTGGTGGGGGAACAGGACCTCCCTGTGATAAAACTTCGGTTTGAAATGAGGCACCTGCCCTAAGACCCCGTTGGGCCCAGGCCGGAACTGCCCATTGTAGTGAGACTGCGCCTCACAGAAATTCCCACCGAACAAGTCTCCGGTAGCCCTACCGGCTATAACCGGGTATTACTGGACCCGGAAATGCCTGGTAGCCATGAACGGGGCCCATTTAGGATACCTCGTACCCTGAACACGAGTACCCATGGTTGGGAGACAGGTGGTGTGCTTTGTATGTTTGGCACGGTTGTGAGCTACACCTCCTCTGCTGGGCGAGCCAAGGACAACCCGCGAACCCCTCATCCATGTGACGCATCTTCTCGTTGCAAGATGGAAGAACGGGCACTCGTGGACCAAAGCACGCCAGGCATGGTCCCGGCGTTCGCCAGGACAGAGGCCCAACCGCATGGCAACGACTGTTTCGGGCAGTGGGGTAGTCCGGCAGCGGTGTGGGGCAAACCCTGTGACATGACGCACACCAGGTGGCAGTGGGGTTGGGGAGAGAGCACGTATTCTGGGGTCCCATGACCCGTGTCGTGGATCCCATCACCCACGACTGAAGGACAGCATGGGCACCCAGCATGGCGGCATGCATGTGCCTCCTCTCAAGCTTCTTGATCAGCTTCGTCGCAGAGAGCAGACGCAGTACCGAGGGGCAAGACAGCTGCAATGCGCAGGAGGCAGGCTGTGGGGACAGGATAGCGTTGTTCGAGTTCAAGAAAAGGCTACCTACCTACTATCTGGCGAAACAGCAGTCAAAGGAACGGACTTAAAACTGTCAGCGGGGAAAGAAGACCCTGTTGATTTTGACTCTAGTCTGACTTTGTGCAGTGACATAAGAGGTGTAGTTACAGGTGGGTGGCGATAGTTTCGGAAGCGCTTCTCGCGATGATGAACCTGATGGCATCGCACAGCACATGCGACGGTTCCTGTCTGTCCCCCAGAGCGAAGAACAGGCGGGAAGCGCACGAACCCCGAGGGATATCACGGAATGCCCCCCCGCTGGCCTCGTGCGCGAGAGGGATAACCCCAAGAGGCTACGGATGAGAAACGGGGGTACCAGCGTTTCATTGGCAAGTGCCAGATCGACGTTGGCCTGGCTGCTGCGAGCAGGTGGGACACAGAACTTCAAGCCTGGGCGTTGGGTTGAGACTGAAGGCCTCAGTCGGTCCTAAGGCAAGGTGTAATTGCTCGCCTCAAAGTCACGATGAATCAGCTTGCTGATTTGTTGTGGGATTGCCGGAAGGGAAAGCGCAGGGCGTCATGCCATCCCCTGTGGGGGCTTGCCACGAGGTGTGACACACGCATGCACAGCGGCAGGAGAAGCAGTCCTGAACAAACGGTCCTGAAAAAAATCAGCCGTGCGACACCACCGCACATGGGGGTGGTACACCTACCCCCGAGACGGCCTGCACCCCTGCACTCGCCGCGCCGCGGTGCTCTACCGAGATGGCTGCAATGCAAGGTCTCGGAAGAGCCCTCCCTGCTGGACGCAGCAACAGCATCGCTGAGGCCGACGAGGGGGTACATGCGGGCCTGCGTCTGCTTGTCGGGTGGTGCTGCAACAGCTGAAGGGGAGGGCGCTGTGCCGGGACGCTGCCCCTCTTCCTCAGCACGGCTCGGCTGGCCGCCGACCTCGAGCCCCAGGCTCGATCTCTCGATCACCCTCATGCACGATCATGTGAAGAGAGAGTGCAACGTCGATGCTGGCGCACTCAGCAACACCGCCATGGGCGAAGCCGAGAGGCTGTGGGGGGGGGACCTCACAGGAGCAGCTCGGCAGGACTGGGTGGCGTTGCAGAGTGGCAGCCTGGGGAAGGCTGCCTTGGCGAATCTGTGGCGTGATACAACAAGCGGATGGCAGGCACTGAGAGATCCACTGCCCTCACAGCAAGAGGGATCACCGGAGCGGTAGGCCTGTCAAGGAGGGCCCAGCTCAGCCCCGCCACCGAGTCGGTGATGCGCAGCCTCGAAGCGCGCATGGCAGGAGGGCTTTGATAAAGGGACACGGCTGCGGGATGGGGTGGTCTGCCGCCTTTGCTCCACAGTCCCACGACCCAGAGGGGGGGTGGACGGCGCGGAGCCGGCAGGCCAACGCCCGGGCAGGGCGACCGTGGGAGCGAAGGGGCGCTGCTCCCATACCACCCCCTTTTGGGGCCAAAGAAAGGCAACGATAATCACCTGCGGGTTTGCACGCATTCGAAGCCCCGGACTGCCCGGAATGCCAATTAACGCATCTCAGAAGCACGAGCACCACCGGAGTGGCGGACTCCAAGTCACCATGGGCTTCTGCCAGGCAAGAGCCACCAAATGGGCCGATGCGGGCTCTGCTACGTGATTCGAAATCACTGGTGTCCTGTTGCAGCACACACGCGAGCTATGCTGCATGCCAGACAGAACCTGATGCAAGCG
This sequence comes from Rhynchopus euleeides, assembly GCA_963210315.1. NCBI lineage: Eukaryota > Euglenozoa > Diplonemea > Diplonemida > Diplonemidae > Rhynchopus > Rhynchopus euleeides. The sequence continues at coordinate 1,675,287 of OY723239.1, forward strand.
GCGTTGGTCCTTCGACCCCAGGCATGGAGACAGGAAGGCGAATACTTCGCAAAGGACCCGATGGTCTGCGTGTCGTACACAAAGAGCGGGGGCTTCTTCTTTCTGTGCAGGCTCATCCTGGGGAGGCCGGGTGTTGACTACGACTGGAACGACAACCTGCATTACTACATCATGAAGCAGCGTGGGGGCAACGTGCAGTGCCTCCCGGACTACCTCATCAGGTTTCGCAACGCGCAGACGCAAGAGCTTCCCGCCAGGCTGAGCGCCTTCAGCAGTGACGACGACGCAGGGGCGGGCAACATGGCCCGCCTCTGTGCGACGCAGAAGGGCGGGCTGCAGGCATGCATGGGCAGGATATTCGGATGCATGGCAGCCGCTTCGACACGCCACATCTGGCTGGGGTGGCTGGACAAGGAGTCCTGCGCGACGCCGGCACAGCACGAGGAATCGGTGAAGGGGTTCCTCCACGGGCACCCCGTGAAATGGGTGAAGCCGGAGAACAACGGGTCGCGCGTCGGGGCGTGGGTCGAGCTGTACAGCCCCATCTCGCAGGCACATCTCGCCCAGCTGAACATGCGCCCCTACGGGCCGCATGCGGTGCGCATCTCTGTGGATGACGAGCAGGTGGGGCACCCCCTGAAGAGGTTGCACGACTGCCCCAAGCAGCACGGCCCCCGTGCGTACTGCCGTGGCTGGAATCTGCGGGGACACAGCGACTGGACAGATGCGTGCCTTTTCCGCCATGTCCCCCCGAGCAGTGCGGCTGGTGGTGGAAATCGCAGGAGCACATTCCCCTCAGCAGTGCCGTGGAAGCCCTCGATGGTATCAGGCGCACGCCCATAGGCCTGTGTCATGATGTACTCTGTCGCGCGGAAGCGGAACTCAAGGGCGCTGTTGGGGAGCTGCCATGCGTCGAGGTTGCTCGACGTAGACGTGTGGAAGGCGCAAGAAGGCACCAAGCCGCTGGCAAGCTCAAGCTGATCTTGTCGTCACACCACCAAGCAGCCCTCTTCCAAGGAGGGCCGGCATCGGACAGTGTTGCGGGTTGAGGCGAGTTGGACTCGGGCAGCACCTTGACAAGAATCAACTGCGGGGGGAGGCACGGGAAGCGAATCGTGCCCCACGAAATCCTCAGTTCGTTTGAGCCATCCCTGTTGGCGACGGTTACAACCGAGCTGGAGGCCGTGTCCCTGCAGTTCCCACACAGCATTCGAGATGAAATGATACTTCACAAATACCGCAACTGGATCGAGCACCTGATTTGATCGGAGTTTGGCGGAGTGTGACGGTGTTCCGACCGGAGTTTGGCGGCATTATGGTTATGGCACGGTCCGCCAAATCAAGTGGGTTGGCGACACCAACGAAGAGGAGTGTGCCCAAGTGTCAGGAGGAGGCGACACAGTAGAGGGCGCAGCTGGAGGCCGGCATCTCGAGGTCTCGGAGGAACAGATTGCTGGAGTACACTGGAGCTCCAGCCTACTCCAGTGGCCCGTCTCTCGCGATTTCGGGAAGAGCGTCGAGGCGGCGGCAGCAGCCACAGAGATACATGATCTACACACGAGCTGGACGACACCGACGGCCCTCAGAGGCAAACCGAGGCGAGGTGGGGCTGCTGCTCTCAACGTGACGACCTGCAGTGGCAGCAGGTCAGCGGGGTCGTGCTGCGGCGGTCAGGTTGAGACGCAGACAGCACTCGACGTGGCATCGGGTGACAAGACGGCATGAAGCACAACTGCGTGGGTGGGTGCGGCAGAGGAAGTGGGCAGGTTGGGGTCGACGACCACACCACCAACCGGGTGTGGGTGCGAGCCGGAGGAGGGCCGGACAGTGCGGCTGCAGCATGACACAGGTGCCTTGCTCACCGACTCAGAACCGGGCAACGCATGTCGGGCCATGCAGCACTGTGAGGCACCAGAGAGCAAGCGCAGGCGGTCAGTACCGAGGCAGAAGACACAGCAGGGCACGCTACGCAAGCCTGCAAGTGTTGCATCCTGCAGATGTGTCCCATTAGGTGCGGCCCTGCCGATGCGGCATGCACCCGAGCAGGCGAAGGGGCGTCTGCTGGCTGCTGCTCAGCATGCACGCCGCCCTCGCCCTGCTGCTGCGTAGCTGGGCGGGGGGCAGAAGACACAGCGGCAGGGGGTGTGCCTGGGCTGCAGCCTGAGGGGGGCCAAGCAGCTCGAGGGTGCTGCTGGTGGGTAGCACAGAGCAGGCTGTGGGTCGGTGTCGTACGGCAGCGAGGACATGGCTGGCTGGATGATGATCAGCACAAGGCGCGCCTCGAATGACAATTAACTTCAAGTTGTTCACTGGGTGAATATGGCGTCGGGTGTCAGAGGGAGAGGAGGAGCTCGCGGTGAAGACGTCGAAACAGCACACGTGTGTCACGAGCGGCTGTTCGAAGCAGATGAAGGCTGGCAGGACACGAGGAGAGCATCGCAGGGCAGCAGCACCCTGCTGGTGATCCGCACCCTTGAGACGATGCATGCGGTGCAGGCAGCGACTGTTGCAGGAGAAGGCACCGAAGGTGGCGGATGAGCTCAGTGGTGTCGAGATACCGCAAGGCGGTGCAGGAGGGGAACCGCAGTGCTTCGGGTGGAGGGCGGGACTGAGCTGAGAAGGGAAGCACCTGGCCTTGGCGGCACCACGGCGGACGGGCACGGTGTGCTCCTTCGGCGGGTCGACCGAGGTGGTGGCAGGTTCAGGGGGCATGAGGCGCAGTGGCAGGGAGGCGGGTGGGAAACGGGCATCGCTGCCAGCAGCAAGCAGAGCACCAACAGTGTGAGGGGTTGCCCTGGCTGGCACCTGGTCGAGGAGAGGGACGACAGACGTGGCGGCCTACAGCGATAGCACGTTGGCCATCGAGCAAGGCATGGACGACACTGCTGAAGTATACCACGCTGGCTTATCACCAGAGCGAAGCGTAGCAGTTGTTCAGACAGAAGAGATGTACCGTAACGCTACAGCACGTGTCTCAGAAGCACAACGCAGAGGCGGTACGTGAGCACAGCAGACAGTGCTCGAGCCAGCTGTAGCGGTGCAACTGCATGGGAGCGCACCAGGCACCGGTGCCTGTGCGAGGTCAGAGCAGCACCTCCCTGCCCACACCTGCTCGGGCAGGGCAGCTTCTATGACCGTCGACCAGTTCGGTGACATGGTGCATCGCCACCCGATGCGCGTTGCTGGCATCTCGAGGCTGACTTTCTGAAGCTGAAACGGTGCAAACCCTCCTCATGCACGCTGCCTCCCACCTGGTCGAGGGCAGGGGTGGCCGAAGGGCTGAAGAGATGAGGGTCGAAGGCGGCACTGGTCTTGCTCATTCATGGGCTGAAGGTTTTCGCTCATACAAAGAGGTAAAGACCTACCGTGAGCATCCGATTCAGGCTGCCAGCTCGGTGCCAGCTGCGGGCATGCCACCTCAACGGCTTCCCGAATGCGATGATGCGTTGATGGAGCTGACCACCGGCATCCTGCAGGGGTCGTGGGTGGTGCGCCTTAAACCTACCAACGGAAGATAACGGCGGGCATGACGATGACGGGCATGCTTCCACACCCCGCCAGAGCGCGAGGTCGGGATGTGGACATGCGACGGCGAGGTGACGACGAAACCGAAGACTGTGAGCAAACAACCCGAGGGGGGCTACATTGGCAGAGCTGCGCTGAATCATTGGTGGGGTTAGATAGTCGCATTTATGAGTGATATCATATGGTGCGCCTGAGGCTTCATCGATCAGAAGTCCCTCAGATGTTAAAACCTACATCGGGGTGTCGCTCTGTACTCTACGGTCCAAGACGCACAAGACTATGACATAGCTGCAGCAGCCCTCCTTCCCGATACTACGTCCTAACATTGGCAGAGTGCTACTCACTGCACCACTGCTCATCTGAGATATCAGGCAGTGGGGCTGGCGCCTGTGCGAGTTTTCAGGTGCTGTCAATCTAACCCTGACAGGTCCGAAGAACCACCGAACAAACGGGTGCGCAACGGGGCTCTCTCTGCGACAGTGGTTCACGTGAATAACTGGAGACAGCAGTCGTCGACGCACGAGACCCGGGAGCCCCACTCGCTCTGCCAATACTGTCGCTTTGACGTCTACTTAGTGAGACGGGCCTTGTTCTGCACGTCCCCACAGGGTAGCAGGCAAAGGACAACCAGCACGAGATACCCATCCGCAAGGGCAAATGGTCGAGGGGGTCCGACGACCCCTTCCCCTCCTCGGTTTTCACAATCTCGCTCACAAGCCGCAGTCGCAGCCGCCAGAGCACGGGGCAGAGAGGAAGGGAGATCTCAGTTGGTTGGTCCTGCCCTCGACGGGTGCCTCTGCCGACTCGGTGCATCACTGCATGCCCAGCATGACCCACTGCATGTGTAAGCGACACAACGGATGCAATGCGTCATGCCGCCACCAAGACAGGAGAGTGCACGCAAATCAGAGTGAATCCTGTGAATGGATGATATCCGGGAGCACGGGTTGGGTGCCCGATGTGTGCGCCAAGGAGGGAACCATCGGGCGACCAGGGCGGGACTGACACAGGGCTACTCTGAGGCACGTCTGAGCCACCTGGAGGCGGGAGTGGAGCAGGGCCACCATTGCCGACCTGAACAGGCAGCGCAGGAGGCAGACGAGGCACTGCAGGACGGCTTCTCGCCGCGACAGAGCGGCGAGGGTGTCGCGGATGTGCAGATCGGCAGCCCTGCCGGCATCGGGGTGTGCCGGCGGCGGGGTGGATGCACAGTCCTGTGCAAGGCTTTCCCTCTGCCCCTGCCTGACAGACGATGGCCGCAAGGGTAGCCGCAGCGCTGCTCGGCACCCCAACCAGGTGCCGAAACACATGAACACACGAGCCACCATATTCGTCGTGCAACGGAAACGACACCTGGGAACGACATCGGGACGAGCCCTTCTGTGCACGAGCAGCACGGATGGTGTCTACGCACGGCTGTTCTGCACCCTGCATACACACGAGGGAATGCCGGAGAAGGTGGCACGAGAGACTGTGCACCCAGGCACCCAGCTGAAGGGCCGGGTGGCCTGCTTCGGCCAGAGCTCTGCCTCGTGTGCCAAACAGCATACAGGAGGACGGCGATGCCGGCGAACAGTGAGGCTGCTGCACAACCTGTGGATGAAGGAGGCCCGTCGATGGATGCACCACAGCCAGCATCTACAAACTGCTGTGCCTTTGCCGAGGATGCCCGCAGTGGGATGCAGCCAGGGCGGTTCCTGCCGAACTGCCTTGCGTGGTGCGCGGCTGCCACAGGGGTGTGGCAGAAGCAGAGCGCCTGCTGAGGCAGGCACAGGCGGGCCTGGTGCTGATTGTGTGCAGCAGGATGCTGACGGGCGGACAGTCGCAGTGCAGGAGGGCGAGAGAGATTGGCAGAGAAACGTTTGCTCGGACGTCCAGACCCTCGCCGGAGGAGACCCAGCTGGCTGAGGCAGTACCCCCCGTCGCGACTGCATCATCATGATGCCCTGCCGCACGGTGCACGAATGGTTGCGGACGCCGCGTTGGACAACGGAGTCCGCACGTGAGGTCGCAGCGCTGGATCAGAACACGAACCTGGAGCAGTACTGCGTGATAGATCCCTGCAACTGATGCAGGAAACTGAGACAGTGACAGAATCACTGGTGGCACGCACGCACGACACAACCTGTGGGTGCAGGCCACAGGGAATGCACAGTACACGGAGCCGAGCGCGGATATGAGCGTGAAAGGTGCCATAGCAGGAGAGGGCCGCCTGCTACCCGCCACCAGAGGTCAGCCCGACACGGCTTGGCTGCACTGGAGGCCTTTGACAGGGCAGCAGGACTGGGGCCGCATTACGCATGACGGTACGGTGACTTGGTCGCCACGGTACCTCGGCGTTGACCACCAACAACGTGGCGGAGGAGACGGGCTGCGAGACGGTAGCACCTGGGGGTGGATGTCTCGAGCCCCACACAGGCTGAGGCGGTGTGGGCCACCTCGCCACCGACTACTAAGCCCTAGGGCATTCCAGGGAGCGAGCTCTGCTGCGGGGCCCAGGCTGAATAAGGCGAAGGCCAAGCAGCAGGAGAATACCTGCGGATGCCTGAGACGTCTCGCGAGCCCGCACAGGGGCAGCCAGCGCAGCCCCGACAGGCAGCAAGCAGGACGTCACCATCCAGATGATGCAGGTGCGGGCAGGCATGCAGGTACTCTGGGAGCGGGACACTGATTCAGGGGCACTGTAGCAGCCCCGGCAGCAGCAGCCGAGCACACCGCCGTTGACACCGAGGGATGACAGGGACAGAGAAGTGTCGCAAGACACTTTGCTCTGAAGGCGGGTCGCCTCCGGGCTGCTGCACACCAGTGTCACGAGGGGGCTGCCAGCGATGGATGCGACAGGCCCACAAGATCCCACATCCCGGCGTCCACCATGCGAGCGGACCTCAAGTGCGTGAGGTGGAGCATCAGTGCTCGGATGCTCCGGCGCGCTTCCGCGAATACTGAAACCAGCCGCGAGCGGAGGTGGAGCGGTTCCTGGAGCTGGGGAGGTATGGCTCGTGAGGTGGCCCAAGACCTGAAGGCTCCACAGACCACCGACATGCATCCTTGGACGACATATTGCAAGTGCAGTGCACGCTTCGTCCTGTGACAACCCAGAGGAACGACTTCAACACCGAGCCTGTGGGTGCGGGTGCGGGAGGTGGAACACTGCAGCCGTGGCGACGCGGATATCAGAGGCACAGCCCTTCACCCAATATCGTCATCACCGCGAAACGGCTGGGCACCGGTGAGTGGAGGGTGCTTCACAGGAGGGACTCAGGCCGCTTCCTCATGGGAACCGATGCCCCTGTGGCCATCCGACACGAGGACACGGTAGATGCAGAGTGCGGACAGCACCCTCAACTGGCCTGCAACCACCCACAGCAGCTTGCTGACGCAAGCGCAGGCCGACAAATATACGCCGAGGGTTGCCTGGGGCCGCGACGTCGATGGCAGGCGGCAGCCCAGGAGACGACTCTGCACCTCAGCACCCCGAGGCGAGGCAGCAGGGGGTGGAGGGCACAGGGCACGGGGCGGCGCAACGGCGAACGGTTTGCTCCGGTGTGCTCAACCTCATCTAGGAGCACGACGGCAGAGCAGACGAGGGGCGGGGGCTCTTGACTGCTTCCTCACGCCTCCACTGCCACCGTGTCACACGGCCCCACCACCTGCGGCAGCACATCAGCAACATCGTCGTGAGACGTCTGCCGACCTGCAGAGGCTCGCAGATATGGCTGCACTCACGTGGGCAGCCATCGCAGAACTCTCGCAGAAGGGCTAGACACAACACCAATGCAGTGCAGCACACGCTGGCGCTGTGAGCAAGAAGTGCGACTGGGACACGTAGGGAGTGGGGCGCGAGGAAGCAGATGTTGCTGATCGACGCGACCCCAAATGAATCTTCTCGAGACTATCCATCGGGCCAAAGAAGCAGAAAAGAGCGCTAGCTAGCTCAGGTGGAAAAGACGACGAGTTTGAACTCGGGGCTGGCCGGTCGGTGCTGCCTGGCTACAAGAAGCAGAAGCGCACCAACTCACCAGTGATCATGGGAAGACGGCAGGGATGTACACTGTTGGTGGTGACGCACCCAGTGCCGAACCTGGCCTATCCGTTGCAGGCAGCATTTGCAGACACGCTCAGTAATGTGGATCGCATGGGCAAAGCTGGCATCGGCTTCTCAAAGGGGCGTCGGTCCAAAGGGAGCCGCACTGTTTCGGGCTGTGGGGTAGTCTGTCAGTGGTGTGGCACCAGGTGGCAATGGATCACCATCACCCACGACTGAAGGACAGCATGGACACCCAGCATGGCGGCACGCATGTGCCTCCTCTCAAGCGTCTTGATCAGCTTCGTCGCAGAGAGCAGACGCACCACGAAGCAGTACCGATGGGCAAGACAGCTGCAATGCGCAGCTGTCTTGCAGTGTGGAGACAGTACATCATTCATCCTGTGGTTCCTGATTGTCCCCCAGAGTGAAGAACAGGCGGGAAGGATCACGAACACAAGGTACGGGCAAGGCTGAAAGGCCGCTGAACCCGATCCAGCCGCTGAAATTAGAGCCTTGGTACAGGAAACGAGGCTGAATACGTTATGATAGCTGCATTGCAGCGTTTCCTTGGCAAGCGCCAAGCCGAGGATGGCCTGGCTGCTGCCAGCAGGTGGGACAGAGAACTTCAAGCCTGGGTGTTGGGTTGAGACTGAAGGCCTCACCAGGGCGTCATGCCACTTCCTGTGGAGGCTTGCCACGAGGTAGCCCTGAAAGGGTGGCACGACACAGCCTTGCGGCGGAGGTGCTGCTGTGCACTCATGCAAGGCCTCGAGGCGTGGCTGGGGGCGGGCAGTCCACACAGGCATTACCAAACGACGTGCGGAGTGCAGGCCGCACCGAGCGGGCTCTGGTGCTGCCTCCACCACCAACCCCTGCCACAGGTTCGCACTCTGTAGCATCGACTGAAGGCAGCAGCCGCACAGGACAGAAGGGTCAGCCAACGTGGGGCTGACACAGCCAAAGCGGGTCGCCCTGACAGAAGGGAGCCGCATCGGCTAGTCGGACGCGGCACCGTCGTGGCTGTGCCCAGGGGAAGCGGGGCACAGGGGATGCGGGCTTGCCTCGGTGCCTCCTGGAGTCACACCCACACCCATCTGGCGAAATCCCCATGCCCAGGGCGTTGTGCGGTGTGAACCATCGATGCCGTACGACGGCAGCGGGACACCGCGACGGGAGGCGGCATCAGTGCAGTAGGACGGATACAGGCATGTGCTCGCCTGGTAGGCCTGGTCAGGGCCTGGCTGCAGGGAGACAGGTGGGGCACGGCCCAACAGATAGGCACGGCAGGGATGAGTGGGTGCAGGGTGTGCCCCTGCCGGGGCAGGGGTGGCCCGGCTCCGTGGCAGATCTGGAAGGGCCTTCCCCAAGTGCATGGCACCCGCCACCTGACACCCGACCAGGCAGGCACAGGGTCGAGGTGGTGGCTGATGTCAGCGGCGCAAAGAAAGCGCCTGACTGCCACACGGAGGGGCGGATCACCGCTTGTTGGCCGTTACGCTGGGCGGTGTGCCAGCGGTGGAGTTGCCCCCAGCCTGGCCCACACCCTCTGCCACGGTGATACGTAGTGGCGCACGCTCCACTGTCGCAGCGCTGGTCCAAGCGAGGCTCGAGACAAGCAAGAACTGCACAGCAACGAAGGGCAGGGATATTGCCATTATATATGGCCTGCACCAGTGACGCAGGCCCGCATAACGACAGTGCAGGAGGGCAGGGGCCAGGCAGGGACCTGCAATCCTATTTGATTGCACAGGTGCAAGATACCAGGGACGATGCGACAACGCGTGTTGCTCGGAAGCATGACACAGGGAGAAGCGGGTCCTGCCATCAGCGGTGCAGCGAGGCGATGCTGAGAGGAGGGCGACGACGAGCAGGCCCACAGAGGGCAACAGAGGCAACAGAGCACCCGCACCAAAGCACCTCCACGACACCGCCGAGCACGCGGCAGAAAGCAGGCTCTGCTGTGGCTGAGGGTGGTGCCTGTGGGCACCCTGCCGCACACGGAGTGATGCAAGCCGGAGGCAGATGCAGGGAGGGCACAACTTTAGAGGAGCTGGCGGTCGTCATGCAGGCGGAAGCGACGAAGCTGAAGGACACCCGTATCGCAGGGGAGTGTGGAGAGGACAAGAGGCGGGCAGGGGGAGGTGGAGGCGAAGGAGCGAGCAGGCGGCCAAGGAGATGCAGGCTGGATGGGGGACGCAGAGGCGGCAGGGAGAGGCGGGCAGGGGGGGGTGGAGGGGGAGGGGGTGTGTTGGCAGGGTGTGGGGGAGGGGGTCGGTGAGTGCAGGGCATGAAGGGTGTGAAGTGTGGCGGCAGTTAGGCCTGAAGCAGCTCCCACCCCGACCCACGTCCTGCTGAGGAGCAGCAGCGCCCCAACCCCAACCAGCCCAACCCAGCCCGCCCCAGCAGCATTCGGCATCGGCAATCAGCAGCAGCGTCTCGGCAGCAGCCCACCCCAACCCTTCCCAGCGCAGGCGACAGGCAGAGCTGACCCCTTCAGGCGCGTTGCGTCGGCGGCTGTCCCCACCCTCCCACCCACGTGTCCCCCCCAAGGCGTCGGGTGAGCGACCCCTTTCAGCGCAGCGCAGCGACCCCACCCACCCACCCACCCGCACTCACACACACGCCTCTGCCGTGTCACTCTCGCGACCCGGGGAGGGTGGTGCAGCGCAAGACCCCGAGGCGTCGGGTGAGCGACCCCTGTGTTATCGACCCCCCCTATTCAGCGCATGGTAAACCCTCCGCAGCACTGCCCCACAGTCACGGGCCGCGACAACCCCCACAGCGACACCCCGACATCTCGGAGCGGGACTCTGGCAGGCCATACAGGCCACGTGATAAATTGTGATATAGTTATGGTAAGGCAATGACTCGATCACGGGTAGCAGGTCTTATGATTTACCTTGACTCTGCGTTGCCGCTTAACCCAGAAGAAGTAGACATGACTGAAGCTGTAATGACATTACCCTGCAGGGGATGCAGCGCGCCACCCTCAGCAGCTATTGCAGGCGTGCCGTACAGTATAGAGATGCGGGGGGGGCAAACATGCAGACCCGCAAACCTGAAAATCTGAAAACCATGAGACGACCCTTGCCCTAATAGGGTGTCTGCACCAAGGCTGCTGGCAGGAGCAGCGGCGGGACGGAGACGGAAGGAGAGTTAGAGGAACGGCAAGCGGGCAACACCGAAGGAGCGTGTGGTGTGCTGTAGACGGTGGGCCCGGCAGGGGGTGGGGGAGGGGGCGTGAGGGGCGGACAGAAGGGGTGTGGGGGAGGGGGTCAGTGAGTGCAGGGCATGAAGGGTGTGAAGTGTGGCGGCAGTTAGGCCTGAAGCAGCTCCCACCCCGACCCACGTCCTGCTGAGGAGCAGCAGCGCCCCAACCCCAACCAGCCCAACCCAGCCCGCCCCAGCAGCATTCGGCATCGGCAATCAGCAGCAGCGTCTCGGCAGCAGCCCACCCCAACCCTTCCCAGCGCAGGCGACAGGCAGAGCTGACCCCTTCAGGCGCGTTGCATCGGCGGCTGTCCCCACCCTCCCACCCACGTGCCCCCCCCAAGGCGTCGGGTGAGCGACCCCTTTCAGCGCAGCGCAGCGACCCCACCCACCCACCCACCCGCACTCACACACACGCCTCTGCCGTGTCACTCTCGCGACCCGGGGAGGGTGGTGCAGCGCAAGACCCCGAGGCGTCGGGTGAGCGACCCCTGTGTTATCGACCCCCCCCCTATTCAGCGCATGGTAAACCCTCCGCAGCACTGCCCCACAGGCACGGGCCGCGACAACCCCCACAGCGACACCCCGACATCTAGGAACAGCAGCTGCCTGCTTGCAGACTCTGGCAGGCCGCGCCATAAATCCGTGCAGTATATGGTATATTAAACATATCATAGGGGATATTCACCATGCGTACATAAGAGTGTGAGTTGGAATTTTGTTCCGATATTGCAGACACACCATCTGCCGAATCGCGAAGACCCGTTACACCCGTTGAACCAAACATAGGGAAACTTACACACACCATACGAGCCTTGTCTCCCTGCATAAGACTGTGCCAGCCTCACCCAAACCTTGCGAGGCATATCACCACTCCAGAGAAGGCCGATGTAGTTAACGATTCCAGTTTATATATTCCACCTGATCTGACCCGAGTCTGTTTGGTCTGGCGGCTGCGGCGGTGGGTTGGGCCGGGACCTAGTGATTGAGGCAAATCACGTGGTCTATACGCGACAAGTGAAGAGTGGGTAGCTAGACCAAACTGCCGCCAGACAAAACAAACCCCACCCTAGTTGCTCCAACCTCTCACCTCGCGGGCAGTAGGCAGTAGGCAGCGTGCAAAGCAGAGGAAGGGGCGCGTCTGCCTGCAGGCGGAACCGCCTCGGTAGGGGGAGGGGGGGGGGGGCATCGCTCTGTGCCACACTGTGCGCCAAACTACGTCACTTTTGCAACCAGTTTTTTTGAGGCGGCTCACTTCTGCTTGCCAGTCTGCACTTCTGAGAGAATGGCCCCAGCGCAGCTGTGGGCACACAGCCCACCCGACGCCGCAACGGGGCAGCGAGAACGAAGAGCAGCATCGGAAGGAAGCGGTGGCATGGCTCTCCGCCACGCTGCAGCCTAGACGAAGCCATGCCTCAGATCGAGGCTGACTTGGCCTGGCGACTGCCCGAGGAAATCACGAGATGCCTGACCGCATAAATGAAATGTGCGGAGGACAGAGAGACAGAGACGCTGTTTCTGACAACACAGAAGGAGCAGGGACGGCTTTGCGGACGGAGACGGGGCCTGCCGACGACACGACACCAAGTGACATGGGGAGATGGCAGCATGTGAGCTACGGGGCAGGCCGACGACACGATCCCAAGTGCCCACTCATGCATCACCTTGAATAGATACCAGAGGCAGACGAGGTGTGCCGTGGTGTGGGTGTGTCCAACCTCTTCGGGGAGATGGCAGCATGTGGGCTTGACGTGGCCCACGACAGGACGGACAGGGTATGGGTCACCACAGCGAAGGTGGGGTGCGGCTGTGCTTCTGAGAAGGCGGCAGTGAGGGGGGTGGGGAGGAGGAGGGTGTGTTGGCAGGGGTGTGGGAGAGGGGGTCAGTGAGTGCAGGGCATGAAGGGTGTGAAGTGTGGCGGCAGTTAGGCCTGAAGCAGCTCCCACCCCGACCCACGTCCTGCTGAGGAGCAGCAGCGCCCCAACCCCAACCAGCCCAACCCAGCCCGCCCCAGCAGCATTCGGCATCGGCAATCAGCAGCAGCGTCTCGGCAGCAGCCCACCCCAACCCTTCCCAGCGCAGGCGACAGGCAGAGCTGACCCCTTCAGGCGCGTTGCGTCGGCGGCTGTCCCCACCCTCCCACCCACGTGTCCCCCCCAAGGCGTCGGGTGAGCGACCCCTTTCAGCGCAGCGCAGCGACCCCACCCACCCACCCACCCGCACTCGCACACACGCCTCTGCCGTGTCACTCTCGCGACCCGGGGAGGGTGGTGCAGCGCAAGACCCCGAGGCGTCGGGTGAGCGACCCCTGTGTTATCGACCCCCCCCCCCCCTATTCAGCGCATGGTTAACCGTATTATATAGTTAGACCTTACTTAAGACCACCTTTCATGCGCAGTCAATCAGTATACGTAAGCAGCTGCCTCCTTCTCCTTGCACCACCCACCATGGTATGTGGGCATGTCCACAACTGATAACGGACACCTGCGCCCGTCTGTCTGGGAAATCAGGATCGCTCGGGAACCTCTCTCAGACAGTGTAAGGTCTTGCCCAGGACCTTGCTCTATGTTGTATGTGCCTTGCTCAGGCTGGGGTTAGAGCCAGGGTTGTACAGGCTGGGCTGACGATGCTTTGGAGCAGATGCACGCAGCTGTCGAGACTGACCGGATGCTGGCATCAATCAGGCCGCTCCCAAACGGGGAATGCCGTCGCAATGGCGCAGGGTGAGGGGACCATTCACAGGCAGTTTAAGGTCATGCCCAGGACCATCGCGATACGTCGCATGGGGTTGGTCCAGCCATGTTGGAGCTGGCCATATTTTTTGAACATTGGATCATCTCACTGGATGATCCAATGAGGAAGGAGGGTGTGGACTGACCTGTGGCAGCACTGCCACAGGTCAGCACCGGGAAAACGACGCGTGTGTGTGTGTGTCCCTCACCCCTCAACGCCGAGGTTCTGGAGCAACAGCTACCCTGCCTGATGAGCAGGGAATGGAGTTGACTGCGCAAAGGGTGCGACCGTCCCGCTGGGCACAGCTGCGCCGACACAATCCATGGTTTGGTTGCCCAGTATGCCTGGGGTGGGTGTGGCTGGGGGTGGTGATGTGTTGGGACCACCCCCACATGCAGCTCTTGAGCACAGGAGGCGAGGGGTAGTGGTGGGAAGGGGGTGGCGTCGGGCGGAGGAGGGACGCCACCTCAGGTTGTGCAGATCCTGGCTCACACCTGACGAGGCGCACCAGGGGAGGGTGTAGTGTGTTGGCGCCGAAACACAACAGAGCACTCGGGGGCACAGGGTGATAAGACGGAAAGTAAGATCGGGCAGTCGTGGGTTGATGGTGGTACAATCGTGGGCGGAACCGTGGAAGAGACAACCCGAAAGGGTCTACACAAGAAAGGGATGTGTCCTTCGCTCCGTGCGTGATAACGAGGGGAGCACCAGTTGTGGGGGAACGGAAGAAGCACATGACATGCCATGGAAATGGCATCTGCTCACATGTCACACGTCTCACTACAGCTACCATTCTTGTTTCGACACATTGAGGCGCAGGAAGCACAGAAAATGCGAGTTGCAACAGATTCAATTGCTTGTTTTGGTGACTCATAACAAAGGACTCAGGGTGGACCTCAACAGCATGCCCTCGTGTGATGCCACAGACACCCCACGGCAGACCTGGTCACCCCGGAGCTGGGCTGTGGGATGTGCTCTCCCCTGCATCCCCGCCAAACGTATCAGATCCATCGAGGTTCTCCACCAAACCTATCGCAGGGGTTGCGGTGCCTGTCCCATATGCGGGGCTATTTGACGAGGGGACCGGTCCGGGCACCGTGGGGGTGAGCACCACCGGAGGCCCTGACAGGCTTCCCCCTCAGTAGCAGGGGGGGCGGTGGTGACGTCCCAAGGGGGCTGCGGTTGCAACAGGGCCTGGCGCCATCACCATCGCACCGCAGCTGCAGAACGGCATCAAGGTCACGCTACACGGGGATTGCATCCGCCACACCGGACGGCACGCCTGCAGGCCCAGTGCAGGGGGGACAGGCGAAGCCAGCACAATCCGGCTGCGCGAAGGGGTGCCGTGGATGGAGTGCTGCACCAGGCAGCTGCGAATCGTCGCAGCTGGACAGCACAGACACTCCAAATGTCGTCAACTTCACAGGAAGGTGACACTCGACCCCGGCAACATAGAGAAGGCTGTGCACGCCTCAGGGTGCCTCCGGGGGAACACTGCGGATCTGAAGAGCGTCACCGCCCTCAGCGAAGGGGTGGGTGTGGTGGGGTCCGCGAGATACGACACACCCGCCACAGGGGATGCCCCCTCCGGCTGCCATGCGAGGACTCCGCACAAAGAGTGCGACGGCACTCACTCCATCGCTGCAGACAAGATGGCAACTGCAGCTGTGTGGCCGCCTTGTTCTGCAATAGAAAGAGGCGTATCACCGTCGTTGTCGGCGAGAGTCACATCAGCATGTCCTTCCGTGATGAGGATACGCAACGCGTCGACATGTCCCTCCTGAGCGGCGATGAAACAAGGAGTCGTCCCGTCGTTGTGGGCCGTATTCACATCAGCATGTCCTTCCGTGATGAGGATGCGCAACGCGTCGACATGTCCCTCCTGAGCGGCGATGAAACAAGGAGTCATCCCGTCGTTGTCGGCCGTATTCACATCAGCATGTCCTTCCGTGATGAGGATGCGCAATGCGTCGACATGTCCGTCCTGAGCGGCGATGTAACACGGAGTCCTCCCGTCGTTGCGGGCCGTCTTTACATCAGCATGTCCTTCCGTGATGAGGATGCGCAATGCATCGGCGTGCCCATTCTGAGCTGCCGTGTAACACGGAGTCCTCCCGTCGCTTGCGGGCGTATTCACACCAGCATGTCCTTCCGTGATGAGGATGCGCAATGCGTCGGCGTGCCCATTCTGAGCTGCCGTGTAACACGGGGTCCTCCCGTCGTCGTGGGTCGTATTCGCATCAGCATGGCCTTCAGTAATGAGGACGCGCAAAACTTCAACGTGCCCATTTTGAGCTGCAACGTAACAGGGCGTCGCACCGTCTGCGGTGGCCTTGTTCACATCAGCATGTCCTTCAGTGATGAGGAGCCGCACTGTGTCAGGATGTCCCTCATGAGCTGCCGCATGACACGGCGTCTGACCGCCATGTTCGTTGTCGGCGATATTCACATCAGCATGTCCTTCCGTGATGAGGATGCGCAGAGATTCAAGGTGACCCCCCCCAGCTGCCCACAAACACGGGGTCTGACCGCCGTTGTCAGGCTGATTCACATCAGCACGTCCTTCAGCGATGAGTGTACGAACAGTGTCGGCGTGTCCGTTCTCAGCGGCCCTGGCACACGGCGTCATACCGTCACTGTCGGCCTTGTTCACATCTGCTTTTCCAACCTTGATGAGGATGTGCAAAGCGTCGACACAGCCGGAAGCAGCAGCGACGCTGCAAGCAGTGCGCCCCAACGCATCCACCGTGTCAGGCGGCAGCTTGCCCGACAGGAGGACATCCTCCAGCAGGTCAGAACGGTTCCTTGCGGCTGCCGCATGCAGCACAGTCCACCCTTTCCGCGGTCCCTTTTGCTTGTACGCCCTCCAGAACGTGTCCCCAAGGGCGGACATTGCCTTGTCCAACACCGCTCGCTTGCAAGCACACGCAACGATCGCGACACCTGCTGTGTGCAGCTCCTGCGGTAGGGACCCAACATCCGCACCCTTGCTCAGCAGCACTGCCGCGGTGTTGTAGTGGCTCCCGCTCTTGTTCATGCGCAACGCTGTCTCGAGCGCCTTGTTGAGGTCCTTCGTGCGACCTGCGTGTGCCAGGTTGGCACAGCACAGCGACACCACCTGCTCGTTGTGTTCCACCTCCACCGCCCTCTCGAGCAGCGTCTTCCCGTCCACAACAGGCATCTCCGTGCTGGGTGGGTAACCCACAAACGCTTTTACGCGAGTCACGGGATGGAACTGATGCTTCCTCTCCCTTTCGACCTTCGTCTTGATGGTATGGAGCAGCGGGGCGTTGCGCACCCTTTCCACATCTGTCATGATGTCAGTGAGCTTGCCCCAGTGATCGAAGTCGACTTCCTGCAGCTCCACCACCACGACGTTGCGCAGGCTTGAGTCCAGCGCCATCTCCAGCAGACGCAGCACACCGACGTCAGGCCGCCCCACCACACGGAACTGTGTGTTTGTCGCGATCAGCACCTCCTTCTCCTCGGGGAAGCGGCTGAACTGGGCGATGCTGCGCCCCGTCCGCACACGCAGCACGAGGATGGTGCCCTGCACCTCGTCCCCGCCTTCCCCCTTCCCCAGGAAGTCCTTCACGACGTCCGGATCCTCGCTTGCGCTTGTGGGGTGCGGCATCGTCACAACCGCCCCCACCGAGTACAGCGACTCCTTCACACGGAAGTCCATTGCGTGGAACACCGTCCCCTCGTACTTCGGCTGCGACAGCATTGCGCGGTACAGGGAATACGCAAACCCCTTCATTGGCTCGTAGCGCTCCCGCTTCTTCGAGAAGGCCACCTCGCGCATCGCCGCGTTCACCCCGTAGCACAGCGGGCTCTCCAGCGAGTACAGACGCAGGTACGGCTCTGCCTTCCCTTCCACCTGCTGCACCGCCCAGTCCGCAGTCATCGTCTCGAACCGCCCGCCGCCACGTCGCCCCGCCTCGTCCAGCTTCTCGCACTTCCCCACGTGCCGCTCCTTGCACTCCGCCTTCAGCGCAATCCCACACGCACCGCAAATGACGTACCCCTTGCACTCCGCCTCCATCGCAGCCTGCACCGTCCCCAGCAGCGGCATTACGTACGACGCCCCCTGAAAGAAGTCGCTCCACCCCTGGTCCACGTCGATCTCACGGATCCCGTCGCCGAACCGGCTCACCCCCTTGCTCGCTGTGACCAACCCTGCTGCCCGCTTGAACTCCTTCGCCGCCTTCTCCAGTTCTTTCCGCGCCCCCAACGCCAGTGATGCACATTCCCCGACGACGACGCCCCGCCCCTTCCTCCGCTCCAGGCACTTGTTCATCGCAGCAATCACGCTGTGGCACAGTGCGTCGTGCCACTCCCCAAGCGCCGCCTCCAGCTTCCTCTCCACCTCCACTGCCTCCCCGCCATCACCCACCCTGCTCTCCACCTGTGCGTGCAGCTGCTCCACCGCCTCCCACGCCGTCTTCACAGCATCTGCTGTGGTTGTGGTTGTGGTTGCGGTTGTTGTTGTGGTTGTCTTCGTGGTTGTGGCTGGAGACGCCAAAGCCTTCGCAGCCTGCACACCCGACCCCGCTGTCGTTGACATCTTCCTCCACACCGCTGACCCTGCAGGTGTCAACTCTGTCTGTGTGGTGTATGTGTGTGGGTGTGCAAAGACCAGTGCATCCTCTACTCTTCAACTCAGCCTGATCTGTTGGGACGGGGGCTGGGACCAACTCCTCCTCTGTGTTGGTTTGAGTCTGTTTTTACTGCAATTGAGTCGCAGCTGCTGAGCAGGAATGGAAATGCAACCTCCCGCCCCGTTGCATCCTGATGCGACTCGACAGACAGCAACACGCCTGCATCCCATCAGACTGACCACATGCAGCTGCAACACAACATGGTCTCCGCATTGCAGTTCCACAGCAGCGGGATCTGATCGGTCTGAGCCCTCCAGGTGAGCAGAGAGAAAGCGCCGTATGGTGTCTCCAAATGGAAGTTCCTTCCACGTCACCAGGCACGTGTTGGATCCTGTGCCCAGAAGCACGACAAGCTGTGGTGGTCTGCACTTTGCCAAGAGAGGGCGGTGCAGGCTCTTGAGGCTGGCAAGGACCCTCTCTCTTTGGGGCAAGGCAGGGGTGGTCAGCGGCCCCACTGTGGCACAGCAGGCCAGCTGGGGTTGCGGTGTCAGGGCAACATAGACACGCCCGTGCAAGGCAGGGCACTTGCCATTCGCCCCACACCACGGCGACCACACATCGCACTGCGCACCACCCGCTGCCTGACTGAAGACAGCTGTGGGAAGCACCCGGGAGGAACACCTCGCAAAGCAGCTGCGCGGTGAACGTATTCCTGAAGTGGCTGCACCGAACTGACAGAAACACCGCGGGGTGCGCACACATCGCCAGGGCAGCTGCGAAGGCTGCCCTTCTGGGGGGCTCCAAGCAGGGGACGGGAAAGGCTGGCAGGTGAAGGGGCATTTGCTTGTCGCCAGTGAATGGAAAAGCAAGTCACCCAGCACCTTCTCGCAATGGGAGGAGAAGGAAGAGTGGGGCAGGGATGCTATGGAATGGCAGCCAGGCAGACGCACTCGGGAGGCGTGCTGTGCAGGGCTGGGCCTTCTCCCAGGAGATGAAGGACATGTTGAGATCAGATGGGGCAGAGGTGTGTGTGGGCACGCCCCAGCTCAGGCGGCGGCTCCGGCGCAACAACACGGAAAGGTCTTCTTGTGTATTTGCGGATTCATGCCGGGGCAGTGCAACCGCAGGGCTGCGAGGATACTGTTTTTCCGCCCATGCCTGAAGCGAAAAAGTGTGCGGGGGTGCTTCCGACAACCTTCTTTCCTTTCTGGGGGTCTTCGTTCTGGGGTAGTCGTCAGTGCATTTTCGTGCATTTCCTGTTGAATTGGCTGAAAACTGACGAAGATTGACGAAGGATAACGACCATCGAAAACCCCCTCTGTCTAGCTATCTCAACTTCACATGCGCTCCACACCCACATCAAAGTCGCAGGCTCGTGGAAGCGTCTGCACAGCAAGCAGGTTTTTCGTTTCGATTGAAGTCCTGTCTCTGCATCGTCCGATCCCAGCACACATGCCCACCCACCACACGCAGCGCCTCTGTCTTCTGCCAGGCAGAAGGATACAACAAACCCCACTGGAGGCCTTCGCTCTGTGTCATAGTGTGTCAGGTTGTAATCTATATTGTTAGGCGGCTCACTTGTGTACACTCTCGAGCGAAGGCCTCCACTGAGCGACACTCCAAAGCACTTCCGCCCCCCACCTGGTTGGGCGAGAACAGGTCAGTAGGCGAATCGCCCCGCATGGCATGCCTCAGGGCGGGAGGGGGGGGGGAGGGGGTAGCCTGGGCAAAGGAAGATGCGCACCTCGCATTGCAATGTGCTGCCGGGAGGGGGGGATATGGGGCCCTATCAGTGCCTGCTGCATGATAAGGTCCTAATCAGGTCCCACACAGACAACTCCGAATCGATGTGCTATGCCGGGGTTCTGGGGAGAGGGAGATGGGGAGGGGATATACAAATATGCGGCTGGCGTGTCAGGGCATGTGAATCACTCAAAGACTTATCGTTGTCACGTGGAGCGGGAGCCGGTGCCGGAGAACGCGCTCAGCTTCTCTCGCTGTGGCCAACCATATCACCGGCACACCCTGGCCCTGTCATGTCACCTGTGCAACAAAAGTGAAAATCCCTGATGCTGCACTCGCATGCAGGTGGGTGTGCAAGGATCCATCGGTGTGGCCCGTCGTTCAGTCAATTGTTTTGTTATGCTCATCCACATCATCCGTTCTCAACACCCCAAGCAATGTCTCCTATACTCGAGGGGTTTAGTAATGGGAACATGGTTCTCATCGCAAATGCAAACACATTGGCTCTTCGTTCTGTGCCGCTGTGTGCTATGGCTGTAATTCACTTTGCAAACCAGTTTTGGGGGCGCACGCAGCAGATTTTCGTGGCTCATCAGCAACGTTGGATTAGCAGGTCTGCATCGCACAGAAGTCCACGAGAGGCTGCTGCCTGGGATATGATACGAATGCATGCTTTGTAGGGCACACGCACCACTCTTATTCATGTGATTCTGCCCTTCAAGGCGGAAGCCCCCCACCCCCCCATCCCATTCGATTGTCTTCATCTTCTTTCTGCGGGCGAGCCGCCATCGCAACGCTACCCTGCTTGCAACCAGGACAAGAGCAGCCAAAATGGAGGGGGGGGGATTCGATCATCGAGAGTGGATGGAAAAGTAAATTCAGTAAGTGGAGGGGGGGGGGGGGAGACAAAACGTTCTGCGGTATATTTAGCTGCGTCATGCGGCACTCACACGCTAATATGCTATTGGGGGTCTTCGCTGGTCGACAAACTTCGACAAACTTCGTCGTTCGTCACATAATTAGGAAAACGGCTGTTTCAGGGGGTTTTTCACCGAAGACGGCAGTGTTCTGACGACGACGACAGGGGTCTTCGACAAAAACTTCGTCAGCGAAGACCCCCCCCAAAAATGAATTAAAAACCGGTTTTTCGGGGATTCTCGCTGTTCGTCACCTGTCGTCAAATTTCGACAAAATTCGACAATTTTCACCTAAACCGACGGAAAATGCACCAAAATGCACCACCCACAGCCTGGGTCGGCCCAGGGTCTGGACACCACTCCTGGACCCGGCCCAGTACGGGCGAGATCGGCCCATAGCCGGCCCAGCACTGCCGAGATCGGCCCATGTCCGGCCCAGTACGTGCGAGATCGGCCCATAGCCGGCCCAGCACTGCCGAGATCGGCCCATGTCCGGCCCAGTACGGGCGAGATCGGCCCATAGCCGGCCCAGCACTGCCGAGATCGGCCCATGTCCGGCCCAGCACTGCCGAGATCGGCCCATAGCCGGCCCAGTACGGGCGAGATCGGCCCATAGCCGGCCCAGCACTGCCGAGATCGGCCCATAGCCGGCCCAGCACTGCCGAGATCGGCCCATGTCCGGCCCAGCACTGCCGAGATCGGCCCATAGCCGGCCCAGTACGGGCGAGATCGGCCCATAGCCGGCCCAGCACTGCCGGGCGAGATCGGGCGAGATCGGCCCATAGCCGGCCCAGTACGTGCGAGATCGGCCCATAGCCGGCCCAGTACTGCCGAGATCGGCCCATGTCCGGCCCAGTACGGGCGAGATCGGCCCATAGCCGGCCTAGTCGTAGGATGCTGAACGAAGACAGCCAGCAGGCGCTGCTCTTCGATGACTACTCCACAGAGACGAAGATCACGACACTCGTGGTCACAGACGTGCAGGCCTCGACCCTCTGCTTGGAGAAGTCTTTCGAGGGAATGCGGAAGGCGCTAGAAATCCACAACCATGTGATCCGGAAGTGCATTGCGGGCATGGCGGGTATGAGGCAGGACATCGTCAGTGTCTGGACAGCACTCCTGGGCTCGGCCCAGGGACTGGACATCACTCCCTGGCTCGGCCCAGTGTCTGGACAGCACTCCTGGGCTCGGCCCAGGATCTGGACACCACTCCTGGGCTCGGCCCAGTGTCTGGACACCACTCCCTGGCTCGGCCCAGGGACTGGACAGCACTCCTGAGCTCGGCCCAGTGTCTGGACAGCACTCCTGGGCTCGGCCCAGGGTCTGGACACCACTCCCTGGCTCGGCCCAGGGTCTGGACATCACTCCCTGGCTCGGCCCAGTGTGGACATCACTCCTGGGCTCGGCCCAGTGTCTGGACACCACTCCCTGGCTCGGCCCAGTGTCTGGACATCACTCCTGGGCTCGGCCCAGTGTCTGGACACCACTCCCTGGCTCGGCCCAGGGTCTGGACATCACTCCTGGGCTCGGCCCAGTGTCTGGACACCACTCCCTGGCTCGGCCCAGGGTCTGGACATCACTCCTGGGCTCGGCCCAGGGTCTGGACACCACTCCCTGGCTCGGCCCAGGGACTGGACAGCACTCCTGAGCTCGGCCCAGTGCCTGGACAGCACTCCTGGGCTCGGCCCAGGGTCTGGACACCACTCCCTGGCTCGGCCCAGGGACTGGACAGCACTCCTGAGCTCGGCCCAGTGCCTGGACAGCACTCCTGGGCTCGGCCCAGGGTCTGGACACCACTCCCTGGCTCGGCCCAGGGTCTGGACATCACTCCTGGGCTCGGCCCAGTGTCTGGACACCACTCCCTGGCTCGGCCCAGGGTCTGGACATCACTCCTGGGCTCGGCCCAGTGTCTGGACACCACTCCCTGGCTCGGCCCAGGGTCTGGACATCACTCCTGGGCTCGGCCCAGTGTCTGGACAGCACTCCTGGGCTCGGCCCAGTGTCTGGACACGACTCGTCGGCTCGGCCCAGTGGGTCGAGCCCAGGAGTGATGTCCAGACACTGTCTGGACGGGAAGCTCCCCGCAGTGAGTGGTCGGGGGCCGTGGCCACGACCTCGGGGTGATGTCCAGCCGAGCAGAACGTGGCGCCCGGAGTACCGAGTGTTTGCTCCACTCAGAGGGGGTTCGATGCAGGACCCCTTCCCAGTCATGATCTCCTCAGTGCCTCCATCGATCCCCTCCGTCAGGGATCTTGCTGTGTGTAACATTAGCACAAGACCTAAACCCGCATCGCGTACCCATCCTTCGAAACCGTGCGATGTGCAATGTTGTGTTCATGTAGCTAGCTCGGAGAGTGTCTTAGCGAGCCCGCAAGGCTAGCTATATTTGCACCGTCCAACCAAATCTTGCTCAGCTTCGACTTGGCGCCGAGAGAGTTACGAGCGCTGCCCATAGAATCAGGTGTGCCGGGCGTGTGTGTCTTTATCAACACACGCAGACTCCTGCATACAGTAGACGGCCTACAGGCGAGGCGGAGTGTGACCTACTGTTGGGGGTGGTGAACTGGTCTGCGACGTCATCCTGCTGGTGTGCGACGTCTCCACCTCCTGCGGCACAGGGGGCCTTGTGATCTGGAGCGCTGGGGCAGCGCGGTGCAATGTCGGAGTGCGGACGGGCCAAGTCCCCCTGCTCCTGTGCATGCAGCGCAGATTTCTTGTTGCTGCGGTCCAGACAGCGGGCCGAGACCGGATGTGATGTCGGCCCACCCTCGGGACATCACTGCCTGGCTCGGCCCACCCTCTGGACAGGACTGCGTGGCTCGGCCCATTCTCGGGACAGCACTGCCTAGCTCGGCCCACCCTCGGGACAGCACTGTCTGGCTCGGCCCGTTCTCGGGACAGCACTGTCTGGCTCGGCCCACCCTTGGGACAGCACTGCCTGGCTCGGCCCATTCTCGGGACAGCACTGTCTGGCTCGGCCCGTTCTCGGGACAGCACTGTCAGGCTCGGCCCACCCTTGGGACAGCACTGCCTGGCTCGGCCCATTCTCGGGACATCACTGTCTGGCTCGGCCCACCCTTGGGACAGCACTGTCTGGCTCGGCCCGTTCTCGGGACAGCACTGCCTGGCTCCGCTTCGTGCCAGCACGAGCACTAGCCGTTGCTCCTGCATTGCCCCAGGCGGCCAGCTCCCATCTTGGCTTGGCCCAGGATGACAGGTTGATCTCAATGTTTACCCGTGACACGGGCCCCGCCGTGCCTTCTCGTCCTGTGAGGGCTGAACAATGCACAGGGACCGCTCGACATTATTTTTTGGGTCCAAATGCGTGCTCCCAGCTAGGGGCCACCCAACTCCCCGCCCTTTTTTTTGCCTCCGATTTGGCCCATTTTCGGCCCATTTTGCCCTGCACCAGCCTGCACTTTTTTGCACCGGCTAGCGAAGACCCCCATTGTTGGGGTTGGGATCGCACTGAGTGAGTTGCGGTGCGAGCTCTGCTGCCTTCAGGAGGGGACGGGGTGGGGGTATGGGAAGTCGGGCGATGGGGGAGGGTAGGGTGGGGGGGGAGCAAAAAAAATAATCACTGGCAGGCGGGGACAAAATGCTGGCTTGCCGCCATGCTGCAGCCTGCTGGCTCGATCCCGCAAAAAAAATGATCCGCAAGCAACGGACAGGGTTTTCGCTAGCACCGGGGGGGTCAGGCGGTAAAAATATCGGTGCGGTGCTCTTCGAACCGAAAATCAGAGGGGGGAAAAAAAAAATTCCGCGGTGGTGCTTTGCACCGAAAAATCCCTACCCCATCGGGAGCGCACCACGCGAACACACGTTCCGCTCTGTGCTGTAGTGTAGGTGCACTGATGGTACACCGCAGCGCGGTGTACCATCGGTGTACCTACACGAGTGTATGGGCACTGGGTGCCACTGACCCCCGATTCGAATGGCTTCGGGGTCGTTTTGTCCAACGACGACCCTTTCTCGACATGTTGCCGTCGCATCCACGCAAGGTGGTGGCGATCTCGTAGACAGGCACACGGCACAGGGGGGTCTGGGGGGCGGAGCCCCCCAGCCGCCGGAGGCCACGGTAGTGGACATCTGTTCCTTGCAGTCTCGGGCAGTCGGGATCCCCTCGGGTTTGCGATGCTCGTAAGTAGGCTTCGCTGTTTCGCAGCCCGACCAGCAGGAGATCACCGGTCCTGGGTGACACCAAAAAAAAAATCGGGGGGAAAAAAAACAAAACGGTGATTTGCACCGCTCCCAAGGGCGGTGCTTTGCACATTCCGAAAAACCGAAAAACCCCCAGAAAAAAAACAATTGGTGCAAAGCACCGGTTTTCGGTGCTAGCGAAACCCCTGGCAACGGAGCCAACAATATGCGTGTACGAATGTCATTTTCACCTGCACTCAACATCCAGCATGGCATGGCAGCAGGCAGGTGGGTGGGGCGGCGAGTGAGCAGGGGGGAAGGGGGGACGGGGTGGGTGGGAGGGTTCGTTAGAGGTCAGAAGAGCAGAAGAGTGCCAGCATAAGAATCTCCGAGGGGCACAGAGAGAGGGGGGGGGGGGGGGGGGGAGAGACGCGCGGCGTCTGCATATCAGTAAGGGGAGAGAAGAACCAGCGGGTATTCGTCGATTGCGAGAACACCCCACACGCCTGCTGCGGGGTGTGGTGTCTCCTGCATGCAAATTTTCCTGCGTTGTTAGCACAACTCCGACAAAAAAAAACACTCGGGGGGTCTGAAGCAGGGTAAAAGATAGGGTTCCGGGCTGC
This sequence comes from Rhynchopus euleeides, assembly GCA_963210315.1. Lineage (NCBI taxonomy): Eukaryota > Euglenozoa > Diplonemea > Diplonemida > Diplonemidae > Rhynchopus > Rhynchopus euleeides. The sequence continues at coordinate 1,700,806 of OY723239.1, forward strand.
GCGCCGAAAACCGGGGGTAATCGGGGGTAAAATTTCAGCCATTTCCCCAACTGGAAGGGCTTTCCCTTCCCACAACCCCACCCCACCCCACGCCACTCAACTGGGATGGGCAGGGTGGCTCCTCTGCGGGGGCCGCTGCCAGGTCCGAGAGGAGCGCGCTCCTTCTTGGCGCCAACGCGAAGGAGCCAGTCGATGAGAAAGGCTTTCGGGAGAGCGCGGTGGTGTTGAAAGCACCGCAGGTTGCCCTTGCAGACTAGGTTCTAGACAGGCACAGGCCACATGGGGGGTCTGGGGGGCGGAGCCCCCCAGCCGCCGGAGGCCACGGTAGTGAGCATCTGTTCCTTGTAACCGTACGATTCTGTGAGCTGCCTGCATCCTCCCGGGGTGCTCTGTATTCCATCCCCAATTGACCCCAAAGGGTGTTGGATATAAGACAGGCAGACGGCACAGGGGGGTCTGGGGGGCGGAGCCCCCCAGCCGCCGGAGGCCACGGTAGCGAACAGCTGATTCTGCTCCAGAGTCGCACGCCGCATGTAGTCAACGTGCACCTTGTGCTCAACAGGTTCATCGGGCTAACCCTGGGGCAGGGCACTGTGCTCTTGGCCCCGGCCTCCTCTGGCCAAAAAGTACCCTGGAATAGTACCCGGACAGAATCTCAGAAAAATCCCGGTGGAAAAAAAAAAAGAGGCACCCCCGGTTTTTCGGGGCAAAATCTCAAAAACCGGGGCTAAGCCCCGTTTTTCATAACAGTATCTTAAACACTGGTCTGAAGTCAAACACACAGGGGGTCTTCGCCGGTTGTTATTCTTCGCCAATCTTCGTGAGTTTTCAGCTAATTCAACAGGAAATGCAGCAAATGCACTGACGATCACCCCGTAGCGAAGACCCCTGCACAGTCACGTTGCAGCGCACGTTCAGATGGTATATCTTGGAGTGGTTGTGGTGACAGGCACACCACCTCGGCCTGTGTCGGGGTGAGATCAGCAGGGATCTGCAGGATACCACTGCCTGCTGCAGGTGCCCCATCTTGTGTTCGATTCCCTCCTTCATAGCATGAGGTGGTAAAATGAAACACTATCGACACATGTCACTGAACCCGAAGGAATGGGGGGAGGGGAGAGGTTGTCGTGAAACGCGCACACTGTTACATTTCCTCCTTCATTGCATGGGGCTACAAAACTATCTGTGCCCCCGCTGGATCGTAAAGTGACAGCAAAAACGAGACAACAAACCAATCACTGCCGAAAGTTGCTTTTGTTGGAACGCAGACCCCACTCTTTGTGTACACCGCGTCTGATGAAGTGGTGTGAGTGGGGACGCACGACCCAGCTCAAGGCACAGAAAGTTTCCCCAGTTGGATCCGCCGAACTAACAAAACAAAACATCGCCCCCACCCCCCCGCCCTCCACGAGACCACAGGCTACCGGGGCTGGTAATCCACAATGTAGAGCGGGAGGATCTGCACCGTGGTGAACACGACGTACTCAGAGTTGACAATGCCAAGCATTGGCTTCGCCCGGTCACCCAGCCCCTTGATGTAGAAGGAATGGTGCCGGTTCACAGTGTCCCACTCGTGGTGCACCTCTTCCAGGCACTGCGACGGGTCGGCGCACGACGTGAAGTTATGCATCGCTTCTGGGCTGCGCAGATTCGACTCAATCATATACGGGTTGCCGAGATTCACCTTGCAGCGCACCAGAGAGTGTACGCCTTGACGCGGCACCACATGGCGGTGCGACTTCTCTGCCAGGTCTGCAAAGTATACACCGAGACCAAACATGTGGCACTTATCCCACCTGTGGGGCTCTGTGCAGTTCTCGCAGTCCACACCACAGAGGGAGGTCTGCGTACCCTTGCCCCCCGACGTGGGGCAGGTGGGGGACGCCTGCGTATCAGAGGGGCACTGCAGCCCGCCCTGCAGCACCGTTTCGAGGAGGGAGCAGTTCGTGCCGTGCCACAGCTCCTTCTCCACGACATTGCCGAACCGCTCCCTCAGGTATGAAACACGCGCAGCGTACTTGCTCTCCCGTTCGTGGTGGACGACACGGCGCACCTTCGTCACCACCCCGACGCGCTGCAGCTCGTCCGACATCTCGTGGAACTTCGGCGACGTGCGGTGGACCGTTTCATAGGTGACACCGCCAGCCGCACTGCTCGGGGGGACATGGCGGAAAAGGCACGCATCTGTCCAGTCGCTGTGTCCCCGCAGATTCCAGCCACGGCAGTACGCACGGGGGCCGTGCTGCTTGGGGCAGTCGTGCAACCTCTTCAGGGGGTGCCCCACCTGCTCGTCATCCACAGAGATGCGCACCGCATGCGGCCCGTAGGGGCGCATGTTCAGCTGGGCGAGATGTGCCTGCGAGATGGGGCTGTACAGCTCGACCCACGCCCCGACGCGCGACCCGTTGTTCTCACGCTTCACCCATTTCACGGGGTGCCCGTGGAGGAACCCCTTCACCGATTCCTCGTGCTGTGCCGGCGTCGCGCAGGACTCCTTGTCCAGCCACCCCAGCCAGATGTGGCGTGTCGAAGCGGCTGCCATGCATCCGAATATTCTGCCCATGCATGCCTGCAGCCCGCCCTTCTGCGTCGCACAGAGGCGGGCCATGTTGCCCGCCCCTGCGTCGTCGTCACTGCTGAAGGCGCTCAGCCTGGCGGGAAGCTCTTGCGTCTGCGCGTTGCGAAACCTGATGAGGTAGACCGGGAGGCACTGCACGTTGCCCCCACGCTGCTTCATGATGTAGTAATGCAGGTTGTCGTTCCAGTCGTAGTCAACACCCGGCCTCCCCAGGATGAGCCTGCACAGAAAGAAGAAGCCCCCACCCTTTGTGTACGACACGCAGACCATCGGGTCCTTTGCGAAGTATTCGCCTTCGCCATAGACTTGCCCGACGCGGCACATGGGGTCGAAGCCCCTTGTGGAAATCGCCAGCACATTCCCCTCAGCAGTGCCGTGGAAGCCCTCGATGGTGTCAGGCGCACGCCCATAGGCCAGTGTCATGTTGTGCTCTGTCGCGCGGAAGCGGAACTCAAGGGCGCTGTTGCGGAGCTGCCATGCGTCGAGAGCCTCGAGTTGGCCGTTGCTAGCTGTGTAGATCTTCTCTTGGAGGAGGCGGTGCTTCGCGCTGCCCACCTTGGCCAGCGTGCCGCCGTGGCTGATCCCGACTGGGTTGTCGATATGTGGAAGATCGCAGCCGGGGCACTCCCCACAGAGGTGCATCATGCAAACCGCCTTCCTGGGCATCGATCGCTGCAGGTCTTTGGTGTCGTCCCGCAGAATCTCTTGTGGGACAGCGGGGCAGCCGTGCGCAGGTGCAGCCGGAGTCTCAGCCTCCGCAACCTCCACGCGTATCGCGACGGGTATCTTGCGGAAGGGCGACCACTCTGCCTCCATCTCCACGCGGGAACCGACGGGGGGCACTGCGCCAACGCAGCCCTTCTTCTGAAACAGCAAATCCCCGAGGAAAACCGAAGGATGTTCATCTCCGGAGGTTGGGTGGGTGCCGACACCGACGAACACGGGCATATCAGGTGTGATCCTGCCGCTGCCCTTCTCGGGGTACCAGGCTGACACTACGCCCGGGCGGCGTCTGGCGCTGTCGATGCGGAGGGTGAGTTCTGCTCCCGCAGAGAGGGCGGCGTGGGGGTCGCCGACTGCTGCAAAACGGACACCTGAGATGTGTGTCACGTACATCGTGGGGAGGACACCGGCAGTGTAGGCGGGGCTGCCAGCAGCAACGTCAAGCACCTGACCCTCAACATCAAGGTCCATGCCATGCGCCTGGGCAGCCAAAGACGGGGGGTGGCCAGCAGCAGGAGGGAGCGTGGCCTGACGGTAGGCCGGCCCCAAGGGGGTGTTGGGGACGTACACCGGACGCCTTCCCCGCGAGCCGTTTGAGCCTCCCTTGCCGTTGCCTTTGCCGGCTGTGTGGCGGGGGCCGCCCATACTGGAGACGCCTGCAGAGGTAGGGGGGTGTGGCAAGAGAGAGTGTGGTGTGAAAGGCTCAGAGACTTCACCGCCAGTTGTGATGCGGGGGGTGGCCTTCACAGCGAAAATAACAGCCATCGCTAGCTAGGAAGGGAGAAGGGTGGGAAAAGGGGGAGGGCCCTCACAACACTGGCGGCAAGGTGGCACAGACTGGCACACAGCGGTGACACAGTGGCACAGAGCGACAAACTCGACAAACTTGCCTCTGCAAAAAACATGTGTTCGGACTCCGACAGGAAAAAAGGATCCAGCGGCCCGAAACGAGTTTGTTTGTGCAACCGGGATGTTTGGGGGGGGGGGGGGGGGGGGGGTAGGGGGTCCGACTCCCACACGACGCGGTCTTCACCTCCCGGCGGGTTCCCGGCCGGGTACCCGGGTTCCCGCCTCCGGGTACCCGGCCGGGTGGTCCGCCGGGTACCCGGGGGTACCCCCCGGATACCACCGGATACCGGGATCCGGGTACCCGGATCCCGGTATCCGGCCGGGTACCCGGGCGGGTACCCGGATCCGGGTACCCGGCGGGTACCCGGCCCGGGAACCCGTGAATTATTGTCCATAACCCAGAGTGTATAGGGGGACCCTTTTCAAAATTTTTTTTCGGGGGGGTCCTATTTTGGACGTTTGAGCCCGATTTCGAAGGAATTTTTGAGTTTTGAGCCTATTTTGGGCCCTAAAACGCGTTAAAACGGGTCCCGGAATTTCCGGAAAATGGCTGTTTTTTGGCCTTGGCGAAATTTCGCCCAAACTATTGACCCAAACTTGTCTGGGCCCATAATCGGGTCCTGGTGGTCTGGAACTGTCCATTTTCGAAGGCAGTCGTGAGAAAATCGCGACGTTTCGCCCCGAATTCTCACTCATGTGACCCCAAAAATCAAGCAAATGAGGTTTGCTCCGGCTTACAAAACTCCAAATCCGAGTTGTGGAAGCCGGACCTTGTTGTGGGAGAAAATCGGCCAAGTGAGGAGGTTTCTTGTGCGAAATTCGAGCAATAAAGCTCAAGTAATCAAATGCCATGACCCCAACCACAACCCCACCCCCTGCCCTCTGCCCCCCACCCCTGTGCAGGTCATGTGCCCCATCCCATCCCGTGTTGCCTTGTTGCAGATTTTCAAATTGGGAAATTTCAGGTGACCCGATGATAGGGATGTACCCCGAGGGTCTACCTGCAGGGATCCACTTTTTGCTATGCCTGCATTGCTGCTGTTTGCGCTTCTCGCCTCCACACACCACCCTGGGGGGAGGGACAGAGGGCGGAGGGGGCTACACACTTACACAACCGATCCGGTCAAACAATGCCACGTCATCCCCATTGGGGTCCTGGACCGCGGCCTCTCTCCCAGCGAATTGGTGTCGTCATCAGGCAGGCTAAGTAGTTGTCTACACAGGACATTGGTTTTAAGGGGGGTCTGAGTTCTGCGGAACTGGCTTCAAGGGACGCCCCCTCGTAATGACTGGGTGGATGGAGCCAAGTAATACCAGGTGGTCGGACACCGGAACTCTCGGCATTTATTAGTCGCGGGAACTGTGTCCGTGTGGTCGGGTGTGACCCCTTCCGATTCCACTGATTCCACTCTTGAACATGTAGTGTTGAAAGATACTTGGTGTTCTGATGTTTTACAGGGTACTTGACAAAGGAAAGAGGGTGGTCAGTCTTGTGATCCACCCTGAATCCTTCCTGTGAGCAGCAGATCCACAACACCTCGACTTCTTTCAGCGGCTGTATTGATATTGCCTGACACAGCAAACATGATTCAATTGGAGGAACAAGCCTCGTACACCAGCGGCCCAAAAGGTGGATTCCATGTATGGTTTTAGGATTTCCCTTACTACTGATGGTGTAGAGACTACAAAGCCTGACCTGATGACGCCGCCATGAACCTGGGAGACACGCCGCGTGAGAAGGGACCTCGGTGCGGGGTGGCGTGAAGATCCTGCCTGAGTGCCCTCGTCGGGACCCGCGGTAAACCGTGGCGTTCCCCCCGAGGCAAGTCCAGGACGAAGGTTGCAGATAACCGCTGCACCTCTTCGTCCGAAAGGAGCTCACAGGATAGGGGAACTGCCCACACCCCACTCACGACAGTGTATCCGAAAGGTGCACTGCGCGTGTGGTGGCGGTGTCGGGTCCAGACCCACCTCGTTCCCCCATGCCCGTCAGTTGTTGCCCCTGCAGGGGTGGCTGCTGTCTGGCATGGGGGGCGCCCTCCCTGCCTTGCAAGGAAAAATGTAGAACGGCATGCTGCCCGTTTCTTCATTTTTTCACCTTGCCTGGCAGGGGGGGGCCCACCCTCACGGGGGGAAAAAGAGAAACGGCATGCTGCCGGTTCACTCTTTTTTCCTCCCGTCGTGGGTGGGCGGCTACCCGGGTACCCGGGGTATCCGGCCGGGTACCCGGCTGGGTATCCGGCCCGGGTACCCGGGTATCCGCCGGGTACCCGGATCCGGGTACCCGGGCCGGTAACCGGGACCTCCCGGGTACCCGGCCGGGTACCCGGAAAGGTGGAGACCGCGTCGTGCAATTAAAAAAGCGTCCGAAAAACCATTTTTGGCAGATTTGGGCATCCACCCGGCATCTGCGGGTGGAATCCGCCTCAGAAACGTGTCAAAACACATCCTCTGGCCCCAAAACTGCCCGAAAACGCACCCTACGACCCGAAAAATGCAAAAAAATGGGTGAAAAAGTGGGTTTTTCGCCTATTTTGCCGTTCCAGGTAAAATTGGCATTTTTCGGGAAAATCACGCCCAAAAATCGAAAATATCGACATCTTGGACCTACCTATAGCACAACTGGGGCCCAAAAATGGTTTTTGGGCCATTTCGAACCTGTTTCGGGCACTTTTGCCACATTTTTGGTGGTTTTTTTGCTATTTTTGTGCCTAAAAACGTCCCCGGACTGTACCCGGACTGAAATCGCAGGACACTCTGGACCCATATTTTGGTCAAATATTGGGTGAAAACCGCCGAAAAAGCACCCTGGGAGGTCCAATAGTAGAGGAGGCATAGCAAACGGAAATCCCTAACAAAATTTTGTCTCCGAAATTATTTTGGCCAATTTTCTCCCGAAAAACCTAGAAACCAGACCCACCGCACATCGAGAATGTCATTTTTCGGTGATTTCTGGGGTCTGGGGGCCTTTTGCCACCCTCCCGTGCCTCATCATGTGTTGATCCCTCCTTTATTAATTGTCAGGTAGGTAACCCTGCACGGGTGTTGTCACCGTTGATCACTCTTTATTAACTGTTAGGCGGGTAAACCCTGCACGGGTGTTGTCACTGTTGATCGCTCTTTACTAATTGTTAGGCGGGTTAACCCTGCACGGGTGTTGAGCCCTCTTTGTTAATTGTCAAGTGGGTAACCCTGCACGGGTGTTGTCACTGGTGATCACTCTTTACTAATTGTTAGGCGGGTTAACCCTGCACGGGTCCTGGCCCGTGCCTGTGTGTGTTGGGGGGGGGGGGGTAGTGAAATAGAAGTAGAAGGGAGCGGAGCACAAGAATGGTGTGTTGGGGGGTGGGGGAGCTCTTTCCAACATGTCCGCATCTGCATTAAAACCTATTGTCTCTTTGTGCCCCTCACCACTCAACCATAAAGGTTGCCCTGCCTTGGGAACAGGGAATGGGGTTTAACACGTGTGGCGGTCCTGTTGGATGGAGTGCACATGGAACAGTATGGTGTGGGAATGTATCGTGACTTGTGAAAGGGAGAGTGGGTGGGGGTGGGGGCGGGGGGGGGGGGGGGGCGGGGGGCTTCCTTCAGCGATTCCAGTGAGCTGCAATCCCAAGGCTGTCCTTTCAAACGCTTGCCAAGGCGTACGCCGTTTAGGTGTGGACTATTGAAATAAAAGGAAAACGAGGCTTTGGAAAAAGCCAAACTGATCGAATGGAAGATTGAAGGATGGGCAAAGTTTGTTGAAAGTAACATGGGGGGGGGGGCAGTCAAGAAGTGGGGGCTTGATTGTCGAGAGTGAATGGAAAAGTGAAGTGGGGGGGGGGGGGGGTTTGATCGTCGAGAGTGAATGGAAAAGCAAGCCTCCCAGCACCTTCTTGCAATGTTAGTCCTTTTTGTAGTCACTACCACTACACCAGGAGTGGGGGGGGGGGGGGGGCAACCCCTTGATTGGCCTGTGTCAGGTCCCAGCTCTTGTTGAAACAGAACGCAAACCCTTGCGATGTGTGGCTTCCAAGTTGGCCTGTGTCCCTTTGATCCACATGAAATGATCCCCAACCCCAGCCTGACCCAGGTTAGCCAGGGTCACACGTCTGTCTGGAGGAAAATCCTGGAGGGTGGTGTCAATGGAGGTGAAGTTGTAAGAAAGGGGGACATAACTGTTAAATCCTGAAGCAAAGTCATCATGATTACCAGGATAAATCATGTTCGTGACGACTGTGATCAAGACATTCTTCATTGTGGAAAGAACAGAAATTTCGTCATCCTCTGCATACCTTCTCGTTCTTAAACGGGTAAGCACGTATGGCTCACTACCGTCGTCAAGGGGTTGGCAGGGATGGTACGGGAGATTTCCCCACATTCTCACCGCCTCCACTTCCGGTTGCACCTCTCTGCATGAAAGAGAAGCCGCCATTGCAGTCACAAAATTGACGGCTTCTTCGCGAAGGGAAGCGCCCCCACGTGGGTTGCCTGTGAGACATTCATGAAAAGCATGAAACAGGCAATTCCCATCACCAGGCACATTGACTGTGCTCAGGGAAAACAAGAGAAGACGTTGCGTGAGGGTATCATGACGAGACGCGGGATTGTCGATGCCCTTGTCAGGTACGTGGGGCCTCCGTGGACCGGGACAGGGGAGTGCCATGGGGACCGCCTTCCTCCGCATATCCTCTTGCTCCATTTGTTCTTGTGCGTTTTCCACGTTTGGACCCATGTTCTGAATTCTATAAAAAACACTTGAAGCACGGGAAAAGTCACGCTCAGTGGGGAGGTGGAGGGAGTAAAAATTCGTTTGGGTATCCTGCCGGTACTGGTAAAGGAAGATAGTAGGGAGAGAAGCCGTACTTCCTGCTTCCCAGTTCTTTGCCTTCTCACACCATGTGCGAGGCCGTAACTCCCTGACCCTGGGTTTACCTTCCTTGTTCTGAGTAATAATTCTCAAGCGAATCTGGTGCACATTCACAAAAAAATGCAGGGCAAAAGAACCACCACGTTGGGTCACCTTTTCATCTTCCGCCGCTTTGCACATACTCTTGCGCCAGTGAACGAGAGACTGGTGCCTTTCATGTACGGGCAGGTTCTTCTCCCCCTTCTCTTCAAAAACAGAAGCAAGGGTATCCTTGTGTATTTTCATGAGGTACACCTCCAGGTCGTGTTTCATGTTTGTTGCGTCACCAAAGGCACTCTCACGCAGAGCGCGGACTGACTGGTACGCAGAAAAACGGTTGAAACGGAGGAGGGAAAGAAAAAAGCCGTCACCTTCCTGCACAGTATCTGTGACGGGGAGATGGTGGTATTTCGAAAAATACAGCAGGGTCTCTGGGATGAGGTGGCGTTGGGAAGTTGCTGGAATGTATGACTCGTCACTCAGTTGAGCCGTATCATACCTCCCATGTCCAAGGCGCCCCTTCTTGTCTCTTGGGGTCTCTGGCACCTGGGAGAGGTCAATGACTTCAGTCCCCCCAAACCGTTTTCTCTTCCGGACTGTGGGCCCGCTCCGAACAACAGAACGCGACTTCACTGCCACAGGGAATGTGCGCCTGGGTCGGGTGCCAAAAAATTGTGCCTTGGTGGTGGGGAGGACACCTTTCGGCACAAGTTTAAAAACTTCATATGCATGGCTTTCCCGATCCAGATCCCCTGCGGCAATGGCGCGCTTGGCAGTGTCCGTGTCGTGAACCACCCAATAAAGCGTTTCGCGCGGATAGGCGTGCAGTTGGGCTGGAGTCAACTTCTGCAATGTGGCAACGGTGTCTTTGAGGGGGAAGGCAACCATCCAATGCAGAGTTTGACGGTTAAAAAAAAGAGGGCTGGGGAAGAAATAGACTGAGGATCATCAACAAAGGTATTTTTTTTACTTACCGGCAGAAGCCGATAGCCATTGTTCCGGAGTCCACTTGTGTGCTGTTCGATGGCCCGTTGCATCGTTGCCAGCGTGAACTTACCGGTCCAGTGAAAGCTCTCTGGATTGACCTCGTGTTGCAAAACCTGCATCTCCCGGAAGGTGAGAAACTGGATGCCACACTCACCCAAAAACCAGTTGAGGGAAGCCCAACCCCCCTCGTGCGTGGACTCCGACGCATGCAACACACCATCCTTCTGCCGCCCACAACCTGGAGAGGCGTGGAGGCCGAGAGGAAAACAATGCTCATTCAGGAGAGCGATCCTAGCCGCCCCAACATCATTTGCCTCAGGATCAGCCTCATCACCCACCTCCGCCTCCTCTTCCTCCTCCTCCTCCTCCTCCACAGCATCCACAGCATCCACAGCCTCCTCACCATCCTCACAACCCTTGCCATCCTCACCCTGTCCCTTCTCCTCTTTCAACGCAGCAGGTGCAGTCTTCACTCTCCGGTAGAGCTCCGTGATTGTATCTACCACGGAGGGCGAGATGGTGTCGGGGAAGGTGCGGGCCTTCAAGCCAAGGGTCTCCTCCACGGCCTCGACATGGCCACTCAACTGCTCCGTCCAGTTGCGCAGGAGGAGGGCGGAGAGGTCGCGCTTCGTCTCCCCAGCCTCCACCTTCAGGCCCGCCTTGGCCAACAACGCGAACAGGGTGGGGGCGTCGAGGCGGCCCAGCCGCTCCCTCGGCTGCAGCTGCTGCCCCTTCTCCCGCAGAATGGGGAGGATTCGCCCCCACTGCGTCAGGGCAAAGCGCACACGGACGTCGTGCGACGCAGACGAGACAGCGTCGGACCCCCACGGCTTCAGCCCCGCCTTCCGCAAAAATCTGGACAGCGGTTTCGAACGAACCGGAAGGATGCCAACTGCCTCCTTCACGGACTTCAGCCGCTCCACCCAGACACGGGCATCCGCAGAGCCAGGGCCACACAGCTTCTCAGCAAAGCTGCGTGTCAGCGCCTCCTTCTGCCGCGCCACCTCCTTTCCCTTGCTCATCGCCGTGACAGGGATGGCGTGGAGGGCGCAGAGGCGGACGAGGTCAGGGTGGGCCACCCCGCTGACGGCCTTCAGCGCAGCCGCAGAAGCCCCCGTGGCGGTGTTCGCCGCGGCCTCGGTGTACATCCCGCCACGGGTCTTCTTCCGCGCCCGCTTCGCCTGGCGCAGCAAACGGCCGTACCTGTAAGGCGATGGAAAGGAATGGTTGTACGACGAATCACACTGAAAACAGGAAATGGTGATAATGAAGTAGTCTTCTTCGTGACTTGGAAAAGTCATGAAGAAGAGAGGAAGAGAGAATGACAATGAATGAGATAAAAAAAATCTATCGGTTCTGACTCTGCCAGCATATGTTGTTGCGATGTAAAAAAAAAGAACGAAGGGAGGGGAGAAAAAAGGAGGCTGAAGAGCCTGCATACCTTGCGTTGTTGCAGTTGCCATAACCCAACAGGAAGCGGTTCACCTTGCTCTGGGTAATCCCAGACAAGGCAGCAGAAGAGAGGTTGGGGGCCCTCTGCGCCAAGAACGATGCATTCCCAGCCACACACTCTGCGAGGTCTTGTGTGGAGGGTAGCGAAGGGAGGTCTTCGGGTGATGCCGACGCCATTGCAGCTTCATCGTAGCCGATGAACCTTGCCAATGTGCTCGCAAACCCCTGGATGCAGGGAACCCAGACCTCCGCAAATACATCGTGGTGATCCTTCACCACCTCCAACGCCTCAGCCCGCCCCACCTCCTCCTCACCGTGGCGGGGTTGTCCCCAATGCTTCCGCAGGGCAGGGAAGTCGTTGTCGGCGGAGTCGGCGCTCAGGTCGCGGGCGAGGAGGTGCAGCGGCCTCAGCACACCCCATCCCGCCTCGAAGTTGACCTCGAGGCGGCCCGTCTCCTCGTTCAACCGCCTGGGCTTGAGGTCGTTGAGGAACCTCAAGTACAGGCTGCCAATGAAATGGCAGGCTGCACAGTAGGCGGCGACGGTGGGGGTCCCCAGAAGAGTGAGGATCTCTGTCGCAGTCGGGGTGAACCGCTCCTCTCTCACCATCTCCAGGATGGAGGCGGAGAACTTGAGGAGGCGGGAGCACTGCTGAGGACGGGCATGCCACTTCGACCCCCGCTCACGGGCAAACCCCAGGCCCCGGGGGTAGCGCATGTCAAGTGCTTTCCCAAGCTCAGCATCCACGAAAATGACCCCGGCGGTTGACCGGCCGTTTGTCGGGTCGAGGACTGCAAGTACGCTGGCAACGTTGGCTGCCGGGTCGACCCGATGAGACATCATCAAGGCCTTCCCCGCCGTCTGCACTGCGTACTTCAGTGCGCCTCCAACCTTATGGTGCATGCACCGTAGGTGGACGATGGCGCCCCCCGCGTCCCTGGTCGCCTTCGCCTCCGTGCTAGCATGGTCGCTCAGGGTGGCGTTGCTAATACGGAGCTTGTGGGCGGAGACTATGCGGCGGACCGCCTGCAGGTTGGAGGTCTTCCCTGCAGCCTTCCCGTTCTTCAGGGGGAGGGCGGAGGCGCAGGCCCCGCGTACGCGATTCTCGTCTGCAGCGACGTGGGCGGTGACAACGTGCAGCGAGACACTACTCCGGCCCAAGGAGGAGGTGGCATCGTGGGCGAGGGAGAGGGTGGCCTTCTGCCGGTCTTTGCCTAGGCCCCCTCCGCCGGTCTGCGTCCTCGCGACATCCTCCAAGAAGACGGCGAAGGAAGCCGCTCCGCTCGGGATCTCGAATTCGCGGAGCGTCCAGCGAGAGGGGATCGGCATCTCCACCCCATCGCTCAGGAGCTTGATGATGTCGCGCAGCACCCTGCGCGACGACTCCTGACCGATGCCAGCCATCCGCAACTCCAACAGCGCCCGCAGCACCTTCATGGGGTAGGGCTCGGTGCAGGACTTCCGGCCCGTCACCCCACGAAGAACAATGTCCCCCTTGCGCCCGAGAACCTCGTGCGCAGCAGCCAACTCCTCCGTCAGCTGCGCAATGCGGTCCTTCGCCCTCAGCAAGGCCTTCTGCAAAGCCTTGACCTGCAAGACCCGCTCGGGGAGGGTCTTGGAGGGGCGCCCCACGGGGGCCGGCGGAGGCGTGCCCTGTCCGACGAAGTGGAGGCTGCACGGCCGTCCCGGCACTGCATTTCCGATGCAGTACTTCTTCTTCATCCCCCGGGTATCACTACCCTTCTCGTGAGGATGCAGAGCAGAAGACATGCAGTCGGCGTTCTCCTTCACCAGGGAGAAGAGGGCGGTGTCCGACACCTTCGCACCTGCGGGCAAGAGGGAGCGCAGGAGAGTCAGGTACTCGGCGCTGCTGATGCAGCACCACCCCTCACCAGCAGCCACAGCGTCACGCAACGCGTCCATCGCAGTCGCAACGGGGGAGTCGGTGTTGGCGTGGGAGGCGGAGTCAACGGGGCAGGCGGAGTCGGCGAGGTCGGCGAGGTCATCGAGGCTGGCGAGGTCGGCAGGGTCACTGCACACAGAAGAACCAATGTCGACATCGTCGGCGGGACTCGTCGGAGACGTCGGTGGGAGCGCGGCAGGCAGAGGTTTCGGCGGCACGGGAGTCGGTGACGGAGGCGCCTCAGGCTCATCAGGCTCGTCGTTGCCAGCAGCAGCAGGACCCCGCGTGACCGCCGAGATCACGCTCTGCGAGACGGGATCCGCATCCTCGGGGTGGGGGAGGAGCGCCGCCTGATCAGCGAGATCATCGGGCTCACCCAGAGGAGCGATCAGGACATCGTCGGGGAAGCAGCGGCCCGGGGACGAAGCAGTCAACTGCCGGATTGCCTCTTCGGAGGAGAGGGGATTGGGCCGACGGATATCTGCCAAGCAATACATCTTCTGCACGCCGTTTGAGGTCCGGCTCGTTACGGGTTTCGGCCATCCTGCGTTGCGGAGAAGCGCACCCGCGACCTTCCCCGTAGTCTCGTCTGGGATACCCTGCAGCTTGCACGCTTCCGCGAAGGTAACCAAGCCGGACATTATCAGAAGCTGTGGAACGTGCCAGTGCCTGCAGTGGGTTAGTGCTGTGTGAGCAACGTAGGTGCAGCAAAGTTAAAGTTAAGCAGTCTGCTGAGGGGTCCGCACACAACATCTGGGAGGCACGCAGAGTGACCGAGAGTGGAGGGGGCAAGGGGAGACACCGTTCTGTTTCGGTTACAATCGGTTACATGCCAAGAACAATCGGTTACAATCGGTTACATGCCAAGAACGATCGGTTACAATCGGTTACATGCCAAGAACAATCGGTTACAATCGGTTACATGACGAGGGCAATCGGTTACAATCGGTTACATGCCAAGAACAATCAGTTACAATCGGTTACATGCCAAGAACGATCGGTTACAATCGGTTACATGACGAGAACAATCGGTTACAATCGGTTACATGCCGAGAACAATCGGTTACAATCGGTTACATGCCAAGAACGATCGGTTACAATCGGTTACATGACGAGAACAATCGGTTACAATCGGTTACATGCCGAGAACAATCGGTTACAATCGGTTACATGCCAAGAACGATCGGTTACAATCGGTTACATGCCGAGAACAATCGGTTACAATCGGTTACATGCCGAGAACAATCGGTTACAATCGGTTACAGGCCAAGAACAATCGGTTACAATCGGTTACATGCCGAGAACAATCAGTTACAATCGGTTACATGCCAAGAACGATCGGTTACAATCGGTTACATGACGAGGACAATCGGTGACAATCGGTTACATGCCAAGAACAATCGGTTACAATCGGTTACAGGCCAAGAACAATCGGTTACAATCGGTTACATGCCGAGAACAATCAGTTACAATCGGTTACATGCCAAGAACGATCGGTTACAATCGGTTACATGACGAGGACAATCGGTTACAATCGGTTACATGCCAAGAACGATCGGTTACAATCGGTTACATGACGAGGACAATCGGTGACAATCGGTTACATGCCAAGAACAATCGGTTACAATCGGTTACAGGCCAAGAACAATCGGTTACAATCGGTTACATGCCGAGAACAATCAGTTACAATCGGTTACATGCCAAGAACGATCGGTTACAATCGGTTACATGACGAGGACAATCGGTTACAATCGGTTACATGCCAAGAACGATCGGTTACAATCGGTTACATGACGAGGACAATCGGTGACAATCGGTTACATGCCAAGAACAATCGGTTACAATCGGTTACAGCCCAAGAACGATCGGTTACAATCGGTTACATGACGAGGACAATCGGTGACAATCGGTTACATGCCAAGAACAATCGGTTACAATCGGTTACAGGCCAAGAACGATCGGTTACAATCGGTTACATGACGAGGACAATCGGTTACAATCGGTTACATGCCAAGAACGATCGGTTACAATCGGTTACATGACGAGGACAATCGGTGACAATCGGTTACATGCCAAGAACAATCGGTTACAATCGGTTACATGACGAGGACAATCGGTGACAATCGGTTACATGCCAAGAACGATCGGTTACAATCGGTTACATGACGAGGACAATCGGTTACAATCGGATACATGCCAAGAACAATCGGTTACAATCGGTTACAATCGGTTACAATCGGTTACATGCCGAGAACAATCGGTTACAGTCGGTGACCTACCGAGAACAATCTCGCATCCTGGAGCAACCTATTGGCAGACCGTCCACAACCGTCTACAGACGAAAAAGAGACGTACCGTCCCCATCGTGACCAACTGGGGGTGTTTTTTGGGTGTGGACGGTCCGCCCGCAGCCTAGCAACCTCCAGTAACCTCTTGGCAGACCGTCCACAGCCGTCCACAACCATCCACAGCCATCCACAGCCGTCCACAACCGTCCACAGGTGAAAAAGTGCCAGAACACCCCAATATTGACCACCTGGGGGTGATTTTTGGGTGTGGACGGTCTGCCTGAGGCCGTAGAATGCGAAAAAACCGATTTTGGTACTCTATTGGCCTGTGGTGGCCCGTAGAAATGGAGTGTTTGCGATTTTGAGCCATTTTCCTAAGGAAACTGGCCCAGTTGGCTGGAAAATGTGAATTTTTGAATTTAAAATGCAACATCGAGCATTTAGAGAGTGTGGACGGTTGTGGACGGTCGTCCCGGACCGATTTGGGACCACTTTTGGTATAGGGTCGAAAAGACAATGCGATTTTAAAAAAAATAATTTTTTAGACAGCCAGGTCAGCAGGCTATGCCTCCTCTAGTGGGATTCGCTGATCGAGTCCGACGCACCGTATCTGGTGCTACAGCTGGAGACCCGCTGGGTGTCGGGGTCGTCGCACCTCCCTGGAGGCCGCATCCTGGATGAGGCGTTCGCAGCGTTGCGCCTGTGGATTCTTGCCACGGCGTACGTGTCTGGCTGGGGGCGCACTCCCCAGCGGGAGCTGGGGAATCACCTGCTGCGACAGGTGCTGCTGCAGGTCGCGTTCGTGCGCGACAGGGTGCCGCGCGCCGCCATCGAGCGGCACCTTGCGAAGGAGGACCCCACTTCCCACCCGGTGATGCGGGCGGCTGCGGCTGTGGGGCCGGGGGCCGCCGCCCCCCACACACAACAACAACACACGCGCCCCCGCGCCGCTGCTCGGGCCCCCCAGCAGCGCATCGCGGCGAAGGCACCGGCGAGGGCGCCGGGAAACGGCAGGGCCGGGGGCGGGCGCGCGTGACTGCCCACCTTCCGGCTTCAGACCCACCCCCCCCTCACGCTTCTACATCACCCCGCCCCTCGCCGCCCAACACACCCCCCTGCACCCGCCCACAACATCATCAACAACGTCACCAACAAAACAACCAACAACATCAACAACAACAACACCTCAGCAACTTCTCCTCCACCCGCCACTTCCCTTCGACCCCACCCCGCTCAGCCAGGGCCCGCAATGCCCTCAGGCGCATCCGGCGCCGCCAGCGGGAGACCATCGCTCTTCGGGAGGGCGATGATGCGGCACGTGGCCGCTCGGGTCGGGGGCGTGGCGGCGCGTCGCACGGGAGAGGTGGAGGTCGCCCCCGGGGAGGCCGTGGAGCGCCTGCAGGCCGTGGTGGCGGGGATGTGGGCAAGAAGCACTTCGTCGCAGAGGCAGCTCCTGTGGGCAAGGCTGGTGCGATGGGCCAACGAGCACGGCCTCGAGGTCGACGCCGACACCGCCATGCTGTTCGTGCTGGCGACAGGGGTGTCGCCTCAGGGGATGCTGGCCTACGCAAAGGCGCTCTCCGGGACAATGCGGCACCTCGGCTTCGGCCAGCAGCCCCTCCTCAGCCTGGCAAGCGCGCTGCGGGCGGCCGGCGGGGCCATTCCGCAGCGGCAGGCGACGCCGATGCCGAAGGGGGTGCTCGTGGCGTGGGCGTTGCAGCAGCAGCCGCACCTCCAGCTGGCGGCGCTGACGGCGTGGAAGACCGCCAGCCGGTGGGGGGAGGTGTGCTCCCTCTCCTCGGAGCAGTACATCGCAGTGCAGCCCGGGGAGGTGATAATAGACTGGCACACCTCCCCGAAGGGCCGCCGGGCCAACCCGTTCACCCCCTCCAAGTGGACGGTGATATGCGGGGACCTGACCCCCCTCATCGCGGAGCTGGTGACGCGCCTGCGCCCCTTCGAGCGGCTGACGGCGGTTTCGACGGCAGATGTGACGGCGATGTGGCGGGCTACACCGGAGATGGAGGACTACTCGGGCCACAGCGTGAAGCGCGGGGCACTCACCTTCCTCTTCGGGCTCATCGGGTCGGGAGCGGATCTGTCGGAGATGCTGGTGGGCCGCCTCGCGAAGCACCACGGCGAGAGCGGCCTCTCCAGCACCACCATCCGCTACGGGGGGTGCCCCACGGAGATGGCGAGGGCGCTGCGGACGCAGGAGGTGACACGGCATATGTGATGGCCGACCCTGAGTCCTTTTGCCGCAAGCAGCGGGGGCTGCACTCGATGACGCGGCGTGCGCACCAGTCGAGGCTGCCGGCGACGGAGGAGGAGCGCCGTGCGCCCCTGCATGTGTCTTCTGTGGCGGAGATGGACGTCGAGGCGCTGCGGGCGAGGATGACCGCCACTGTGAGGCGCAGGTTCGACGAGGTGTGGCGGCTGACGTTCCCTGATGCGCCCCCGCCGGGCACTTTTACTCCTTCTCCCTCTGAGGGGCGCTCCCGCCCCTCGCATCTACAACAGAAGCATGCGGAGCTGCTGGTGGAGAACGGAGTGGCTGGGCCTGCGTCGGGCCCGGGCCCCTCCCTGTGCGTGCCCTTCACTGTGATGGAGGAGAAGCCGTCGGGGTTGCGGCAGAGGTTCATCCTCTGGACCAAGCAGGCAAACGACGATCTGGAGGAGTCCTACACGGCACACGTCCCCCTGGGGCACATCTCGGGGTACCTCGACGCGGTGTTTGCGGAGTGTGGGTCGGCGCGGGATTTCAAGTGCGGGTTTTATCAGATCCCCATCCCTGCGCCTGCACGGAGGTTCTTCCGCTTCGCTGACGAGTCGGGGGACTGGTATGAGCTGCTGAGGTTGCCCATGGGCCACTGTTGTGCGCCCGAGCTGATGCACACTTTGGCTGCTGTTGTGGGTGGGCACCGGGACTACGTCCGCCAGGAGTTCTGCACTGCGCCTGAGGTGGGGGTCGACGTCTGGATCGACAACGTGCGTCTGACCGGCCCCCGCACCAGTGTCGAAATGGCGACGCGGCAGATGGACAAGGTGGCTGCGGCGTGCGCTGCGACATGGAAGCCGTCTGACTCGGTGGACACGGCGACGGTCTACGAGTTTCTCGGGGTGGCATTCGACCATGCTGCCCAGACCGTGTCTCCGTCGGACAGGCTGATGGCGAAGCTGGACAGCGTGGACTGGCAGAGGGTGACGGCTGGTGAGCTGGAGTCGCTGGGTGGAAGGTTGCTCCACGCCAGCGCCATTTCGGGAGTGTCCCCGGGGAGGTTCTGGTTTGGGATCAAGTTCCTCCGCCGGGTGACTAATTTTTTGAACCGGGCGGTCCTTCGGCCGCCTGACCCTGTGCGGATCCCCCCATCGGTCTGCCGGGAGTTGCGGCAGTGGTGTGTGTGTGTGGGGGTTGCGCGTGTTCCCCCCCACAGAAGAGTTATTCAGTCCACACCCCCGTCTTTTACTTGCTTTGTTGACGCCTCCCTCAAGGGCTGGGGTGGCGTCTTAATAGATTCCTTTACACAAGAAATGCAGGTCATTGGTGACTCGTGGACCGCAGCCGAGTCCCAGCTGCACATTAACATTCTCGAGGCGATGGCCCTCAACAAAACAGTGCGAGCCCTTCCCCGGTCTGTGTGCGGGGGGGCTGTAGAGATCTGGGTCGACAATACGACCGTGGCAGCTGTTGTGCGCAAGCGGCTGTGTGCCGCCTGCCATCTTATTAACAAGTCCGTCCTGGAGGCGGTAGAATACCTCACAGCCCTCCAGGTTTTGTCTTTTTCCGTTGGATACGTCCACACCTCTGCCAATCCGGCAGATCTCCCTTCCCGTATCCCCCCCTCTTGCATTTCTTCTCCCGAAACCCGGGACCAGGTTTCACTTGCGGTGCGGCGCTTCTTCACTCGCGGTGGGGCAGGCGGAGACCTCGCCTCAACAGCCTGAATTGGCGGTTGTCGCGGGATCTCTTAACCCCTTCGCGTTGCAAGTGAGGAAAAGCTGAACCGGAAGTCCCCCTTCCTCCTTCCCATCAACACCCCCACTACCCATTGCCTTTGCCATTCTTGTCGTTGCGCACACACACCACCAGGAGAACTATAGCCGAGTCGACGTGTGTGTGCCCCCTGTCTGCGATAGCCGGCCAAGGTATGATTCTCACAGTTTACTGAGGGAATATGACCCAAGGCCATTGGCAGCAGACACCCCCATCCCCCTCATCACCCCTGACACCCCACAACCCCAATCCTGTTGCCTTTCCCCTCTCTCTCCCCCCATGTTGTGCCCATGCACCTTCCCGGGACACTTTGTATATAACTTTAACACCACACCACACAACACCCCCTTCATCAGGGTAATCTCCCCGCGGCCAACACTCTTCGTCTTGTCCGCTTTCTTTTATTGTCCCACCCTCCATCCCCCGGACCTCGCCTCAACAGCCTGAATTGGCGGTTGTCGCGGGATCTCTTAACCCCTTCGCGTTGCAAGTGAGGAAAAGCTGAACCGGAAGTCCCCCTTCCTCCTTCCCATCAACACCCCCACTACCCATTGCCTTTGCCATTCTTGTCGTTGCGCACACACACCACCAGGAGAACTATAGCCGAGTCGACGTGTGTGTGCCCCCTGTCTGCGATAGCCGGCCAAGGTATGATTCCCAGAGGGAGCTGGGGAACCACCTGCTGCGACAGGTGCTGCTCCAGATTGCCTTCGTGCGAGACAGGGTGCCGCGAGCTGCGATCGAGCGCCACCTCGCCAGGGAGGACGCCACGGCCCACCCTGTGATGCGAGCGGCTGCGGCAGTGGGCCCGGGGGCCGCCCCCCAGACACAACACACACGCCCCCGCACCGCCGCCAGAGCCCCCCAGCAGCGCATCGTGGCGAAGGCACCGGCGAGGGCGCCGGGAAACGGCAGGGCCGGGGGCGGGCGCGCGTGACTGCCCACCTCCCGGCTCCAGGCCCGCCCCCCCCTCGCGCTTCTACAACACCCCGCCCCTCGCCGCCCATCCAACCCCCCCACATCCACAACATCAACAACATCAACAACAACGACAACAACAACAACAACACCTCAACAACATCTCCTCCACCCGACACATCCCTTCGACCCCACCCCGCTCAGCCAGGGCCCGCAACGCCCTTAGGCGCATCCGGCGCCGCCAGCGGGAGAACACCGCTCTTTGCGAGGGCGATGATGCGGCACGTGGCCGCTCGGGTCGGGGGTGTGGCGGTGCGCGTCACGGGAGAGGTGGAGGTCGGCCCCGGGGAGGCCGTGGAGCGCCTGCAGGCCGTGGTGGCGGGTATGTGGGCGCGAAGCACTTCGTCACAGAGGCAGCTGCTGTGGGCAAGGCTGGTGCGGTGGGCCAACGAGCACGGCCTAGAAGTCGACGCCGACACCGCCATGCTGTTCGTGCTGGCGACAGGGGTGTCGCCGCAGGGGATGCTGGCCTACGCAAAGGCGCTCTCCGGGACGATGCGCCACCTCGGCCTCGCCCAGCAGCCCCTCCTCAGCCTGGCAAGCGCGCTGCGTGCGGCCGGGGGGGCCATTCCGCAGCAGCAGGCGACGCCGATGCCGAAGGAGGTACTCGTGGCGTGGGCGCTGTGTCAACAGCCGCATCTCCGACTGGCGGCGCTGACGGCGTGGAAGACCGCGGCCCGGTGGGGGGAGGTGTGCACCCTCTCGTCGGAGCAGTTCATCGCGGTGCAGCCCACGGAGGTGATAATAGACTGGCACACCTCCCCGAAGGGCCGTCGGGCCAACCCGTTCACAGCCTCAAAGTGGACGGTGATATGCGGGGACCTGACCCCCTCCATCGCGGAGCTGGTGACGCGCCTGCGCCCCTTCGAGCGGCTGACGGCGGTTTCGACGGCAGATGTGACGGCGATGTGGCGGGCAACACCGGGGATGGAGGCCTACTCGGGCCACAGCGTGAAGCGCGGGGCGCTCACCTTCCTCTTCGGGCTCATCGCGTCGGGAGCGGATCTGTCGGAGATGCTGGTGGGCCGCCTCGCGAAGCATCACGGCGAGGGCGGCCTCTCCAGCACCACCATCCGCTACGGGGGATGCCCCACGGAGATGGCGAGGGCGCTGCGGACGCAGGAGGTGACACGGCATCTGTGATGGCCGACCCTGAGTCCTTTTGCCGCAAGCAGCGGGGGCTGCACTCGGTGACGCGGCGTGCGCACCAGTCGAGGCTGCCGGCGACGGAGGAGGAGCGCCGTGCGCCCCTGCATGTGTCTTCTGTGGCGGAGATGGACGTCGAGGCGCTGCGGGCGAGGATGACCGCCACTGTGAGGCGCAGGTTCGACGAGGTGTGGCGGCTGACGTTCCCCGATGCACCCCCGCCGGGCACTTCTACACCTTCTCCCTCTGAGGGGCGCTCCCGCCCCTCGCATCTACAACACAAGCATGCGGAGCTGCTGGTGGAGAACGGAGTGGCTGGGCCTGCGTCGGGTCCGGGCCCCTCCCTGTGCGTGCCCTTTACTGTGATGGAGGAGAAGCCGTCCGGGTTGCGGCAGAGGTTCATCCTCTGGACCAAGCAGGCAAACGACAACTTGGAGGAGTCCTACGCGGCACACGTCCCCCTGGGGCACATCTCGGGGTACCTCGACGCGGTGTTTGCGGAGTGTGGGTCGGCGCGGGATTTCAAGTGCGGGTTTTATCAGATCCCCATCCCTGCGCCTGCACGGAGGTTCTTTCGCTTCGCTGACGAGTCGGGGGACTGGTATGAGCTGCTGAGGTTGCCCATGGGCCACTGTTGTGCGCCCGAGCTGATGCACACTTTGGCTGCTGTTGTGGGTGGGCACCGGGACTACGTCCGCCAGGAGTTCTGCACTGCGCCTGAGGTGGGGGTCGACGTCTGGATCGACAACGTGCGTCTGACCGGCCCCCGCACCAGTGTCGAAGAGGCGACGCGGCAGATGGACAAGGTGGCTGCGGCGTGCGCTGCGACATGGAAGCCGTCTGACTCGGTGGACACGGCGACGGTCTACGAGTTTCTCGGGGTGGCATTCGACCACGCTGCCCAGACCGTGTCTCCGTCGGACAGGCTGATGGCGAAGCTGGACAGCGTGGACTGGCAGAGGGTGACGGCTGGTGAGCTGGAGTCGCTGGGTGGAAGGTTGCTCCACGCCAGCGCCATTTCGGGAGTGTCCCCGGGGAGGTTCTGGTTTGGGATCAAGTTCCTCCGCCGGGTGACTAATTTTTTGAACCGGGCGGTCCTTCGGCCGCCTGACCCTGTGCGGATCCCCCCATCGGTCTGCCGGGAGTTGCGGCAGTGGTGTGTGTGTGGGGGTTGCGCGTGTTCCCCCCCACAGGAGAGTTATTCAGTCCACACCCCCGTCTTTTACTTGCTTTGTTGACGCCTCCCTCAAGGGTTGGGGTGGCGTCTTAATAGATTCCTTTACACAAGAAATGCAGGTCATTGGTGACTCGTGGACCGCAGCCGAGTCCCAGCTGCACATTAACATTCTCGAGGCGATGGCCCTCAACAAAACAGTGCGAGCCCTTCCCCGGTCTGTGTGCGGGGGGGCTGTAGAGATCTGGGTCGACAATACGACCGTGGCAGCTGTTGTGCGCAAGCGGCTGTGTGCCGCCTGCCATCTTATTAACAAGTCCGTCCTGGAGGCGGTAGAATACCTCACAGCCCTCCAGGTTTTGTCTTTTTCCGTTGGATACGTCCACACCTCTGCCAATCCGGCAGATCTCCCTTCCCGTATCCCCCCCTCTTGCATTTCTTCTCCCGAAACCCGGGACCAGGTTTCACTTGCGGTGCGGCGCTTCTTCACTCGCGGTGGGGCAGGCGGAGACCTCGCCTCAACAGCCTGAATTGGCGGTTGTCGCGGGATCTCTTAACCCCTTCGCGTTGCAAGTGAGGAAAAGCTGAACCGGAAGTCCCCCTTCCCCCTTCCCATCAACACCCCCACTACCCATTGCCTTTGCCTTTCTTGTCGTTGCGCACACACACCACCAGGAGAACTATAGCCGAGTCGACGTGTGTGTGCCCCCTGTCTGCGATAGCCCGGCCAAGGTATGATTCTCACAGTTTACTGAGGGAATATGACCCAAGGCCACTGGCAGCAGACACCCCCATCCCCCTCATCACCCCTGACACCCCTCAACCCCAATCCTGTTGCCTTTCCCCTCTCTCTCTCCCCCCATGTTGTGCCCATGCACCTTCCCGGGACACCTTGTATATAACTTTAACACCACACCACACAACACCCCCTTCATCAGGGTAATCTCCCCGCGGCCAACACTCTTCGTCTTGTCCGCTTTCTTTTATTGTCCCACCCTCCATCCCCCGGACCTCGCCTCAACAGCCTGAATTGGCGGTTGTCGCGGGATCTCTTAACCCCTTCGCGTTGCAAGTGAGGAAAAGCTGAACCGGAAGTCCCCCTTCCCCCTTCCCATCAACACCCCCACTACCCATTGCCTTTGCCTTTCTTGTCGTTGCGCACACACACCACCAGGAGAACTATAGCCGAGTCGACGTGTGTGTGCCCCCTGTCTGCGATAGCCCGGCCAAGGTATGATTCCCCTCTCGGGAGCGAAAAATGCCCTCGGGCGCTTCGCGCCCTCGGGGCATTTTTCGCCTCCCTCGAGGGTCATTTGGGGCCTCCCCGGGAGGGAGGTAAATATTCATTCCCTACCGCGGGGACACTTTTCCACCCTCCCTCCAGCTCACTTTCCCACCCCGCGTCTTGAACAGGAACTCTGGACTTTCCCACCCTCCAGCTCACTTTCCCACCCTCCGGCTCACTTTCCCACCCTCCAGCTCTACTTTCCCGCCCTCCAGCTCCACTTTCCCACCCTCCAGCTCTACTTTCCCACCCTCCAGGGTCACTTTCCCACCCTCCGGCTGACACGCTGAAAATGGGCCGAAAATGGGCAATTTTGGCAAAGGCCTAAGGACCCCTATACACCCACCATATACCCAGTGGATATCCCCCGTGGCGAAAAAAAAAAATTTCTCCCAAAAAAAAATATTTCTGGAAATCAGCTTGGCGAAAAAAAATATTTTCGCCACGGGATTTTTGGCTGGGGAGAAAAAAGTCCGAGTTTCCCTGGAGGTCAGATTTCTTTTCAACTATTTCTCAAAGCCCCGAACGCACAGCAGGCCAAGCTGGTCGATACATCGACAGCGAAATTTGTGTCCTCTTTTGGAGTTCACGACTGTGTCAAAGGCAGGCACAGGAGGACGCTCTGGTTGCGCAGTGGACGACGTTGAAGACTATGCTTCGCCAGTTCCGTCAAGAAGTTGCTAACAGTCACGTACACTTTGGTTGTTTATGGTTTACACTTCCCCGCAAGACTTGCTCGATGATGTCCTCAAGTATGCGAGGATATTTGGAGTCCGGCCTCTCAGTTTCCGCTGCGGGCTTCATTTGATGACATTCAGGTCATCCAGACGGACAAAATAATGCAGAGGAAGACCTCGTTCGGGCAATTTGGCAACGGCAAGTACGCGTTGGGGCGGAGGTTCCAGAAGGGCGGGGCAGGGCATGACTGACCGAGCGGGTTGAGGTTTCGGCGCCCGAAGGGCGCCGAAAAAAATTGAGGGGTAAAAAAAATTCTGGCAAAATCGAGGGTCGAGAAAATTTTTTCGCCACCGGAAAAACCAGATTTTGGTGTCAGGATACAGCCTGCATATACCCTTCTGAAACCAAAAAGTGCACGAAAGGGGTTAAAACGGCTCAATTCGTTGATTTGTTGCAATTCCCTGCTTTTTTCAGCTAAAAATCGATTTTTGGCTGGGCGAGTAGTTGGTCAAAATCGCGAAAAATGTCAAAAATCCGGATTTTTCACAGAGGCCCAAAAACGTGTTTCTGGGTGAAAAATGGGCCCGAAAACCGGTTTTTGGCCATTTCTGGGTGGTTTTTGGGGGTTTCCCGCCATATTTTCTGCCCGAAACCCGTGAAAATTTTCATGAAAATCCGCATTCTATTTTTTCGACAGAATAACCCAAAAAACCAAGTGTCACCCACTGGAAAATCGATTTTTTGGCGTTTTTCTGGGTGGGAACCGGTTTTCCCGGGGCCAAAAAGTGCGAAAAGTGGCCAAAAAGCCCGGTCAGAGGGTCCAACTGCAGACAGCTTCCAGAGGGTCGGGAGGGCTGGAAAACGTGTCCCCTTGGGAGAGAAAGATAACTACCTCCCTCCCGGGCCCCGCATGACCCTCTCGGGAGCGAAAAATGCCCTCGGGCGCTTCGCGCCCTCGGGGCATTTTTCGCCTCCCTCGAGGGTCATTTGGGGCCTCCCCGGGAGGGAGGTAAATATTCATTCCTGCACCCCGGCCGGAGGCCGAAATTGCACCCGAGTGCAGGTAAAAAAACGGTCCGAGGGCCGCAGGCCCGAGGCCTTTTTTTACCTGCACGAGGGTGCAATTGAGGCCGATACGGGGTGCAGATGATGGTTTCTTGCACAACCCAGTCATGTTTTGCACAGCACGACGAACTCGGAAATTCCTCATATTTGCACTCCAGGTCCCCATATTTGCACTGCGGGTCTCATATTTGCACTGGTGCAAATATGGGACCTGGAGTGCGTGCAAATAATGACTGGGGGGTGCAAGAAATGTCGTTTTCTTGCACCCCCCCGGACATTTCTTGCACTGCAATAAAGTAAAAGGGGTCAACAGCCCTGGTCTGGAGCCCACCAGAATCCACCGGGTGCAATTTCGGCCTCCGGTCGGGGTGCAGGAAATATAGGTGGTTACAGGCAGTCGGTTGGGGTGTGACATTGCTCAGATTGGTGTGGCACCTGTTCGGTTTGTTATGCTGCGGGTTGTCGATTGCAGGGGGATCCGCTGGAGCCGCAAAGTCGCTCGCCGGAGAGCGGGGCTGCCGCGAAGCGGCGCCCCGCGACCGGCGACAGCGACTTCGAGGCGACAGTGGATCCCCCTGCAATTGACAACGTGCGGGCACGGGCCGCTCAGCTGCCCACCTGCCCCTCCCCATAGCTCTCAGTATTTCCCGTGGATGCAGCGCATGCATCCACAACTCTTGTGGATGCATCCACACAGAGCCTCGAGCTCCGAAGCCCTGCCTCCAGGCCTGCAAGCAGTGGATGACTGCGTGTATGCCTGCATGCATTGATGGATGGATGGATGCATGCCTGTACACCTCCATGCGTGCATGGCTGTGGATGCCTGCATGCATGCATGCAGGCATCCATCCCCGGTTTGTCTGCAGGGGATGAAATTTTAAGAAAATGTGCCACGGCCCAGTATGGACACCCCTAAAACCCTTCGGAAACCAGAGAAGCCACGAAAGGGGTTCAGACGGCCTGAATACGCCTACGGTTGCATTTCCCTGCTATTTTCGACCAAAAATCGAATTTGGGCATGCACGGATGCCGTGCTTGCATGCATGACTGTATCCACACCATCTGCGGCCCCACTGAGAGCTATGCCCTCCCATGCCCCCACCCCTCCCCCAGCCTCGCTCCCCTGCACACGCGTGCGTCCTGACGCCCGCGTTTGGTCTGTCGGCTTTCGCCGAGTCACTCAGAGCTGTGATTCCGGTGCTTGAGCGTAGTTTCTCACTCTGCTGTGACATGTTTCAGGCTTTTTGCCGTCAGTTTTTTCAGCCAATTACTTGCCCCGCCTCATTCCAAAATTCATGGACATATCTGGGGCCGAATGGCGTAGTTCATGTGTACTTTTGCACATTACCTTGCGAGGAGGTGCTGGCGGAGAGAGTTTCACTCTCTACAATCAACCCCCCCCCCCCCCCACTTTCCCCTGCCTTCACTCTCAACTCTCAACTCTCAACTCTCAACTCTCAACTCTCAACTCTCAACTCTCAACTCTCAACTCTCAACTCTCAACTCTCAACTCTCAACTCTCAACTCTCAACTCTCAACTCTCAACTCTCAACTCTCAACTCTCAACTCTCAACTCTCAACCCCCTCCCCACCTTTCAGCTTTGGTGTTTTGCTATTGATGTTCATTGAAGCCCTGTTGAGGGGCTTCCTTCTCTTGCCTGCAGTCTTCTTTTTCGGAGTCCCCCACCCCCCCACCCCCAACGTTTTTGTATACCATCACAGCCTTATTGCCCACACAGTAAAACACAACACAGGCCGGAAAAAGGTAACTTTCAATGCAGGCACCCACATTTTGAGGGAAAGCCGGAATTGAAGGTTCTTTTATTATCGGCTAGTCAACAGGCTGTATCCTGACACCAAAATCTGGTTTTTCCGGTGGCGAAAAAAATTTCTCGACCCTCGATTCAGGTGTGGCTCTATTTTGGGGGTATTTTGGCCAATTTTCGAAATCCTATTTTGGTTTTTTTGCACTTTTTTTGGGTGCTTTTTTGCACGATTTCTGTGCCTCAGACACAGATTTTGGTGTGATTTTTGCGCTATTTTGATTCACTCGGCCTGACCGATGCATACGATTCGAAAAAATGGCGAAAAAATCGCTATCAACAACGGTGAACGAATGGAGGTAGATGGGGAAGTGGAAGGACACAGCACGCCCTCCCACTGCTCGCCATCTGTACACTACCTCTCTGTTCAAGGCGGTCAGTGTCACTTGATGGCGCTGCACACAAATCACTGCTACATCCCAGGGCGCCTTCCCTTGTGAGAATAGCGGAACTTCTGCGGTTGCAGTTTGGTGGTTGAGGCCGGCGGTGATATCACTTTGGTGACTGTGCTTCCCCCTGAGCTCGATCAGATCCAGGTCGACCTGGTGCTGCGTGGCTCCTGGTGTGTTATCTCTTTGCTTCCTCGCACACATACACGTGGTTCCGCGAATCGCCACGGATGCCCACCAAGTCGAACCCGAAACATGATCACGGGCCCACGACGACCCTTTCGAGATGTCATGGCCGCAAGCCCGCAAACCCGATCGCATTCGCAAGGTGGTTCGTCTCTTAGAGATCAGTGCTCGGGCCCAGCCTCCCGCGAGGGTGCTGGAACCGACATGCCGCAGCTCCGTACGCGCAAGGGCTTGGCTCCAAGACCAGGCACATGCCACAGGGGGGTGTGGGGGGCGGAGCCCCCCAGCCGCCGGAGGCCACGGTAGCGAACGTCTGTTGGCCTGGCTCCATAGTCGCATACGCTCAAGTACAACACAACTGACAGATAGCACATGTCGCATGGGGGGACGATAAATTGTCGCGCAAAGACACGCCACAGGGGGGTCTGGGGGGCGGAGCCCCCCAGCCGCCGGAGGCCACGGTAGTGAACATCTGTTGGTTTGAGCTCGAGAGCAAGCCTCTCACACCACCGCCCTCCGACCCCCCTCTCCACCCCGCAGGTGCAACATTTTTTTGCACCCGGAAAATGTGTTCTTTTGACTGTTTGAGCACATCCAAGACCGGGAACATAAAAGAATTCTGCCAATGCCAAGTAGGGTCACAATAAAACCCAAAGCAAAATGGTGCAAAAAAGTAGTGACCACCACCCCCATCCCCACCTCCGGGTGCAAAAAAATTTTTGGCCACGGAAAATGTGTTCTTTTGAATGTTTGAGCACCTCCAAGACCGGGAACATAAAAATTTTCTGCCAATACCAAGTAGGGTCACAATAAAATCCAAAGGAAAAAAGTGCAAAAAAATAGTGCAAAAAAATATTTTTCCCCCAAATTCCTATTTTCATTCCGTGAAATAGATACACGCCTGCCTCGATTTTGCCAGAATTTTTTTTTACCCCTCAATTTTTTTCGGCGCCCTTCGGGCGCCGAAACCTCAACCCGCTCGGTCAGTCATGCCCTGCCCCGCCCTTCTGGAACCTCCGCCCCAACGCGTACTTGCCATTGCCAAATTGCCCGAACGAGGTCTTCCTCTGCATTATTTTGTCCGTCTGGATGACCTGAATGTCATCAAATGAAGCCCGCAGCGGAAACTGAGAGGCCGGACTCCAAATATCCTCGCATACTTGAGGACATCATCGAGCAAGTCTTGCGGGGAAGTGTAAACCATAAACAACCAAAGTGTACGTGACTGTTAGCAACTTCTTGACGGAACTGGCGAAGCATAGTCTTCAACGTCGTCCACTGCGCAACCAGAGCGTCCTCCTGTGCCTGCCTTTGACACAGTCGTGAACTCCAAAAGAGGACACAAATTTCGCTGTCGATGTATCGACCAGCTTGGCCTGCTGTGCGTTCGGGGCTTTGAGAAATAGTTGAAAAGAAATCTGACCTCCAGGGAAACTCGGACTTTTTTTTCCCCCAGCCAAAAATCCCGTGGCGAAAATATTTTTTTTCGCCAAGCTGATTTCCAGAAATATTTTTTTTGGGAGAAATTTTTTTTTTTCGCCACGGGGGATATCCACTGCTAGTCAACCTCCACGACCGGGTTGGAGAACCCGCATTTGGTTCGATCAACGTACCTCGGTACAGAACCAAATAGTTTTTCTCCATGGACGGTTTTGGAGGCTAGCCACGTTCTCGTTACCCCCCAACTACCCCCCTTTCTTGTGATACCTAAAGCACGGTCGACTCCTCCCTAGGTACAGATGGTATAAGTTGAATTCGGATGCACATCGCGCCCACTGTGGCGCACGTTAACGCTAATGACTGTGTGATGAGCAACCGGCCCCATAAACAGGCGCCCGGCTCTGCCAATGACCGTGTAGTGTGCAACCGGCCCCATAAACAGGCGCCCGGCTCTGCTGGTCAACGTGAGATGAGCAACCGACCCCTTAACTGGCGCTCGGCTCTGCCAATGACCGTGTAGTGAGCAACCGACCCCTTAACCGGCGCTCGGCTCTGCTGGTCAGCGAGAGATGAGCAACCGACCCCTTAACTGGCGCTCGGCTCTGCCAATGACCGTGTAGTGAGCAACCGACCCCTTAACCGGCGCTCGGCTCTGCTGGTCAGCGTGAGATGAGCAACCGACCCCTTAACTGGCGCTCGGCTCTGCCAACGACCTTGTAGCGAGCAACCGACCCCTTAACCGGCGCTCGGCTCTGCTGGTCAGCGTGAGATGAGCAACCGACCCCCTTAACTGGCGCTCGGCTCTGCCAACGACCGTGTAGTGAGCAACCGACCCCTTAACCGGCGCTCGGCTCTGCTGGTCAGCGAGAGATGAGCAACCGACCCCTTAACTGGCGCTCGGCTCTGCCAACGACCTTGTAGCGAGCAACCGACCCCTTAACTGGCGCTCGGCTCTGCCAATGACCGTGTAGTGAGCAACCGACCCCTTAACCGGCGCTCGGCTCTGCTGGTCAGCGTGAGATGAGCAACCGACCCCCTTAACTGGCGCTCGGCTCTGCTGGTCAGCGAGAGATGAGCAACCGACCCCTTAACTGGCGCTCGGCTCTGCCAACGACCTTGTAGCGAGCAACCGACCCCTTAACTGGCGCTCGGCTCTGCCAATGACCGTGTAGTGAGCAACCGACCCCTTAACCGGCGCTCGGCTCTGCTGGTCAGCGAGAGATGAGCAACCGACCCCTTAACTGGCGCTCGGCTCTGCCAACGACCTTGTAGCGAGCAACCGACCCCTTAACTGGCGCTCGGCTCTGCCAACGACCGTGTAGCGAGCAACCGACCCCTTAACTGGCGCTCGGCTCTGCCAATGACCGTGTAGTGAGCAACCGACCCCTTAACCGGCGCTCGGCTCTGCTGGTCAGCGAGAGATGAGCAACCGACCCCTTAACTGGCGCTCGGCTCTGCCAACGACCGTGTAGTGAGCAACCGACCCCTTAACCGGCGCTCGGCTCTGCTGGTCAGCGTGAGATGAGCAACCGACCCCTTAACTGGCGCTCGGCTCTGCCAACGACCGTGTAGCGAGCAACCGACCCCTTAACTGGCGCTCGGCTCTGCCAATGACCGTGTAGTGAGCAACCGACCCCTTAACCGGCGCTCGGCTCTGCTGGTCAGCGAGAGATGAGCAACCGACCCCTTAACTGGCGCTCGGCTCTGCCAACGACCGTGTAGTGAGCAACCGACCCCTTAACCGGCGCTCGGCTCTGCTGGTCAGCGTGAGATGAGCAACCGACCCCTTAACTGGCGCTCGGCTCTGCCAACGACCGTGTAGCGAGCAACCGACCCCTTAACTGGCGCTCGGCTCTGCCAATGACCGTGTAGTGAGCAACCGACCCCTTAACCGGCGCTCGGCTCTGCTGGTCAGCGAGAGATGAGCAACCGACCCCTTAACTGGCGCTCGGCTCTGCCAACGACCGTGTAGTGAGCAACCGACCCCTTAACTGGCGCTCGGCTCTGCTGGTCAGCGTGAGATGAGCAACCGACCCCTTAACCGGCGCTCGGCTCTGCCAATGACCGTGTCGCGAGCAACCGACCCCTTAACTGGCGCTCAGCTCTGCTGGTCAGCGTGTGATGAGCAACCGTCCCCTTCGCTGGCGCCCGGCTCTACTAACGACCGTGTAGTGAGCGACCGGCCCCTTAACAGGCGCTCGGCTCTGCTGGTCAGCATGTAATGAGCAACCGGCCCCATAACAGGCGCCCGGCTCTGCTAGTCAACAGGAGCAACTGGCCCCGGCACGGCCTCACACCTCATAATTCCCGAGGCACGGAGGTGACGCCCTCCTGACGCGCAAATGCCCGAGGCAATGAGGAGACGCCCTCACATATCCTGTTCCCGACACAAGGAAGTGGTGCCTTCCCTCGAATACGGATCTCCGCGACAAGGAGTTGGATTTGAAGAGCCCGCTCGGCGTTCAGAGGCCCCCTTTGGTATGTGAACGCTCGACGACTGGAGGGGTCACCCCCAAGGTGACCAACGCTACTAGTCGGCCGACAGGCCGACAGCTGTCGGGTCAGTCGGTCGGCCCGATTTTTGCCTGTCGGTCGGTCGGTCGGCCTCTCGGGCCACCTCACAAACCGACATTTTTTCGGCCCAAACCGCCCAGAAACCCACGGAATGGCGGTGCATCGGCTGCATCTCGCGATTTTTCACCGGCAGGTGGGTTTGGGTCGAATTCTGCCCACCCGAAAAAACCACCCCCAACTTTCTGAAAAATCTACATGTCTCGAAAAATTTTCCCCGTGGCAAAAAAAAAAAAAAGTGTCACCAAATCGGCAAAAAAAAATTTCGGATTTTTTTTTTGCTGTCGGCCGACCGACCGACTGGCCGACCGACAGGCCGACAGCTGTAGGGTTGGTCACCTTGTCACCCCCTCCTTCATGTGGGAACGCTCGGCATTCGTCAGCAACGCCCTCCTTGGGTATGGGAACGCTCAGCGTCTGGAGGAGACACTCTCCTGTGTGTGACTACTCGGTATTCGGAGATGACACTTTCCTTTGCATGTAGGCGTCCAACATTCGAAGACGGGAGACCCTTTCATGGCAGCATTGGAGGCAGGAAGTGTCATCGCCTCGTGCCCATGTGGTCGGCAGATGTAGATGGCAACCCTCAGGCAGTGTGGGTGACCGCACGGCTCTCGGGGGCTCACCACGCAGGAGTATAAAGGAAACCCCCCCCCCCCCCCCCGGTCGTGCACGCGCCAAGGGGACGATGAGGCCGCGCCCGCCCCCGCCTATGTCCCAAGTACGCCTGACATGGACAGATCATTGAGTGCTATCATAATGGGACACCGAGTACACACCTCCGTACGGATGTACGCGATCTGGAGTCTCCTGAGCAAGAGC
Source organism: Rhynchopus euleeides (assembly GCA_963210315.1). Taxonomy (NCBI): domain Eukaryota; phylum Euglenozoa; class Diplonemea; order Diplonemida; family Diplonemidae; genus Rhynchopus; species Rhynchopus euleeides. The sequence goes on from OY723239.1 coordinate 1,734,028, forward strand.
CATAAACAACGGCTGTGCCCCGAGTCTTCAGGTGAGAAGCTGTTAGCAAATGTTACCACCTGTCACAATCGTCGGATACCCAGGGGTACCGCCTACCTGGCGTATGCGTGCCCGTAAACCGGTTCAGACGCGCTCCCCTCTTGGTATACACGACAGGTCAGAGAGAAGATACCCTCATTGTACTCGGACGCCCGGGGTATGGAGATGCCAGCGCAGTCGGCTATCTGACAGAGCAGCCAGGCAGGTGTGTTATTGGCCCCGACGTCGAATGGAGCCATGGCAGGCACACAGCGAAGGACGCGTCCGGCTCTCCACTCACAGCATCCGTACCCGCGGGTCCACCTGTCGCTACCGGCTGCGTCCACTCAACACGCCTTACCCCGGCCCACATGAGTATGCCTGACATGTACACCCTGGAGAGCTACGCCGATCTCGCTGTCGATGGCAGGTGCTGTGTCGCAGAGCGACCTACCCAACCCCTCCGCCACCTGCTGGAGGCGTCTGGGGAATCACACCTCAAGCTCATCATCCGATACGGCTAGCCTACTCCCTGGATACCCCCTGCTGCGCCCCCTACAACTCCACTTCGACTCCCCCACTACCTCTGATGTTCCTAGCAGTACCGCTGATGTCTCTTCGACACCCACGTATAGAAACCCGAACCACCGCGCCCTCTCAGCCTGTCACATGGATGAATCTTTCCCCCGATCGGCTCGGTCAGTATGCCCGTCACACCCTGCAAGTGAGATAGGAGCCTTTAGCAAGCTCTCGTCACAAGCGCCCATCAGCTGACCAGTAATAGGGCTGTGCCAAGACGTCATGAGCCTGTGGCTTCAGACACGTGCTGACCTAGACTATCCCCGGGTTGAGACAGTAGCGATCACGGGCAGGCGCTCAGTGAAGTCTGCGCCGCTTGACGAAGATCCACGCCGTGTCCCTCCCGTGGCTGCATCTCTGGGGACCGAAAAGGAATCATCATGCCAGGGTAAATCCGGGCATCACCGGCGCGCTGTTCCCGGCAGCGACCTCTCTGCTCTTAACGACACTTCAATTGCTGCCAAAGGCATCTACGACTCCCGCCGATGCACCTCCGATATGGTGATTGAACGCCGCAAGGGATACGGGATGCCACATCATGCGTGTACTAAGGAATGACAGGTCAAACGCAACAGACGCCTCGCAACCCCAAAGACGCTGAGGTGCTGACATGTAGGGAGGAAAACTCATCCCTACAGGAGAACGCCTTCGACCCCCTCTCGATCGCCGCTTATCCGCCGATCTCGCAGATGCGTGGCCATCCGCGGTGGCGCCGACCTCTCACGACGTCTTCATCCGCAGGGATTGCCCCCTCCCTTTGTGGTCCCTCGGCTGCGGCCGGATGCTCAACTGTGCCCCCATCCACGCCGACCCCAGGGTTCGCACAAGGCCGCTCTGCGGTGGCGCGTGACCTGTCATGGCGTCAGTAACCTCCCGTTGTATCTGACCCCTTAGACGAGGACCGTAAACCCCGAGATAGAAACCCTTCGCGGCCAGGCGAACGAGGATGTCGAACAACCCCAGGCCTCACAGGGAAGTTGCACGAAGCGTCTCCGCCACGAAAGATACCCGCAACGTATGGACGTGCAGAGCACCGCGCGCAGGCTGCGGAGATCCAACGAGAGGCGATTCTCTGGGACGGCAGGGCCGTCGAAGAGACAGGGTGGCGATGCTCGCCTCGATGCCCAGCTGAGCGTGAGGTTCACTCCGACGCACTTGAATGTGCACCCTCACACCTGAAGAAGGACGGGGAGTTGGTACTGGCAGAAGATTCGTGATGCCGCATATCAAGCTGCTGGGATGCGCCTTGGAGTACGCCGATGACGGATAACGGTAGTCTGATCAAACGTTCCTGCTCGACACACAAGACGTAGCAGGTGCGTAGCAAACAGAAACGTGTGTCTCCAAAATTATTTTTTTAAAAATCGCATTGTCTTCACCAGCCCATACCCCAGGTGGTCCCAAATGGGTCCGGAACCATCCTCTTCAATCCTCTTCATCAACTAAATGCTCGATCTTTGCTGAGAAATACAAAAAAACCGGTTTTTCACCTGTTTCGGCGTTTTTGTGAGGAAACAATCGCGAATATCATTTTGCACCACCGGCTGCTGCTCCAATAGGCCCGTAGGAACCCTGGGACAGCTGGTAGGCAATCTGGGGGTCTCCCACAGTCCTCTTCACCCCCAAAACACCCCCAGGAGGGTGTTTTGGGTGTTTTTCACCTGAAGAGGATACGCCCCAATCCTCTTCACCCGAAAAACTGCCGAAAAACTGCGACCCCATGGGCTGTGGGCGACAGCATGATCCCCGTGGAAAAATGTGTCCCGCGGACCTCCTCTTCACCCAAGGACCCTCAGAAGGGTCAGTTTCAGGGTGTTCCAATCATTTTTGGTGTGAAGAGGATTGGGAAATATCCTCTTCCTGGGAACAGGTGGTGCAGCAATACGAATTGGTAGCGAATAGGTCCGAATAGGTCTGGGACATGCCGAATTGGTAGTGAATAGGTCCGAATAGGTCTGTAACAGGCCGAATTGGTCCGAATTGGTAGCGAATAGGTCCGAATAGGTCTGGGACATGCCGAATTGGTCCGAATGGGGGTCTTCGCTCCATCCGCCAAAAAAAACCAAAAAAAACCGGAAAAAACCCGTGAAAAAGTCGGAAAAAAAGAGTGTGGGGAGTTGGGTCCAGTTTAGCAAAGTGAGCTTATTTTTCGAAAATTGAAAAATTGGGGACACCAAAAGTCCCCAGAAAAATCTTCGACTTGGCCCGCAGAGTGATTTTTTTTTGGTGAAAAACGATTTCAACAGTTGTCCAACAGTTGCTGTACAAGACGGCACACCGTTCTCTGCGCATGGGCTGCTGCACGTGAATCATTTGGATGTCCGAGGGGCTATCGGAACGAGGAGGGCCACGAGCCTGAACTACCCGCCAGCAGTGATCCCGTGCCAGGGCTGGCAGGGGGCCGCGGCCCCACCTCCCTTTTTCTGTAATTGTTTGGGAGGGTGGGCCGCCAGGGGTGGCATGGCCCTACCCTCGGCCCTACCTCCCGGGTCAGATTTTGGGGCTTTTGGGTTCGGCCTTGTGGCCGAGTTTTCATGCGCCGCAGCGTATGAAAACCCAACGGCATGCTGGGGGCTTGATGGTGTTCATCGAAGCGCACCTCATCATGCCCCAAGCGAAGGACCATCCCCGCCTGGAATGTGCAACAGCACCAACCGGTGTGGGGACTAGCCTTCGAAGACTTTCAGGATGTTCACTACCGTGGCCTCCGGCGGCTGGGGGGCTGGATTCCTGATTTTTGATCCAGCAGGACGACCAAAGGCAGGAACATCCGGTGCCTCTCGAATTGGGTGAATGTGTGGCCGTGCATTCGATCCTGTTTGCATCATACCACGGGAAGTCGGGGCGGGGTTGGGCTGCACTTTTGTTCTCGCGAGCTCGGCCACCCTGTGCCCGACTTCTTTTATGGTTTGCCCGACCCCCAGCGAGATCACTGGCAGCCAGACCTTGTTCAACATAAACAGCAGACAAGAGAGCAGAATGGAGTGTGGGGCAGCTGCCGTGCTCCCACACATAAACATCGCAGCTCTCGCGCTGCCTGCACGAAAGGGACGGGTAACCTGCAGGTCACCCACAGCAGCCTACTGCCTACGTTCTATACAAGATCAGCGCCGACCACACGAAAGGCTGTTCGACCTGCGGCGCAACAACAAGCAGATTGACCCGGAGCGAAGCCCCCCATTTTCCTAAGGTGAAAAACCCCAGGGTGACCCAAATTGACCCAAGTTGACCCAAATTGACCCGGAGCGAAGACCCCCATGTTCGTTCCCATAGGAAAAAATTTGGGGTTTTTTGGCCTATTTTTGGCCATTTTCCGCTGCATTTGTTTGATTTTGGGTCGGGAAAGGTATGGCCAGGAAGTGGGAAAAATTGAGGAAAAAGTCGGAAATTTTCAGGTTTGCCCATATAAACCATGGGTCACAGATTCCGATTTTTGGGTCAGACTCCAAGTTTGACACAAGGGAAAATAGGCAAAAATTTTCACCTATTTTTGGTCACCTAAGGGGGGGGGGCTTCGCTCCGGGTCACTGACCCAAGCTGACCCAGATTGACCCGGAGCGAAGCCCCCCATTTTCCTAAGGTGAAAAACCCCAGGGTGACCCAAATTGACCCAAGTTGACCCAAATTGACCCGGAGCGAAGACCCCCATGTTCGTTCCCATAGGAAAAAATTTGGGGTTTTTTGGCCTATTTTTGGCCATTTTCCGCTGCATTTGTTTGATTTTGGGTCGGGAAAGGTATGGCCAGGAAGTGGGAAAAATTGAGGAAAAAGTCGGAAATTTTCAGGTTTGCCCATATAAACCATGGGTCACAGATTCCGATTTTTGGGTCAGACTCCAAGTTTGACACAAGGGAAAATAGGCAAAAATTTTCACCTATTTTTGGTCACCTAAGGGGGGGGGGCTTCGCTCCGGGTCACTGACCCAAGCTGACCCAGATTGACCCGGAGCGAAGCCCCCCATTTTCCTAAGGTGAAAAACCCCAGGGTGACCCAAATTGACCCAAGTTGACCCAAATTGACCCGGAGCGAAGACCCCCATGTTCGTTCCCATAGGAAAAAATTTGGGGTTTTTTGGCCTATTTTTGGCCATTTTCCGCTGCATTTGTTTGATTTTGGGTCGGGAAAGGTATGGCCAGGAAGTGGGAAAAATTGAGGAAAAAGTCGGAAATTTTCAGGTTTGCCCATATAAACCATGGGTCACAGATTCCGATTTTTGGGTCAGACTCCAAGTTTGACACAAGGGAAAATAGGCAAAAATTTTCACCTATTTTTGGTCACCTAAGGGGGGGGGGCTTCGCTCCGGGTCACTGACCCAAGCTGACCCAGATTGACCCGGAGCGAAGCCCCCCATTTTCCTAAGGTGAAAAACCCCAGGGTGACCCAAATTGACCCAAGTTGACCCAAATTGACCCGGAGCGAAGACCCCCAATTGGTAGTGAATAGGTCCGAATAGGTCTGGGACATGCCGAATTGGTCCGAATTGGTAGCGAATAGGCCCGAATAGGTCTGTAACAGGCCGAATTGGTCCGAATTGGTAGCGAATAGGTCCGAATACGTCTGTGACATGCCGAATTGGTCCGAATTGGTAGTGAATAGGTCCGAATAGGTCTGTAACAGGCCGAATTGGTCCGAATTGGTAGCGAATAGGTCCGAATACGTCTGTGACATGCCGAATTGGTCCGAATTGGTAGTGAATAGGTCCGAATAGGTCTGTAACAGGCCGAATTGGTCCGAATTGGTAGCGAATAGGTCCGAATAGGTCTGTGACATGCCGAATTGGTCCGAATTGGTAGTGAATAGGTCCGAATAGGTCTGGGACACGCCGAATTGGTCCGAATTGGTAGTGAATATGTCCGAATAGGTCTGTAACAGGCCGAATTGGTCCGAATTGGTAGCGAATAGGTCCGAATAGGTCTGGGACATGCCGAATTGGTCCGAATTGGTAGTGAATAGGTCCGAATAGGTCTGCAACATGCCGAATTGGTCCGAATTGGTAGCGAATAGGTCCGAATAGGTCTGTGACATGCCGAATTGGTCCGAATTGGTAGTGAATAGGTCCGAATAGGTCTGGGACACGCCGAATTGGTCCGAATTGGTAGTGAATAGGTCTGAATAGGTCTGTGACATGTCGAATTGGTTCGAATTGGTAGCGAATAGGTCCGAATAGGTCTGCAACAGGCCGAATTGGTCCGAATTGGTTGCGAATAGGTCCGAATAGGTCTGTAGAATAGGCTGATCGGTGACGATCGGTTACATGCCAAGGCTGATCGGGTTACAATCGGTTACATGCAAAGCCCAAAGTTAGAGGGCGGACCGTCAGGCTGGGGTCGATGCAACAAAAATTCTATTGTCCTCAGAAGGGCCACTAGACCCCAAAATCGGTCCCATATGGGTCCTGGGGGGGTCTGAGACCCTGTCGCACCCTGTCGTACCCTTGCCAAATGCGTTTAAACACGTTTTTTCGTGTTTTGGGACGACAACGTCGGGGCGCGGGCGGCTTCGCCGCCCGCGCCCCCCCGCGCCCCCGCGCCCCCCTGGCCGTGTACGACCCCCTGCATCCGCCGCCCTCGCCCAGTAGCATACCTTCCTGCCGGGCCGTCGGACATGCCTGTTTCGTTTCCAGCTTCTGTATGTCAGCATATGGTACATGATCACGTGTCTCGAGGTGGACTTGGTTTGCTGCACGTGTCTGTTCGCAGCAACAGCTGCTGCACTACGACGTGGTGACGCCAGCTGGTCCCCGTTTTGCCCCTCGCCGGCAGGCTAGCCTTGAGGATTCTGGGCTGGGAGCGTTGTGTCTCGGTTAGGTTCCCTGCTGAGAAGTGACTACCACTTTTTCTTCGAAAATCGCATTGTCTCCAAGTATTTTTTGTTGCTTTTTGATCCCTACCAATTTTGCTGAACGGTCCCTCCTCTACCCAAAGTTGTCTCTGATCCCGATTGTTTTTGCTAGTGACCACACACCACGTCTCTGCCGTCTCTGTCAACATGTATTTTGCCACACCCCTGCCCGTCAACCAAGCCATTCACTGCCTAGTCTCGTGATTGCGGGTCGGGGTGATGGCCATTGTGCCCTTGTGAACCCCTGTGTGCCCTGTTTGGGACCCCATGTGGGGTGATAGAGAGGTGGTGAAGTGCCCCCCTGGACCCCCAGACCCCGAGAAACACCGAAAAATGGCAGTCTCGATGTGTGGTGGGGTCCGATTCCCCGTTTTTTCGGCCGAAATCGGACCAAATAATTTCGGAGACACAATTTTCTTAGGGATCTCTGTTAGCTACGCACCTGCTACAAGACGAGGCGAGAAAGACAGCGATCGGTCCAATGAGGCTCATTCCTCGACGTATGGCGCAGCGCATAGCGCGCTGCGGATGCTGACGATCTGAAGTAGGTGGGTTTGCTGCCCCGCGTCAGAGGCGACAGATGTGGAGCTGGCACACAACGCAACGCCCCTCGACACCAGAATACCGTGAGGAACCACACCCGTCGAGCAGGCCGCGTATCAACAAACAAAGGGATCTCAAATCACGGAGACCCTCAACACCTACCTCGTGTGCAGCCCAGGACCGGAAGCTGTCCACGGCCAGATCAGCTCCCTAAAGCAACTATCGACGCATCCTTGTGCATGATCTTCGACCCTGAGGAATAGCAGCCTAGGTATCGCAGTTGCACAGATACATCGTAACCACGCACCAGACATGCGTGACCTCCATCGGTGACGACTCCTTCTGCTCTGATGCCGAGACAAGGAGGCGACCTCCGTCCGGGAACGCGGAGGTGAAGCCATCCTTTTTGTGACCGCGCCCACGACACGAAGGTGACGTCCATCCTTTGCAATATGAGCGCCCGAGGTGCGGACGTGAAGTCCTATTGAGAACACCAGGGACGTGAATGTGACGCCCCTCTCTTACGATAGCTTCCTAGGCATGGACGCGATATCCGTATTATGAATATCTAGTACGGAGGCGACGCCCTCCTTTTGATAGTACCCGATACGCGGAAGTGCCGTCCTCATTTCCCGACAGGTATGTTCTCGTCCCTACATCGACCTCGAAGCAACTCTCCGGGCAATCAGGCATGAGGATACCTGTTTCACGCGCACAACCGGTTCCTCTTCCTTATACCGGCAAATGTCTCATCCCGATCGGGCATGCACGGTGGGATCTTGTAAATTTTACATGTATAACTACAAGTATAATACATGTATTATACATGTATAATACTTGCATGTCAACTATTATACATGTATAATACATGTATATGCCTGAAATATACATGTAAAATACATGTATATCAAGTAAAAATACATGTATAATACTTGCATGTCAACTATTATACATGCATTTTTACTTGATATACATGTATTTTACATGTATATTTCAGGCATTTACATGTATTTTACATGTATAATACTTGTCATGCAAGTATTATACATGTAAAATACTTGCATGACAAGTAAAATGCTTGCATGCAAGTAAAATACATGTATTTTACTTGTCATGCAAGTATTTTACATGTATAATACTTGCATGACAAGTATTATACATGTAAAATACATGTAAATGCCTGAAATATACATGTAAAATACATGTATATCAAGTAAAAATGCATGTATAATAGTTGACATGCAAGTATTAATACATGTATTTTTACTTGATATACATGTATTTTACATGTATATTTCAGGCATATACATGTATTATACATGTATAATAGTTGACATGCAAGTATTATACATGTATAATACATGTATATACTTGTAGGTATACATGTATAATTTACAAGATCCCACCGTGTGGAGATGGACGCCCCCCCCCCCCCCCCCAGTTGTGTGTGTAACATCGGATCCTCGCGCTGATGGTTTGAGCCAGTGCACCCGCTGCACTAGATACTCCCACCACAATGAGCCAGCGGCGACCAGCAGTGCACTCTCGGCCACGACAAGCCCGAAGCTGCGGACGACAGCGAAAAGGTCAACCCGGCGCATGAGTAAGGAAGCACCCGCCGGGAGGCATGGCAGGCCTAGCGACATGCTCGACACCAAGCCACTGCGCAGCAATTTGGATCCCTGTATACCGAGCTTCTGCAAGGAACCCTCAGGTGCACGGAGGTGATGAGGATAGACAGCAGACGAGCAGATACTCCGCATCGCAGCACCCGGGGGCCTTGTCTCGAAGGACTCGAAACGGACCTACGTGTGTTGACCCCTTCGTCACCGTGTCAAACACATTCAGCTTAAGAGGGACCTCGCAAAACAGCTGCTGATGCCTGCGTTCACGCCGAATCTGCCCGCGTTGTGGCCCCCGATACAAAGCTGGGTGATGTGACGAGTGTATTCACCGATGTGCGCTCCGCAACGCCGATATGAGAGGCGTGAAGCGTACCATGTCAACCCACACGATCCGCTGTCTCATGCAGGCCTGCATAGGCTATGAAGTGAAAATCATTGGAGATGCCTCCATGGTGGCCTTCGTCAACCCTGCGTCCGGTGTGAACTCCGCCATCCGTACGCGCCCTGCTGTCTGCGAAGGCCCAGGCGCAAGAAGCCGAGTAGCGATACAATACGAATTACCGCCACTACATCATGATGATCAGAAGCTGATGAAAACATCGCACCCATACCTGGTGCGAACTGGCGAAGTTGTCTGCGATTGACAGTTCGTCGGTGGACGCTTCCTGCTCTCTGAGACGACTGCGCGGGGCCTGGACAACGGTGCATGAATCACGCGGTCACCTGGGCGAACGGACCTCTCAGATCGACCCTACGTGGTATGACCGTCAGACTAACATAATCCCTGTTTACGTCGAATGTCGACGAGCCCGTCCAGACGACGACTCTATCCTACATATCGATGCGCGGAAAATACTGCTCCCCAGCTGACCGACGACAGTGAACTTCTCGGAGATACTACAGCCGGCGCTAATACACTAGACTGGATCCAGATCGATGATACCCATATATCCTCCCACATGCCCCGCTGAACGATCGTGGACCAACCGCTTCGCCACCACAGAGTTCATCAGCTGTCCCAACTGTCCGCTAAGCCTGCAGGCTGCGCAGACCGACAATGTGACCCACGCGATCGGTGCGATATCACAACGCAGGATGGTATCTACTACTCCCGCATCCTGCGTTGAGACACATGGGTCTGGACTACACAACCGCCGACTACGTCTGCTGGAGATCGGATGTCTCAAGGCCAGATCCCGACCCTGACAACACCTGATGACTACTGCGCTACTCCCTTGTATGAGCGAGACTGCGATGGGATCAGGTCGCCCATAGAGAGCAGCGAAGGGATGACAAGTCTTCTCTATGGGCCACCTGTATGTCCTCAATATCGATCGAGCCAGGCGGCAACTAATGACAATCCACGGACCGCCTGGCTTCTCGATATGTCCCATCGCAGACGAGGTATCAGGTGCATGCCAATGCATATATGTATTATCTTGATGGATGTGCATACCGAAAGATGTCTATCAATATGTTGGAACAACCTTACGTGTGTGGTAAAGGATGTTGAGGATAGAGAGATCCGAAACATCAACAAGCTGGAGTTGACCCTCGATAATAAAGGTAACTTTCAATGCAGGCACCCACATTTTGAGGGAAAGCCGGAATTGAAGGTTCTTTTATTATCGGCTAGTCAACCTCCACGACCGGGTTGGAGAACCCGCATTTGGTTCGATCAACGTACCTCGGTACAGAACCAAATAGTTTTTCGACCTCCCACCCGCCCTGCAGGATCCTGTGAACTCACCGACACTTCGTTCCTCCCATGATGGATCTGTTCCCTTCTGCAACACCTACATCTGATACAGGAGACTAGCATATTCCAAACAAACAAAGATCGGCAGCTCTCGGAGTGCTGCGCATCGTGACATCACACTCCAAACCTTTAAAAAAAATAGGCTTTTGACCGCCCACCTATGATGACGGAAGGAAGGGGCTTTGCTTGCTTCACTTTGACGTTTCGCAAATTCGGGCGATGTGTCCTTTCCAATAGCATGATGAAAATCACAGATGGAAATAATTCACATGTGTAGTGATCCGTGGTACATGACCTTTCGGGGTCAAAATGAACAACAAAGCGTTGCGAGAAGACTGCATCTACGGGTTATCCCACCACCCTCCCCCGGGATGACAAGTCTTCTCTATGGGCCACCTGTATGTCCTCAATATCGATCGAGCCAGGCGGCAACTAATGACAATCCACGGACCGCCTGGCTTCTCGATATGTCCCATCGCAGACGAGGTATCAGGTGCATGCCAATGCATATATGTATTATCTTGATGGATGTGCATACCGAAAGATGTCTATCAATATGTTGGAACAACCTTACGTGTGTGGTAAAGGATGTTGAGGATAGAGAGATCCGAAACATCAACAAGCTGGAGTTGACCCTCGATAATAAAACACTGGATTTCAGACACAACCTGCAGAACGAGTGAAGGGTGATCATTCTTGTGCTCCCTTCAAATTCGATTTCACTACCCCCCCACCCCCCCCATCCTACACACGACACTACAGATCTGTGAGATTGGTTTCTAGTATGAAAAGTGATTATGCGTACGGCATGATGCTGATGGCGTGTGGCCTAATGGTGGGCTTCATACTGTCAAGCCAGACCGTGACCGTTGCGCCCCCACCGCAGGCTCAGTACCTCAAGACGTACGTACTTCGGATACGCGACGACATCGCCACCTTCCCCGTTGCTAAACAGCAGCCCCAGCACGACGCGCAGGAGAAGAAACCGGTTAGGGCGAGCAGCTGGGAGCTCGACGACATGTACACAGACCCTGCCGACCCTCCTGTGGAGCGTAAGCAGTCGACGGCGCGGCGCGACTTCAGCCGGAACCCACCAAACATTGTTGTGTTCTACGCAGACGACATGGGCTGGGGCGACCTGCCTTCATACGGGAACCCGACGCAGAAGGCGCCGAACATGGACCGGTTGGTTCGTGAGGGGATGCAGATGCAGGACTTCTATGCGCCTGCGTCCGTGTGCTCCCCATCACGCGCAGGGCTGCTGAGAGTTCCCCATCGGTTCCTGTGTGAGGGAGGCTAAGTGTACGCAGCAACACATTCCGGGCAAGCCTTGCCCTCTTGGCACTTAGCCTTCCTACAAGTGTGGTGGAGAGGGGAGTGGGGAGTGGGCAGCACGATCTTCTGTTACCATTACTGTTCGTAGCGCAGGGGTACGCTGAGCGCGCGGCTGAAGTCACCAAAGACGCAGGTCGCCGCAGGACGCAGCGGAAGAGCCGCGCGATCAGCGCCGAACGACACCCCTTCGCTACCCCTGCGCTACCTCCGGCTCGGCTTGTCTGCGGGGTTATCCCGTGATTTGATGTAGGCCCATTGCACCGCTGTGAAATATGATGACGTCAGCCCCAGGATCCGCATCACCTCTCTGTTCAGTGCCCGAGCCGGAGAATACCCGCGCTGCAGCGCCCCGATCACCGCGGTGTTGTCAAGGTACCACTTCACGTTGGCACCCCAGGCGTTCTCCCCGACACACTCCTCCATGCCGTAGACCACAGCACGTGCCTCAAGCACCGCGATCCGCGTCGACCGCTGCTCCTCCGGCAGTTCGTCAGCCTCTTCCCAGGTCCAGCGTCGCCCAAACGATCGAAGAGCGCCGCCTGCTGACACCACAACACCGCACCCCGTCACCGAAGCATCCGACCAGATCTCTACCCCCCGGCCTCGGCTCATCTCGGTGAACTCCTTGTACATCCTCGGTTGGAGCGCAGCGTCGATCCAACGCACCGCCGCCTCAGTCGTTTGCGCGGAGAGCTGTACTTCTTCGTCCGGGTGTGCACCACGGTTCAATGCGTTGCTGTTGCGGCGCAGGGCGATGATGGCGTCGATAAACCTGCCCAGAGGCTGCACCACCAGGGGCGAGGCCCACACCAGACGACCACCCAAGGATTCCAAGTCGCACCGCCTAACCCTCGGCTTCGTCTCGCCCTGAGCCATCAGGTCCGCCCGCGCCGCCCTCAGCTTCCTCGCCACCTTGGGCCCAACGCCCACCTCTCGACGGCAGTGGAAGCCGAACCCGAGGAAGACGTACTCCGTGTCACCGTCGCTCGCCTCAGATATCGTCGCGCCGGCGCGTCTCGCTGCCACGTCAAACGCCGCCGTTGCCTCCCGAACACGCTCCCAGGTGCCCGCGTACCGCACGTTGTCGACATACACGTCAACGCACAGTTCCGGAGTGGATGTAGATGGGGAGGGAGAGAATACCGCCGTGGGGGGGGTTGAGAGATAGCAGTGGGAAAGTGCATACATGATCAGGTGCATCAACTCTGGGGACCACGACGCCCCCATTGGCAAACGGGTCAGGCAGTATGCCTCCCCCTTGTCATCACGGTATGTGAAGTATTTCTGAGACTCTTCGGGAATGGGGATCTGAAAAAAGGAAGCCGCTAGGTCTCTTTGGGAGGCGCACTCGCATTCCACCCTGGACAACACTGTTGGGGAGGTGGGGAAAACAACTTGGCAGCGGTATCCATAAGCTGCCGCGAGGGAGTTGTGGTCTTTGGTCCACATGATGGGCCTCAGTCGGCCCCCGTGTGGGCCATACCCCTGCTTTTCTTCGAAGACAACGAAAGGGGAAATAGCCAGAACAGGGTTTCTCTTGCCAAAATCAAAGTCCGGGGCTCTCCGCACCAGCCCTGCCTCTTCCAGCTGCACCGAAAAACGAGAAGAAAAGGCCTGGCTCTTGGGTTTCACAGTTGCCGGGGTCCAGCTCTGCTCTGAGACCTCCCGCGCCATGGCCTGGGGGTTGGCTGTCATGTCCAGCAGTGTGCTGATCCTTTCACGCACTGGCCCCTTGGCCATCCGAAGTACCTCAGGAATAGAAATAATAGGGACTTTTTTGCAATGCAACGGGGCTTTTAGTTGCTCTTGGGTTGGAAGGGAACCCCTGGACACCCGTTTTCCCATGCCGGAGTGGCTACTATGCTCGGGGGGGGCACCAAGTTCCGTTAAAGACGGGCACAACACTCTGGGGAGAGGGCCAGGGCCACCTCCTCGTTCACGTTCGCGAGGTATCTCATGGTGGTGGGGGGAAGAATGGGGTTCGCGGTTTTGTGCCTGGCAATCCTGGGGATGTCCTGGGGGGGGAGGATACCGTTGGCTGCCAGTGTGGCTAGAAATTGCAGGGCCCCCCGTCGGGGTGAATGAAGCGTCCACTCTTGGCAGTTGGGGCATTGGCGGAGAAGGCGCAGAAATTGGGAGTGGGGGACACCGAACAGAAGGGATTCCAAGGGGCATGTCTGTCTTTTCTCCACCACGAACGCAATCAGACGCTCCAAACCCGCCCCCGCTGCAACTGCGAACCTGCGATCCACAAATGGGGTCGTCTTGATTGCCTTTGACCTGTAAAAATCCACCACGAGTCGTGTTCCACATGCTGTGGGTTTCACATCCTTTACCGTGAGATCTGCCGCATCGCGGTAGCGGCAGGCTGTCTTCCACAGAAACAACAACAGGTTCGCCTCCACCTCGTGCCCCCTTGTGAACAGAACAAACACCGCCTGGGTCACTTCGGCCTTTTTTGCGGGGACAGCTTGCTTCGGGGGGGAAAAGGGGGTCGCACGAGCCAGTGCGTTGGCATAGCCCTGAAGGGGGAGCGGGGACCAATTCCCCTGCTGCAGACCGACTGCGTTTATTGCCGATGCATAATTTTTGACTGTGCTTGTTGTCAAGTGGGTCATTCCCGCCAGAAACAGAACTGCTGCATCTTCCGAGGGGGGTAGGGAGAGGTCTGCTGTCACACACCAACTTTCCAGTCTTTTCCATAGCCCACCCCTGGTGGAGATTGTGCGTTCCGCCAGGCTCTCTTTCATGACTTCTTCCAGCCGTTCCTTTGCTTCCCACAGAGTGTGGTCGTCCCTGGCCCGGGTCCTTGCCGGCGCAGCTTGCGTGTACACCTCCGACAGAGTGTTCTGGACGATGTTCTGGGGGGCGGGAGGGGGGGTAGGGGGTTGGGGGGGCCTTTCCTGTCCCAGTTTTTGGCAGAGTGCCGTGATTTGGCCGAGTGCCTGCATGATGTCCTGGCCGAGTGCCGGTGTTAATTCCAGTTGGTGTTGCCCCGGGGTTTCCCCCCCTTTCCCCCCTTTCCCTGAAATGTGTGGTGGGGGTAGGGGGAATACCGATTCGGGGGGGGAAAAGACTGGGGAGGGCCACCGTTGCCCCCCTTTCCCCCCTTCGTCGTGCGTGCACGCCCCGCCAGCTTGGCGATGGCCCGGTCAGCAGCGGATGCTTCCGTGTCGGCCGTCCGCATCTCCGCCTCCACCTGCGCCCGGGGGATCCTGTGTTGTTTCCACGCCTCATTCACCACCAGCTCGTGCAGCAGCTGGTTCCCCATCTGGGTCACGGTGGTGGACCAGAACCCCCGCTCAGCAGCCTCCTGCGCGAGGGCGACCCACGTGCTCAGGTGGGTCACCTTGTTCGATGTCCCGAACTGCAGCCTCAGGTCTCGGATCATCTCCCGCGCCGCTGCCACCCCTCCTGCCTTCAAAAACCCCTGCCACTGGGAGACGCAAGCCGGCCTCATGTTGGGCAGGCTGAGGGCCGACTGCAGGTTCCCGATTGTCGGGAGCTTGGGGGGGTCCTGGGCAGGGGGGCTGCTCCCCTCCGGTTGCGCCTGTGCCGCCCCGGCCTCACCTCCCGCTTTCCCCCCAGTCCCCGCCTGCTTGGCGCCTTCGCGGACCGCCTTGGCGAGGTCTAGTACCGACTCTCTCATGAGGTCGAGTTGTGCCTTGGTCTGCTTCCTCGCGTATTCATGCACCGATCTGAGGTTGGCGTAGTCAAACCCCACCACGGGGATGGTGCATTCTTGCAACCCCGTGGGCTCGACTTCATCGAGTTCCTCTAACGGCAGGGTGTAGAGGATGGTGTACGTGTTGTCCTCATTTTTTCGCAGCACCCCCGCGTGGCGAGAGTACTCTCCCCCAATTTCGTCGCCATCCTGTGGGGATGCTCTGACCTCGTACACAATCTCGGTCACTCCGCGCTGGTGGAGCCTGTCGAGCATCTGTGTAACCGCTTCCATTTTAAGAGCTTCTCCCACGGACTGCTTCTCTGAAGTGTAAAAAGAGAAAGGCTTTGCGCAGTCCGTGGGAGAAAGTAAGTTGGAGCTTGTCGTTACCTGAGGTGTGGGGGGTTGTGTGTAAAACCCAAGAATTATACGGACTGCAAGCCAACATTCCTGTGACCGAATAGAGAAGGGGAGAGATGGCATGGAACCGAGGGGAGAGGGGGGCAGGAACCTTGGGAACTCCGACTAGTGAGCAGGCCCACTGTGGCCACGGGGCGGCTACAGACACGCACAGGGGTGTACCCGGGGTTCTTTGGCAACATCGCAGCGAACGGCATCCCACACAGCGAGCTGACCATCGCGAAGCTGCTGAAGCGTGCCAACAGTTCATACAAGACAGCGCTGATCGGCAAGTGGCACTTGTCGGCGGGCCCGAACTACGAGTACCTGCCGACGAGGTACGGGTTTGACCTGTTTGCCGGCATCGTGGGGGGCGTGTCGCACAACTGCTTCCCGAGCAAGACTGTCGGGTGCTTCCCAGTGAAGCACAACCAGGAGGACCCTGAGGGGCAGGGGTGCAGGCTGCTGGAAAACCGGTCCGTGCTACCCGAGGAGAGCCCGCTGATGCGGCGGTCCTACATGCAGTCATACGAGAACTTCACAATGCGGACGCAGACGGCACAGGTGGGCGCAGCGCTGTTCTTGAACGAGGACATTGTGCAGCAGCCTGTGCACGCAATGGACTCAACGAAGTACCTTGTGCGCAACGCGCAGCGCTTCATTCAGACGAACGCAGCATCACGGAACCCTTTCTTTCTGTACTTCAACTTCTTCTCGATGCACACGCCCGTGGTGGCGTCAGAGCTGTTCTTCAACACATCGCAAGCGGGTATATGGGGGGACACGCTGAAAGAGCTGGACTTCAACATCGGGCTTGTAATGCGTGAGTTGCACAGGCAGGGCGTGGCCGACAACACGCTTGTGGTGGTTTCATCGGACAATGGCCCATCGCTGCACAGGAACCGCTTCGGGGGGACGGGCGGGATCCTGAAGTGCGGGAAGGGGACTACGTACGAGGGCGGGATGCGTGTGCCGGGTATCGTGTGGATGCCGAAGTACATCCGCGCAGGGCGTGTGACAAATGGGATCGGGTCGCAGCTGGACCTGCTGCCGACCTTCTTGGATATGATCGGGGCGGCAGATACCATGCCTGTAGACCGTGTGATCGATGGCGTGTCGATGTATGACTGGTGGTTCAACGAGAAACAGTCGAGCCGCGATACGGTGTTTTTCTGGACGCACCACGACGAGAACAAAGCCTGGAACGGCAACCTGTACGCTGTGCGGTACGGGCCGTGGAAGCTGCACTTTGTGACTTCAGGCAGCAAGCCGCACAGCCACGACGACTACTTCGACCAGGCGTGCAATGCTGTCCTCGATACCCAATCGCAATTGTTCCACTTGGGGCAGGATCCGGGTGAGCGGTACCCCCTGCCGCTTGACTACAAACCTTACCGAGCAGTGGTTAACGCGATCACCAAGATTGCGCGCGCGCACCTGGCAGAACCTCTCGCACGCAGCAGAACAAAGGCGACACACCCACACGCATTCCCGTGCTGCCGGCCTGAGGTGTGCAAGGCCAACGAAGTGGACAACTGGAATTTTGCGAAGTGCTGCGCGTGCAAGACGTCAGGAAGTGTTCTTGTTAACCGAGTGGAGTCCTTCTGGCGGCAGGCGACACGCACGCTGGAGTAGCGACCCGCCTGCGTTGCAACAACCAGCAGCCGCTCAGAGATGCCAAGATCTGCTGGTGCCTCAAGTGGCGCACGGGCTTTCGTCACAGCACTTCTGCTGCCCCAGCTCCCTCTTCTGTGCAACCGACTGTGCCCTGCTGTCACGTGCCTGCGTGTGTTGCCACAACACTTCCCACACGCGCGACGCCTCGCGTACGCACACTACAATGGTCACTACGTCACGGCAACGCCTCATCGAGGGCTGCTCAAAGCCAGTCAACATGCAGCATCGACCTGCCACGAACGACACACCAGGCCCCATCATCGCAGTGGCTCCAACCCAACGGCACACCAACCCTTCCGCAATGCATCAGCCGGCAAACCATCACCTGCAGATTTTTTAAACCATCACTTGCAGATCCGACGAACATGATGGCCCCGGATGACCCGTAGTGTCTTTTTTGCCGCAACATGACACCCGCAAGTGCCAGAAAGATAGCGGTAAAAGGTAACAAGGGCAGGCCTCCTCATTTGGCTCTGGGGGTGCCTTTTTGTTCTTGCCCAGATTTTGACGCACAGGGCAACAAAACGCCAGTCTTTTGTTTCTCTGCAACCTCATGCAATCGAGGGGGGCATGGAACAGGCCCGCAATCGCAGAGCAACCTATTCCACGTTATTCCGCTTCACGACAGCCCCTCCGCTCCCCCCTTCCCCTGAGTGGCGAAAAGGTAACAACCTCATCGCACGTAGCAGGACAAACAACGCCCCTCCCCCCCCCATCCCCCGGGTGTGCATTTTTAATACCGTGGAACAGCCAATTCTACATTCTACTCTTTACCCCCCCCCCTTCCCACACCCGTTTTGAGCGACATGGCGTTCGGATATCTGGTGTAGTGACTACAAAGAGTCTAGTGACTACAAAAAGGACTAATATTGCAAGAAGGTGCTGGGAAATTTACTTTTCCATTCACTCTCGACGGCCAAACCCCCCCTTCCCCACACCCGTTTCGAGCGACATGCATCTGCCGTGTTCCATTTTATAACCCCCCCCCTCTCTCCCTCTCTCTCTCTCTCTCCCCGTGCCGATGCCCTCTTTTTAAAACCTTTTGGTGTCAAAGTGAATTTTGGCCGAAAAGGGGTGAATAGGGGGTCTTCGTTCTGTGCCACTTCTGCATGTCAAACTGTGCTACCTTGCAGGCAGTGTTGTGAAAGGCGGCTCACCCTTTCTCCCTACTCTGCGTTGGCTATGTTGGATTAGCGGTTCTGCATCGGACAGGAAGTCCACGAAAGACGAACGAACGAGAACTGATGCGCTATTCCTACCGTTTTTCACACACACCGTTTTTCGGCACCGTAGCGAAGAACCACATCAAGGGGCCGTCACCCATCGTAAATCTCCGGAAAATGCCTTTCCTCCGGAACAGGGCTGTTGCCCCGTTGCGTTGTTTTGGTTGGGATGCCCGCAATGTTGACCCCCGGTTCCCCCCCCCCCCCCCCCCCGCAATTCCTTTTGGTTATCCCGGGTTCCGTTTCGGCAGTTACCCACCCATCACTCTATTGCTGAGATGCTGGTCCAGCATCCCCCCTCCCCTCCGAGTGAAGGGAGATCATTTCTGCGCTTCCTTCTACTTCTATTTCACCGCCCCCCCCTCCCCCTCACCACTTCGCATACCTTGACGCCGACTGGCGGGAGCGCACTACGGAGGTTTACTCACGTATATCACAGCCCGCTGCATACGCAACACAGGCCGAGCATAAGCATTGCATCTCGGACACAGCCTGCATAACGAGTGAAGGGAAGGTCAGCTCTGTGATTCATTTTTCTTCTGCCTGACGACGCTCTGCCCCCCTCCCCCCCCCTATTCCCCCCTATTTTCCTTCTACTTCTATTTCACTACCCCCCCCCCTCCTATTTTGTGAAGTGCGCCCGCGCGGTTGAACGGAACGGTAAAGGGGAGGGGGGGGGGTGGATGTGAGGGGGGAGGGGGTGGCATGGCTGTCACGGACGGTTTCAAACCCGTGACATCGAGGCTAGGATGTGCCGGGTTGCCCACTCCGCTCACCGCACCGGATTCAATCTCGGGGCGAGAGTTACGAAGTAACGGAGGAAATCATACGACGGAAGCTTAGAAGATCCCACCTTCATGCCACTTCACAGGGAGTTCCACAACGGCGCACAAAGGCGCTTGCTCGCACTCTGGTGCAACCAGTTGGCGACGACCCCTTCCCCAGTATGACGAGGTGCTGTGCATTCCGAACCAGGGGGGTGCCAATGCGCGGCCACAAAATGCAAAGGTCAACGGCTGCCCAGCGATGATACCGCCACTGTTCGCCTGACACCCAGACACTCAGGCAAAGTGTACCCTGTGATACTTGATTTCAGGCCACAATTATCACCCCCCTATTCTGTTGCAATCTATCAAAACCTTGTGATCACGTGGCTTCGTGTGCCCGCCTGTGTGGCAGGGTCAAGGGAGTTGACTGCGCTTCTTCGAAGGGCGGCTGTTCGTGATATTACGCGACGGCTGCCCCACCGCCACATGGCGTGTTGGAAGAAAATAGCGTGCCCTCTGCCCCACTGACTCTCCCTTGGTCAGGGCGTTGTGCCTCCATACCTTGCTCTTTGCTGCCGCCCACCAGGCAGGGCATCGTGCCACATCCATATTCACCTCTTCGTTCCCCCATCTGCTGCGTCTCCTTTTTATTTCTACTGCGCGGTGTGCGTGCTGCCACCACCCCCGCACTGCACCCCCCTGGCGGGGTCATGGCGGGGTTATTGGGGTTTCTCCGTCCAATTTTTATCCATCCTTTTTGTTCTTTTGTTCCTTGGCTTTGTATTTTTTTTGCTTTGGCTCTTTTGGGATTTTCCTGGTGACTCTTTGTGACCCCCACCCCCACCCCCCCCCCCCCCCCACACCCACACCCACACATCATGCAACGCCTTCCACACATCAGCGTCTCTTCCTGGGTGCTGCGCGACTGTTCCTTTTCCCTACGACTTGCGCGTGAAACGTGCCATTTAGCTCTGCCAACCGTCCTCTACCACCCTTCATACGTACCACCCTTCATCAAGCAAGAGGGTGATTGGTGTAAGTGTGCGCGGAAGCGTCAACGCATCAAACAAAGTCCAAGCAGTCAAGGAAAGGACGACAGAACTGAAGTGGCACCTTTTTTTTTCCTGATTCCAGCAGCTACCAACGATTTCTTAAGCTACAGTTTCTGTACTTCATTGGTTGCGTAACGCGGCTGGTGGGGTACGGGGCTGTCCCCACACCGCAGAGGCTCGGCTCCCCACCGACCACAAACGACACAAAAGCGAGGCATCACCATCTCAGCCTGCCATCCGCTTCCGCCCCACCCCCCCCCCCCCCCCTCCCCAATTTTCGTGTTTGTCTTACTCAACAACCCCCTCCCCAAGCTCGGTAACTGCCCGGTGAATATCTTCACAACGGGAAGGTACAAACCGAGCCAATAGATTTCCCCGTTCCCCACTTTTCAAAACCCAACAAACATCGAAAAAAAAACCCTCCCTCACCCCCCCCATCCCCCCCACCCCGGCGGATGACGATGCTGGGACTTCTCGCGGCGGTGATAGCGGCGTGCTGGGCGGCAGTGACAGCGGCGAGCTGGGCCAAGCCGGCCAGAAGAAGGCGACGCGGGCGATGGCGGGCGAGAAGGAGGGGGCGGCTGACGGCCCTCCTGGGGCGGCGGAGCAGGCGAGCGGGCCGAGTGGTACCGTGCGCCGTCCTCTTAGCAGGGCGAAACGATGCGCATAGAGCCCGTCAGTGGCTCCGGGCCCGGTCCCTGGGTGCGCACCCAGAAACGCGTGGGGGAACCCACAGGCGCGTGGTCGACAGCCACGCCCGCGGTTTACCGCGAAGCCAGTCTTCGACTGGGAGAGCAGATCGGCGCGCGACCCGGGGCACCCCGACCGGTGCCCCCACAGCAGATAGGGAGGGAGGGGTCGTGGGGGCCGGGCCTTTCCCCTCGGGTGTCTCTTCCTGTTGTGCTGTCTTCCCCGAGTTTCTCCTCTCGCTCCCTGTCTACCTTGTCCCCTTCCGTCCACCCATCCCCCGCCCCACCCCACCCTCACCCCCTCCCCCACCCCCCACCTCACCCCCCCCGCCCCCCCCGCCGGGTGCATCGACACGGGGCATCCTCCGCTGGGGCGCAGCGTTGAGGTGGGTGGTGAGGAAGTGTGGCGAGTGGAAGGGGCCACGCACGCCCCTCCTTTTTATAAAAACGGGTGTACAGATAGTATGGCGAGCAAGGGGGATGCCGTCATGGGCGTGGGGGCCGGGAGGCCAAGAGGGACAGGTCGCGGTGCGGGGGAGCGGGGCGGAGCCGGTGCACCTCCTTCCCGGGGACCTCAGGGGCGGTGCGGAAGAGGATAGCGCGATGGATGGGCGGGACTGGGCTGATGTTGATTCGACACTGCGCCTGCTGCACGCCTCCCGCATCCCCAATTCCGCCACGGGGGATTGCGGGTACTGGGCCCTGGGTTTCGAGGCTGAAGTGATCGGGGCGCGTCGAGCTGACCTCGCCAAGTCGGCCAAGTCGCGACCGGAACTGGTGGCATTTTTCGGGGGGGCCAAGGAGGCTTTCCTGGCATATGCCAACGCGATCGGAGAGGACGGGTGGATGGACCACCTCACCCTGCAACTGGCGGCGCGGCTCTGGGACCTGCATATAGTGGTCATTCAACCGGGTGCTCATCGAGTCGTGGCGATCCGCCCCCGTAGTGTGAAGGATAGAGACCTCCTCAAGCGCACCCGGGTGATTGCTTTAGCTGGGGACCACTACGAACAAGTGGACATCCCAAGGGGCCAACTGCTAGACCTCATCAGGATGGCGCACCCCGCTTTCCTCACCACGGAGTCTGTAGGGGAGCAGGTTATCACCACGCCGGAGGGCATGGACGCAGCTACGGTGGAGGCAAAGTTGGTGCAAAGGGCCACGGACAAGGTGTACTGCCCGCACGACAGCTGTCGCACCTCCCTTATGCAATGTGGCGTGCCTATCCTCCGGGGGTCCATGCTGGGGCACCTGAACAAGCACGCAGCCAGGGGTGAAACGGTGACCCCCAGTGTCCTGCGCGCCATCGGGTATCGGGAGTGTGTTCGCTGCGAGAACGTCATCGCGCTCAAGTACACAGCGTGTTTGGCTTGTCGGCACAGACTCGAGCCGGAACCCGAAGCAGTGCCGGCGGGGGAAGGGGTGCAGGCAAAAGCCCTCCCAGGGCTCGAAGCAGTGAGAGCGGAGCACATCAAGGTGTGGGAATCCGTGCCGCACCACCTCGTCGCATCATGGACGCGGACGTTTGCCGGTCTACTCCGGGAGGTGGCGGCCCACAACACAGTGCAGGCATGGACAGCGCTGCTGCTGGCCCCGTCAGTCCTGCTACGGGGGGCGCGGATGGGGGACAGGATGGAGGGGACCATCAGGGACAGGCTGAGGACTTTCGATCGCTGGGCGAAGGGGGACTTCAACCTGCTGTGGGTAGAAGCGTGCGAGAAGAAGGCGCAGCCGCCAAAAGTGGGGGGGCCCCCGCGCCCTGGCGAAATGGAAAGGCGTGTCGCGAAGTATGCACGGCAGAATCGCATGTCCGCGGCACACAAGAGCCTCATCCCTGAGGTGGTGGCGGAGAACACAGACAGCACGCGTGCAGCCCTTGAATCGAAACACCCGACCGGAGTTCCACCGCATGCGCGCGAACCAGCCCCTGCCACGTGCCGGCCTTTCACCCCGGCCGAAGTGATGAGTGCACTCAAGACCTTCCCTAATGGGTCGGCCGGGGGTCAAGTGGGGCTACGCCCGGATCACGTCCGCCAGGCAGTTGAGTGTAAAGACGCGGCAGGGGCGAAGCCGTTGGCGTGGCTCACACAGGTGGTGAACCTGATGGCGTCAGGCAGGGCTCCGCAGGAGATCATGCCGATCCTGGCAGGCGCCAAGCTCACCGCTTTGAAGAAGAGCGACGGTGATGTGCGACCGATAGCGTGCGGTGAGACTCTGAGGAGGCTAACCGCCAAGCTGCTCTCCACTCGCCATAAAGACGCAGCACGGCGCATCCTGATGAAAGGGAAGCAGGTGGGCGTCGCAGTTCAACGGGGACTCGAGGCGGGTGTAGCGGTGGTGGCACAGTGGGCGGAGCGCGCCAAGGCGACAGCCGCAGGTGGTGGGCCCCGGGATGCTGTCGTTCTTAAAATCGATTTCAAGAACGCGTTCAACTCTGTCCACCGGGAGGCGTTCCTAGAGGTGGTTGAACGAGACATCCCGGGCCTCCTCCCTTTCGCACAGTGGTGCTACGGGTCCCCCTCCACACTATCGTACAGTGGGCACGTCTTCCAGTCCACGTGTGGAGTTCAGCAGGGGGACCCCCTCGGACCACTTCTTTTCTCCCTAGCCATTAAAGAGCTAGCTGAGATGCTGGTCGGGCACTTCGCAGGGTGTGGAGGTAGTGTCTTCTACCTGGACGACGGCGTGCTGATGGGGCCAGCGGGAGTCGTGAAGGAGGCGCTGGATTTCGTGGTGAAGTGGAGCAAGGAGAAGGGGTTGGAGGTCAAGCTGGACAAGTGTGAGCTTATCGACCTCAACCGCCTCTCGAAGACCGAGCTTGAAGCGCAAGGGTTCCTTCTTCGCCTCCCTGATGAGACTGACAAGCCGGGAGTGGTGTACCGTGAGGGGGGCGATTTCACCCTCCTGGGCACGCCCATAGGGTCGCGAGAGTTCTGCGAGCGCTACATGGACGAGAAGCTGGCTGAATTCGCGCCTTACCTTGAGGCGTTGGCGACGCTCGAAGACAGGCAAGTGGCCCTTGCTCTCCTCCGGCATTGCGAGGGTTTCGCGCGCCTGGTGTTCTACATGCGTGCACTGGGACATAGGGGTGCGACGGAATACCTGGCGAAGAGCGATGCGGCGGTCGAGAAGTGCCTGACTCGTATCCTCTGCCTGGCGGACGACACTCTCCCGGACGACGCCATGCGACAGGCGACGCTGCCGGTCCGGGTGGGTGGGCTCGGTATACGCCGTTCTACGGAGCACTGGCACGCCGCAGCGATGGCTTCCATGCAGAACGGGTATCTGTTATGTCGGGAGTTGGACAAGGAGTTCACCTGGGATACGGCGGCGTGGCACACCCTGAGCTCGGCCTACAACAACGACGTGAGCGAGGGGGATGCTGTGGATTCGGAGTCCCGCCCCACGGAGATGGTGAAACAGAAGGACCTCTCCCTGGCCATCATCGACGTTCACCACCGAGACTTGCACGAGCGGGCAGACGCCAGTGACAGAGCCAGGTACCGGTCCCTGTCACTCCCTCATGCAGGGGCCACGTATGCGGGCAAGCTGACGGAAGAGACGCGTGTCGGGGGAGAGGAAATGGTTGTGGTGACGCGGCACAGGCTGGGCATCTCCCTCTTCGAGCCAGACGCCAAGTGCGGCAGGTGTGGGCAAGAGATGGACACGCACGGCACCCACGCGCTGAACTGTAGGGTGGGGGGTGGGCCCACTCTGCGTCACGATGTCGTGCGGGACAGCCTGTACAGGCTCGCGGTGGAAGCGGGTACGAGCCCCGAGATGGAGACGCTCCACATCCTTCCGGACTCCCAGGAGCGCCCCGGGGACATTGTCACTCGCCGGGTGTGGCCGCGGGTCATCGACGTGACGATCCGCAATCCCCTCGCGGCTTCCGTGGTCCAAGCTGCTGCGAGGTTTACTGGAGCGGCGGCGGCAGCGGGGGAGGCAGAGAAGAACAGGAGGTATCGTGATCCCTGCAGGAGATCTGGCCAGATTTTCGCGGCCTTTGCGATGGAGGCTTTCGGGGGTCTGGGGCCGTCGGCGCACCAGGTTTTCGGCAAGCTGGGCCGCCTAGCAGCAGAACGGACGGGGCGAAGCAGGGTTCTGGTCACCCAGAGCCACGCCACCAGAGTGAGTAGCGCGTACAGCCACATCCTGGGTCGAACACTCCTTGAATGCGGCCCCATATCACCAGCAGCAGTGAGCCGGACGGCGTTGGCTACAGAGGCCGCGGCCCCCCTGAACCCGGACCACTTCATGCGGTTCTCGGTTGACTCGCGTGGGGAGGGGGAGGTGTTCATTGACCCTGATGAGGAGCGCCCTGTGCCCCAGGCGGACCCGGTCCCTCGGGCAGAGGCAGCACCGACATCTCCGTCCCCCTCTGTCGTCATCGAAAAGTGGAGAGACAAGCGAGGAGGGGCGCGAGTGGCTATTGAGGACCTGGCAGAGGGGCTTGGTAATGCTCTTACGATGCCAGAACAGGTCGCCGCCCTGGGTGGGTCAGTGGCGGAGGGGGCCCCAGCAACGTGGGTGGTGGCGGTGACGGCCGCGGCGTGTGACCTGGGGTTTGACATCGACGCTGACAAGCTTCTGCGCCTGGCGGTGGTGTGCGTCCGTCGAGCGCCCACACTCCGTCTGCTCCTCTCAGACCCCGACGAGTGGGCGGGGCGTATGCTGGCTTCCGGGGGTGGCGAAGACGTGGACCAGGTGGCCCTCCGTGGGGTGGCGGTGGCCCTCGACGTCCACGCTGTGGTTTTTAGAGACAACCTCCCCCCTCTTCTCGTGGCCCCAGGTGAACCATGCCAAGCGCTTTTTGTGGGCGGCGTGGACGGGGGGTTCAAGCCGGTCACGGTGCCGGACCAGGTGGTGGAACAGGTCACATACACGAAGTGTGTGGAGGTCGAGGTGCCGCAGGGCCCGGTTATCCCGGGGCGCGTGGATGTGTCGGGGTCACCGGGTTGCTGTCAGTTCTGTGCGTCGCTCTTCACCACGGCCGTGCACCATGGGGAGTGTGGTCACTGCTCGAGGATGGTGTGCCCGACCTGCTGTGAGCTGGGCGAAGACGACACCAGGTGCGTCTGCACGCCACTACCTCTGCCACGCGAGGACCAAGGGGTGGCCCCTCATCCGCCGGGGCAAGCGGAGCCCCCTCCCCCGCCCCCGGCGAGCACCGCACTGACAAAGGCTTTGCTGGAGGGCCGGGCCCCAGGGGGAGGGGACGGTCTGTCCAGGCTGCAACGGTCTTTGGGGATGCAGGAGTGCACGGGGTTCCGTTTCACACCAGGCGACTGCTTCTTCGATGCGGCGGCTTTCATTATGGGAGGCTCGGCGGCGGGCATGCGGAGGCTAGCCGTCCAGGCGGTGCTACGTGACCCAGGCCTTTGTGCTCGGGCCGAGCCGAACAGCGAGTCCTGGGCTGCGGCCATGCGAGTCGAGGGTAGCCGGGACGAGGCTTCTTGGGCGGACCAGGTAGCAGTACATGGACTTGCGCTGGGGTCGGGGTGGGCTGTGGTGGTCCTATCTGATCAAGCGCCCCCCACGGTCCACCGCCCCCGGGTGAAGCCTTTCGTCGGAGTGCTTGGAGTCAAGCATCAGGGAAAGCACTACACCCCCCTTTTGGTGCCCCCACCTCTGGCGGAGGCAGTGTCTGCCCTCGCCCCCTCGCCGGTGTTGGGGCGGACTGGCTGTCCAGGGGGGGAGCAGGGCCTCCCCATGTGCCAGGTGCCGTCCCAGCCGTCGCGCCGCCGCTTTTACTGTGCCCGCTGTGCAGAGGCGGTGGATACCGCAGTCGAACACTGGCGTTGTTTCGGTTGCGATTGCAGGGCGTGTGGGGAATGCGTGGAGCAGGGGGAGACCTGTATGGATCTGGGGCCTCGGGACGCGGAGGAGCCGCCTGCGAGGGTCCCGCAGCCGCAGGACCAGGGTGATCCCCCTCGACGAGAAGGTGATCCCCCTCCTGCACCCACCGGCGCCCCGGCCACCGGCCGCTCCGACCCGACCGCCACCGAGGAAGGCTCCAACCCTGCGCAAGCACCAGCCACCTCGATGTCGTCGCAGCCGAAGCGGAAGCGGGAGTCGGCATCGCCGCAGCGTGGTCAGGAGATGGATGAGGACGACGGGGCCACGACGGTGGGGGAGTGGGAGGAGCAGTTCTGCCCCGACGTGCACCGACCGCAGGAGGAGCAGGAGGCGGCGCTCCGGGCCATTCAGGCTTGGTGGGCCGAGTTGGGGGATGACAAGGCCTCACAGGCGGAGGCGTACAACGTGGTCTGTTGTCGTCTGAGGGCGCGGGCAGGCAAGCGGGCGCGGGCGAGCCGGCCAGGGGCGCGGGGGTCTTCGCAGCGGAGTTCCCAGGGGTCCCAGAGCCAGGGGAGTAGGGCCGCCAGGGGAGCGAGATAGCCGTAGGTCGGCTCCCCCCCCCCCTACCCCCCTCTTTCCTTTCGCCCCCCCCCCCCCCCTCCCGTTCCCCACCCCCGTGCCCCCTTCCCCTTTCTTCCGGTGAATGCGCCAGCGGAGTCGGTCCACGCCCTCGCTGTCAGTCGCTTTCGCCTCTCCCCCCCCTTTACCTCGCCCCCTTTTCCCCTCACCAGCGGGCTGCCCCTTGTGAATGGTAGACTTGCCTACAGCCCCTTGTTCATGCCGCCAGCACGGAGCCCCACGCAGCTCAACCCCGGCCAGTGCGCGGTTTGTTTGCCCTAGAGCTTTGTTGTTTGTGTAGTTCATGTTACAGTGCTAAGAGCCCGTAGAAGCAAAAGTAGAACCTGCTGCGCTAGCCCCACCAAGCAGCCACAGTACGACAGGACGCGCGCAGGCACCGGGCCCCCTCTCCTAAAAAAAAATTCCAGCAGTGTTCTCGTGAGTTTTGGGATTTTCAGAAAGTGCGGAGGAGTTTTTCTTTGCGTTTTTTTTTGGACCTGGGGGGTATGGAAAAGTCGGTGAAAAAAAATGAGAAAAAATGAGAAAAAATCGGCCGAAATTTGCTGTTTTTCGCTTAAAAAAGAGTGTGGGGAGTTGGGTCCAGTTTAGCAAAGTGAGCTTATTTTTCGAAAATTGAAAAATTGGGGACACCAAAAGTCCCCAAACAAGTCTTCGACTTGGCGCGCAGAGTGATTTTTTTTTGGTGAAAAAATGCCCCAAAAATTGTCGGGTCAAAAGTTGCTGTTGAAGACGGTGCAAGATCTCTGCAGGCTGGGTGGGCGCTACGCTGACGGACAACGACAAGCCGGAGGCTGCGACTGTGAAGAATCCAAAGAACGGTCCGGGTCCTCCTCGAGATGGCGGTGCTGGCCCCTGTTCCCACCGGTGTGACACGGGGCATTCCGGGACGCGATAGCGCTGCTGCACGGATGCCAACGAGGAGGGCCACTCCGAACCCTGAACACCCCGCCAGACCTGCTTGTTACATCACAAACAGCAGACCCAGAGTGGAGTGCCTCGCCCCGGTAAACTCAAACCCTGCCAGATTGACGAGGCCACCACCTCCTGGCACTGCCTGCCCGTGCACGACAGGAACGGGTGACCTGCAGGTCGTCGTGAGCAGGACCATGGCAAACCACTCGAACCTGTGTGGGGTACGGCTGCTACCGCAACTCGTCATGTGCGGTGTGCAGCGGGTGCGGGTGCGCCACGACCGGGTGGTGCGTACTCCTCCAGGAGAAGTGGGCGAGCTCATTCCCGCAAACGCCTGAGTCGGGGATGAACTACCTCCTTCAAAAAGCATCGGAGCACATTGGTGGTCGTGGCGTCAGGGAAACCGACCGTCCTGATGAGAATACGGTAAGTGATGAGAGGATGTCGGCGCCGTTTGCCCACGTCGTCAACTGTGGGGAGAGTCTGTCGGAGGCGAGGCGGGGAGGGCCGCGACACAACACGGGAACCGGGTCGCAATTGAAAAAGGGGGACCGGTTCGCGTGTGGAGGGGGGGTGCGGGGGGGAGGCCCGGCAGGCCAAAGGACCGATGCGCCACAAACCCGCGACCGACGCACCAGACATGTGTGGGAAGGGGGGGTGCGGGGGGGAACAGGATCCCAGACAACAGGACAGACCAGCCAGGACCTCAGCTGCACGAGTCTTTGTCACGTGGGCTTGACATCAGGTAAAAGGCCATTGCTACCAACCTGAGAGCAGATAGTGGCCTGGTCTCGGTGACAGCACACGGAAGACTTGCTCTCAACGCGGCATGCGGGTCACAGAAGTCAGAGCGTGGAGGCAGGGTGACGCGTCATGAAAGAGGACAAAGAGGTGTGGGAGGGAGGAGGCGAGCACAAAAGGGCGTCGGCTACCGCACGCCCTTTCGGAAAATTTTTTTTTCGGCGAATTTTTTTTTTTTCGACATGTCGAAAATCCGGCCACCCTGGGGCAGCAGCCTGGACTGGTGGCCACCCCAACCAAAAAAAATCGAAAAAAAATCCGAAAAAAATCCGAAAAATATCGGTGTGGCACCCCAGAGGGCCCGATTTTCGGTTTAGTCGGCCGAAAAAAAGTTTTTTTTTCGGCCAAAATTTTTTTTTTCGACATGTCGAAAATCAGGGTATAAGATAGACTTTTTTTCTGGCGCCGTTTTCCGGTTTTTCTGGTTTTGAAATTTTTCGCGCGCGCCTTCGGCGCGCGCGACCCGCGCAAGCCCTCTCAGAATCACACCCAACACGGCTGGACCAGGCTCTGCCGAACAGCAGTGGCGTGTTGCTCCACGCAGCTCCCCGAAGGGACGGAACTGAGCTTTCAATGCGTCCACGTACTGACGGAGCGCGGCTTCGCATCACCTCCCGCATCAGGACAAACCCCCCTGAGGGTGCTGCTCTGCTGGTACGCCTCACGAAGGGCAACTACCTTCATGGTCGAGCTTGTTGCATGACCACCCCCTTGAGGCAGTCAGTCAGACGATGCGCACAACGTGCGCTCATGCGAACACCAGCGGGTGTCTCCAACACTGCACAAATCGCGGTCCCGCCAGAACCCGAATCCGTCGATCCTCTCCAAAGCGGACATGCACTCCCGAAAACATCGGAGTTTGCATGTGCCATCCCCAGCAAGGCAAACGTGCTCGAGACAAGGTCGTAGCTTGCGTGGATGACAGGGTGGTCCTTGGCAGTGTGCACCGCAACGAGATTGAGTGCATGCGCTCGGCAAGCCGCCCAGAAGGAGTACGGTGCGGTCGGAATGATCAAGCTAGAAGACCTGCATGACGAGGACATCACCACCCACCGGGTCCCGCTGGGCTCCTTTTCTCCGCTTCTCTGCTTTCTTTTGACTGTTTGAGCTCCGTGCGGATCACGATGGGGTCACTTTCCATATTTTTTTGGCTAATGGTCCCACTGGTTGACTGTCACAAAGGTTCCCCAAAAACCGGCGAAAATCCGATCGGCCCTTTTTTTTTTTCCAGAAAACCGGAAACCGGGAAACCCTGGTTTTGAAAACCGGAAAACCAGACCTATCTTATCCCCTGCGAAAATCCGGCCACCCTGGGGCAGCAGCCTGGACTGGTGGCCACCCCAACCAAAAAAAATCGAAAAAAAATCCGAAAAAAATCCGAAAAATATCGGTGTGGCACCCCAGAGGGCCCGATTTTCGGTTTAGTCGGCCGGAAAAAAAAATTTTTTTTTCGGCGAAATTTTTTTTTTCGACATGTCGAAAATCCGGCCACCCTGGGGCAGCAGCCTGGACTGGTGGCCACCCCAACCAAAAAAAATCGAAAAAAAATCCGAAAAAAATCCGAAAAATATCGGTGTGGCACCCCAGAGGGCCCGATTTTCGGTTTAGTCGGCCGAAAAAAAAATTTTTTTTCGGCCAAATTTTTTTTTTCGACATGTCGAAAAATCGGTAATTCAGTACCCCGGGGGGGTATGGAATCTGGGAACCTCGACCTGGCGACTACGGGTGACTACGCGCGACTACGACACAATGCGATTTTTTGCGAAAAAATCGATTTTTTTCGAAAATCTTACTCTCTTTTCCCCAGCCGAAAAACCGCGCGTAAATCGCCTAAAAGTGACTAAGAATGACTAAATTTCCATACCCCCCTGGAAAATTTTTTCTACCCTGAAATTTTTTCTCGCGCGCCTTCGGCGCGCGAGACCTCGATCCTGAGCAGTCAGGTGCGAACGACAGTCACATACATGCGATGCGACACGCATGCAATGCGACGCAACAGCTTCCGTCTGAGGAGCAGAAGGAGGATGCCGAAGCGTTCCGTTCCTAGATGACACCTCTTTCCCGAGGTGTCGTGGTCGCATACAAGGACTTAGCTATGAGATGCATGTCACAGGGGGGTCTGGGGGGCAGAGCCCCCAGCCGCCGGAGGCCACGGTAGTGAACATGTGTTCGCCTGGTCCCCGAGTACGCTCCATAGTCGAAGCGAAGTGGAGAGTCGCATGCGGTTGGTGTTGCTCTTTCGTCCTAAGAACAATGTACGGTGCGGTAAACGGTTTCATGACTGCTGTGAAGGGCTCCTCCGCAGCCAGGTTCCAAATATTTTTTTCCCCGGAGGAGCCCCTCCACTCCTCCACTCCTCCGGCGTCAGATTTTGTATTTTTTTTGAGGAGCTCCTCCGACTCCTCCGGTCGCGATAACACTGGATTCTAGGTGCGCGGGTGCCCCACCCCCCACACCCGGATATCGGAAAAAAAGACAACAGCCGAATTTTGTTTTCGCTTTATTACTCGTGGCAGTCCGTCGGGGTCATACCCCATCGTCCGCCCACTACCAGGTGGCACCCCTCTGTTGAGTCCGTCCGATGGCAACAAAAGCTCCTCTGGACACACGGAAAGCTGTGAGTGGGCACAACTGACCTTACAACCCCAAACAGAGTGGGTTACCCCTAAATCAACTACAGGGGTTTCGTCCGCAGGCACAAACTGTCTGCGGTCCATAGTCACCCTTTTCCTTTTTCTCCTTCGCGTTATTGGACTCCTTTTCATTACACACCCTTGTTTTTTTTGTTACCAGTTACGAGCGACGAAGCGTAGCGAGAACTCGCGAAGTAACTAAGGAAATCGTACGACTGAAGCTTTATAGGGATCACACCTTCATGCCACTTCACAGGGGCTTACACAGCCTTTGACACAGGAGTGTGCGCTCAACGAAGGCAGCCCGGATCTGCCTTTTTACAGTTGCTGGGCAGGGTGCTTCTCTACTGTAGCGAAAGGAGTACGATTTCCCCCCCTCCCTCCCCCGCACAACGAGTGAAGGGAGATGAAGAGTGTGCTTCCCTCTGTGGTAGGGTAATTTTTCTTTTGTAGCCTCATGCAATGAAGGAGGAAATGGAACACGGAGAAAGCAGGTCATTCGAGTTTACGGCACGCGTAGTGCCGTAATTGCAGAGCCACATCTCACCTCATCACAGGTCGAGGTGTGTGCGTTTCACCACAACCTCTCCCCTCCCCATTCCCCCGTGTTGAGTGACATGTGTCGATAGTGTTCCATTTCTTTTCACCCCTTCCCCTGGGAATGAAGACCACAGAACAACTTCCTGAAAACGGACAATGCCTGCCAAGTGAGGTATGGCAAGAGCTTGTAGAGGGGGGGGGGGGGTCTTCACTTTCAAGGGGTAGTTTTCCGGATATCATCGCGTTTTTTTCAACGCACACGACTTTCGCGCAGAAAGTGTCATTCTTTTTGGGTTACGATGCTGAGGCGCTTTCTTGCTGACATATGTCCCACGTCTGCCGGAGGTACACTTCGATGGAGGGCCGCCTGCCACACATCACACTCCGCGCTGCCCTGCCCTGACCCAAGCTTCCATCCGCAGTTTGTAATACAGGCATGTTGCCCAGTGGCATTCACACAGCCTGTTCCTTGGCTGCCCGTGATTGGTTGGGTGCGCTTATCGGGATTGTCGTTGCCCCCCCCCCCCTCTTTCTCTCTGTCTATCGAGTGAAGGGTGATCATTCTTGTGCTTCCTTCTACTTCGATTTCACTACCCCCCCCCTCTCTCTCTGTCTCTGTCTCGAGCATAGCACCGGATCTCAGACACAACCTGCATAACGAGTGAAGGGTGATCATCCCTGTTCTTTGGAGTCTTCCTTCTGCTTCTATTTCAATGCCCCCCCACCCCCACCACCCCCCCCCCCCTCTTTCTCTCTCTTGGACGCAATATCGTAGCGTTGCGAAGAGAACTTGTTTTGTGCGTCACATATATCACACACTGCGTATGCAGGAGGTGCCGGGGAGCTACACGCGGAGACTGCCCCGCCCTAGCTTCCCACCCAAGCATCATCTGTATTGACCTCACGCAACAAACACATTACAAAACAAGTTCTCTCTCTCTCTCTCCTAACCACGCTCTCCTGCCCTGATTCATGCACACATCCCCCCCCCCCTCTTTCTCTCTCTCTCCCTCTATCTTCTATTACAACACCCCCCCCCCCCTCTCCCCCCCATCTCTTTCTCGAATAAACTTGTCCAAGCAGCTTTGCTGCGTCTTGGTTGCCCCCGCTGTTACTTACTGAGCACTCAAAACTCCACCTCAAGACCCTGCATCCGAGGCAGGTCAGGTTGAAGGTCCACCACCCGGAAAGGGAGGCAGACCTTACCCTAAGGGAGCTACGCCGAATGGTGTCGAACTACGCACTTCAGGCCTCCCCTCGGCAGAGTGTGCAGACGAAGAGAATCTTCGTCGATCTTCGTCCGACGAACTTTTTTAAAAATCTTCGTCAATCTTCGTCGACGAAGATGTTTTTGCAGGCATTTTTAGGTGAGACGAACGGCGAAGATTGACGAAGATTCTTGAAAAAGTTCGTCGGGCGAAGATCGACGAAGATTTTCTTCGTCTCGCACAGCATGCCTAAGGGAGGTCCACCACCCGGAAAGGCCCCGAATCCACCGTCACGCAGGGATCTGAGGGGTTGGGCTGAGACGGAGAGAGAGGAGGGGGGGGGGGGTAGTTTTTGCTCTCACGGTGGGATCTTGTAAATTTTACATGTATAACTACAAGTATATACATGTATTATACATGTATAATACTTGCATGTCAACTATTATACATGTATAATACATGTATATGCCTGAAATATACATGTAAAAATACATGTATATCAAGTAAAAATACATGTATAATACTTGCATGTCAACTATTAGGGGGTCTTCGCTAGCCGGTGCAAAAAAGTGCAGGCTGGTGCAGGGCAAAATGGGCCAAATCGGAGGCAAAAAAAGGGCGGGGAGTTGGGTGGCCCCTAGCTGGGAGCACGCATTTGGACCCAAAAAATAATGTCGAGCGGTCCCTGTGCATTGTTCAGCCCTCACAGGACGAGAAGGCACGGCGGGGCCCGTGTCACGGGTAAACATTGAGATCAACCTGTCATCCTGGGCCAAGCCAAGATGGGAGCTGGCCGCCTGGGGCAATGCAGGAGCAACGGCTAGTGCTCGTGCTGGCACGAAGCGGAGCCAGGCAGTGCTGTCCCGAGAACGGGCCGAGCCAGACAGTGCTGTCCCAAGGGTGGGCCGAGCCAGACAGTGATGTCCCGAGAATGGGCCGAGCCAGACAGTGCTGTCCCGAGAACGGGCCGAGCCAGACAGTGCTGTCCCGAGAATGGGCCGAGCCAGACAGTGCTGTCCCGAGAACGGGCCGAGCCAGACAGTGCTGTCCCAAGGGTGGGCCGAGCCAGACAGTGATGTCCCGAGAATGGGCCGAGCCAGGCAGTGCTGTCCCAAGGGTGGGCCGAGCCAGACAGTGCTGTCCCGAGAACGGGCCGAGCCAGACAGTGCTGTCCCGAGAATGGGCCGAGCCAGGCAGTGCTGTCCCAAGGGTGGGCCGAGCCAGACAGTGCTGTCCCGAGAATGGGCCGAGCCAGACAGTGCTGTCCCGAGAACGGGCCGAGCCAGACAGTGCTGTCCCGAGAATGGGCCGAGCCAGACAGTGCTGTCCCGAGAACGGGCCGAGCCAGACAGTGCTGTCCCGAGAATGGGTCGAGCCAGGCAGTGCTGTCCCAAGGGTGGGCCGAGCCAGACAGTGCTGTCCCGAGAATGGGCCGAGCCAGACAGTGCTGTCCCGAGAATGGGCCGAGCCAGACAGTGCTGTCCCGAGAATGGGCCGAGCCAGGCAGTGCTGTCCCAAGGGTGGGCCGAGCCAGACAGTGCTGTCCCGAGAATGGGCCGAGCCAGACAGTGCTGTCCCGAGAATGGGCCGAGCCAGACAGTGCTGTCCCGAGAATGGGCCGAGCCAGACAGTGCTGTCCCGAGGGTGGGCCGAGCTAGGCAGTGCTGTCCCGAGAATGGGCCGAGCCAGGCAGTGCTGTCCCAAGGGTGGGCCGAGCCAGACAGTGCTGTCCCGAGAATGGGCCGAGCCAGACAGTGCTGTCCCGAGAACGGGCCGAGCCAGACAGTGCTGTCCCGAGGGTGGGCCGAGCTAGGCAGTGCTGTCCCGAGAATGGGCCGAGCCACGCAGTCCTGTCCAGAGGGTGGGCCGAGCCAGGCAGTGATGTCCCGAGGGTGGGCCGACATCACATCCGGTCTCGGCCCGCTGTCTGGACCGCAGCAACAAGAAATCTGCGCTGCATGCACAGGAGCAGGGGGACTTGGCCCGTCCGCACTCCGACATTGCACCGCGCTGCCCCAGCGCTCCAGATCACAAGCCCCCCTGTGCCGCAGGAGGTGGAGACGTCGCACACCAGCAGGATGACGTCGCAGACCAGTTCACCACCCCCAACAGTAGGTCACACTCCGCCTCGCCTGTAGGCCGTCTACTGTATGCAGGAGTCTGCGTGTGTTGATAAAGACACACACGCCCGGCACACCTGATTCTATGGGCAGTGCTCGTAACTCTCTCGGCGCCAAGTCGAAGCTGAGCAAGATTTGGTTGGACGGTGCAAATATAGCTAGCCTTGCGGGCTCGCTAAGACACTCTCCGAGCTAGCTACATGAACACAACATTGCACATCGCACGGTTTCGAAGGATGGGTACGCGATGCGGGTTTAGGTCTTGTGCTAATGTTACACACAGCAAGATCCCTGACGGAGGGGATCGATGGAGGCACTGAGGAGATCATGACTGGGAAGGGGTCCTGCATCGAACCCCCTCTGAGTGGAGCAAACACTCGGTACTCCGGGTGCCACGTTCTGCTCGGCTGGACATCACCCCGAGGTCGTGGCCACGGCCCCCGACCACTCACTGCGGGGAGCTTCCCGTCCAGACAGTGTCTGGACATCACTCCTGGGCTCGACCCACTGGGCCGAGCCGACGAGTCGTGTCCAGACACTGGGCCGAGCCCAGGAGTGATGTCCAGACCCTGGGCCGAGCCCAGGAGTGCTGTCCACACTGGGCCGAGCCAGGGCGTGATGTCCAGACCCTGGGCCGAGCCAGGGAGTGGTGTCCAGACCCTGGGCCGAGCCCAGGAGTGCTGTCCAGACACTGGGCCGAGCTCAGGAGTGCTGTCCAGTCCCTGGGCCGAGCCAGGGAGTGGTGTCCAGACACTGGGCCGAGCCAGGGAGTGATGTCCAGTCCCTGGGCCGAGCCCAGGAGTGCTGTCCAGACACTGACGATGTCCTGCCTCATACCCGCCATGCCCGCAATGCACTTCCGGATCACATGGTTGTGGATTTCTAGCGCCTTCCGCATTCCCTCGAAAGACTTCTCCAAGCAGAGGGTCGAGGCCTGCACGTCTGTGACCACGAGTGTCGTGATCTTCGTCTCTGTGGAGTAGTCATCGAAGAGCAGCGCCTGCTGGCTGTCTTCGTTCAGCATCCTACGACTAGGCCGGCTATGGGCCGATCTCGCCCGTACTGGGCCGGACATGGGCCGATCTCGGCAGTACTGGGCCGGCTATGGGCCGATCTCGCACGTACTGGGCCGGCTATGGGCCGATCTCGGCAGTGCTGGGCCGGCTATGGGCCGATCTCGCCCGTACTGCGCCGGACATGGGCCGATCTCGCCCGTACTGGGCCGGCTATGGGCCGATCTCGCACGTACTGGGCCGGACATGGGCCGATCTCGGCAGTGCTGGGCCGGCTACGGGCCGATCTCGCACGTACTGGGCCGGACATGGGCCGATCTCGGCAGTACTGGGCCGGCTATGGGCCGATCTCGGCAGTGCTGGGCCGGCTATGGGCCGATCTCGCCCGTACTGGGCTGGACATGGGCCGATCTCGGCAGTGCTGGGCCGGCTATGGGCCGATCTCGCCCGTACTGGGCCGGCTATGGGCCGATCTCGCCCGTACTGGGCCGGCTATGGGCCGATCTCGGCAGTGCTGGGCCGGCTATGGGCCGATCTCGCCCGTACTGGGCCGGCTATGGGCCGATCTCGGCAGTGCTGGGCCGGCTATGGGCCGATCTCGTCCGTACTGGGCCGGCTATGGGCCGATCTTGGCAGTGCTGGGCCGGCTACGGGCCGATCTCGGCCGTACTGGGCCGGACATGGGCCGATCTCGCCCGTACTGGGCCGGCTATGGGCCGATCTCGCCCGTACTGGGCCGGCTATGGGCCGATCTCGGCAGTGCTGGGCCGGCTATGGGCCGATCTCGGCCGTACTGGGCCGGACATGGGCCGATCTCGCCCGTACTGGGCCGGCTATGGGCCGATCTCGGCAGTGCTGGGCCGGCTATGGGCCGATCTCGCCCGTACTGGGCCGGACATGGGCCGATCTCGGCAGTGCTGGGCCGGCTATGGGCCGATCTCGCCCGTACTGGGCCGGCTATGGGCCGATCTCGGCAGTGCTGGGACGGCTATGGGCCGATCTCGCCCGTACTGGGCCGGCTATGGGCCGATCTCGGCAGTGCTGGGCCGGCTACGGGCCGATCTCGGCCGTACTGGGCCGGACATGGGCCGATCTCGCCCGTACTGGGCCGGCTATGGGCCGATCTCGGCAGTGCTGGGCCGGCTATGGGCCGATCTCGCCCGTACTGGGCCGGCTATGGGCCGATCTCGGCAGTGCTGGGACGGCTATGGGCCGATCTCGCCCGTACTGGGCCGGCTATGGGCCGATCTCGGCAGTGCTGGGCCGGCTACGGGCCGATCTCGGCCGTACTGGGCCGGACATGGGCCGATCTCGCCCGTACTGGGCCGGCTATGGGCCGATCTCGGCAGTACTGGGCCGGACATGGGCCGATCTCGGCAGTGCTGGGCCGGCTATGGGCCGATCTCGCCCGTACTGGGCCGGCTATGGGCCGATCTCGGCAGTACTGGGCCGGACAGGGGCCGATCTCGGCAGTGCTGGGCCGGCTATGGGCCGATCTCGCCCGTACTGGGCCGGCTATGGGCCGATCTCGGCAGTGCTGGGACGGCTATGGGCCGATCTCGCCCGTACTGGGCCGGCTATGGGCCGATCTCGGCAGTGCTGGGCCGGCTACGGGCCGATCTCGGCCGTACTGGGCCGGACATGGGCCGATCTCGCCCGTACTGGGCCGGCTATGGGCCGATCTCGGCAGTACTGGGCCGGACATGGGCCGATCTCGGCAGTGCTGGGCCGGCTATGGGCCGATCTCGCCCGTACTGGGCCGGCTATGGGCCGATCTCGGCAGTACTGGGCCGGACATGGGCCGATCTCGGCAGTGCTGGGCCGGCTATGGGCCGATCTCGCCCGTACTGGGCCGGCTATGGGCCGATCTCGGCAGTGCTGGGACGGCTATGGGCCGATCTCGCCCGTACTGGGCCGGCTATGGGCCGATCTCGGCAGTGCTGGGCCGGCTACGGGCCGATCTCGGCCGTACTGGGCCGGACATGGGCCGATCTCGCCCGTACTGGGCCGGCTATGGGCCGATCTCGGCAGTGCTGGGCCGGCTATGGGCCGATCTCGCCCGTACTGGGCCGGCTATGGGCCGATCTCGCCCGTACTGGGCCGGCTATGGGCCGATCTCGCCCGTACTGGGCCGGACATGGGCCGATCTCGGCAGTGCTGGGCCGGCTATGGGCCGATCTCGCCCGTACTGGGCCGGCTATGGGCCGATCTCGGCAGTGCTGGGCCGGCTACGGGCCGATCTCGGCCGTACTGGGCCGGACATGGGCCGATCTCGCCCGTACTGGGCCGGCTATGGGCCGATCTCGGCAGTGCTGGGCCGGCTATGGGCCGATCTCGCCCGTACTGGGCCGGACATGGGCCGATCTCGCCCGTACTGGGCCGGCTATGGGCCGATCTCGCCCGTACTGGGCCGGCTATGGGCCGATCTCGCCCGTACTGGGCCGGACATGGGCCGATCTCGGCAGTGCTGGGCCGGCTATGGGCCGATCTCGCCCGTACTGGGCCGGCTATGGGCCGATCTCGGCAGTGCTGGGCCGGCTACGGGCCGATCTCGGCCGTACTGGGCCGGACATGGGCCGATCTCGCCCGTACTGGGCCGGCTATGGGCCGATCTCGGCAGTGCTGGGCCGGCTATGGGCCGATCTCGCCCGTACTGGGCCGGGCATGGGCCGATCTCGGCAGTGCTGGGCCGGCTATGGGCCGATCTCGCCCGTACTGGGCCGGCTATGGGCCGATCTCGGCAGTGCTGGGACGGCTATGGGCCGATCTCGCCCGTACTGGGCCGGCTATGGGCCGATCTCGGCAGTGCTGGGCCGGCTACGGGCCGATCTCGCCCGTACTGGGCCGGACATGGGCCGATCTCGCCCGTACTGGGCCGGCTATGGGCCGATCTCGGCAGTGCTGGGACGGCTATGGGCCGATCTCGCCCGTACTGGGCCGGCTATGGGCCGATCTCGGCAGTGCTGGGCCGGCTACGGGCCGATCTCGGCCGTACTGGGCCGGACATGGGCCGATCTCGCCCGTACTGGGCCGGCTATGGGCCGATCTCGGCAGTACTGGGCCGGACATGGGCCGATCTCGGCAGTGCTGGGCCGGCTATGGGCCGATCTCGCCCGTACTGGGCCGGCTATGGGCCGATCTCGGCAGTGCTGGGACGGCTATGGGCCGATCTCGCCCGTACTGGGCCGGCTATGGGCCGATCTCGGCAGTGCTGGGCCGGCTACGGGCCGATCTCGGCCGTACTGGGCCGGACATGGGCCGATCTCGCCCGTACTGGGCCGGCTATGGGCCGATCTCGGCAGTGCTGGGCCGGCTATGGGCCGATCTCGCCCGTACTGGGCCGGCTATGGGCCGATCTCGGCAGTGCTGGGACGGCTATGGGCCGATCTCGCCCGTACTGGGCCGGCTATGGGCCGATCTCGGCAGCGCTGGGCCGGCTATGGGCCGATCTCGCCCGTACTGGGCCGGCTATGGGCCGATCTCGGCAGTGCTGGGACGGCTATGGGCCGATCTCGCCCGTACTGGGCCGGCTATGGGCCGATCTCGGCAGTGCTGGGCCGGCTACGGGCCGATCTCGGCCGTACTGGGCCGGACATGGGCCGATCTCGCCCGTACTGGGCCGGCTATGGGCCGATCTCGGCAGTGCTGGGACGGCTATGGGCCGATCTCGCCCGTACTGGGCCGGCTATGGGCCGATCTCGGCAGTGCTGGGCCGGCTACGGGCCGATCTCGGCCGTACTGGGCCGGACATGGGCCGATCTCGCCCGTACTGGGCCGGCTATGGGCCGATCTCGGCAGTACTGGGCCGGACATGGGCCGATCTCGGCAGTGCTGGGCCGGCTATGGGCCGATCTCGCCCGTACTGGGCCGGCTATGGGCCGATCTCGGCAGTACTGGGCCGGACATGGGCCGATCTCGGCAGTGCTGGGCCGGCTATGGGCCGATCTCGCCCGTACTGGGCCGGCTATGGGCCGATCTCGGCAGTGCTGGGACGGCTATGGGCCGATCTCGCCCGTACTGGGCCGGCTATGGGCCGATCTCGGCAGTGCTGGGCCGGCTACGGGCCGATCTCGGCCGTACTGGGCCGGACATGGGCCGATCTCGCCCGTACTGGGCCGGCTATGGGCCGATCTCGGCAGTGCTGGGCCGGCTATGGGCCGATCTCGCCCGTACTGGGCCGGCTATGGGCCGATCTCGCCCGTACTGGGCCGGCTATGGGCCGATCTCGCCCGTACTGGGCCGGACATGGGCCGATCTCGGCAGTGCTGGGCCGGCTATGGGCCGATCTCGCCCGTACTGGGCCGGCTATGGGCCGATCTCGGCAGTGCTGGGCCGGCTACGGGCCGATCTCGGCCGTACTGGGCCGGACATGGGCCGATCTCGCCCGTACTGGGCCGGCTATGGGCCGATCTCGGCAGTGCTGGGCCGGCTATGGGCCGATCTCGCCCGTACTGGGCCGGGCATGGGCCGATCTCGGCAGTGCTGGGCCGGCTATGGGCCGATCTCGCCCGTACTGGGCCGGCTATGGGCCGATCTCGGCAGTGCTGGGACGGCTATGGGCCGATCTCGCCCGTACTGGGCCGGCTATGGGCCGATCTCGGCAGTGCTGGGCCGGCTACGGGCCGATCTCGGCCGTACTGGGCCGGACATGGGCCGATCTCGCCCGTACTGGGCCGGCTATGGGCCGATCTCGGCAGTGCTGGGACGGCTATGGGCCGATCTCGCCCGTACTGGGCCGGCTATGGGCCGATCTCGGCAGTGCTGGGCCGGCTACGGGCCGATCTCGGCCGTACTGGGCCGGACATGGGCCGATCTCGCCCGTACTGGGCCGGCTATGGGCCGATCTCGGCAGTACTGGGCCGGACATGGGCCGATCTCGGCAGTGCTGGGCCGGCTATGGGCCGATCTCGCCCGTACTGGGCCGGCTATGGGCCGATCTCGGCAGTGCTGGGACGGCTATGGGCCGATCTCGCCCGTACTGGGCCGGCTATGGGCCGATCTCGGCAGTGCTGGGCCGGCTACGGGCCGATCTCGGCCGTACTGGGCCGGACATGGGCCGATCTCGCCCGTACTGGGCCGGCTATGGGCCGATCTCGGCAGTGCTGGGCCGGCTATGGGCCGATCTCGCCCGTACTGGGCCGGCTATGGGCCGATCTCGGCAGTGCTGGGACGGCTATGGGCCGATCTCGCCCGTACTGGGCCGGCTATGGGCCGATCTCGGCAGTGCTGGGCCGGCTACGGGCCGATCTCGGCCGTACTGGGCCGGACATGGGCCGATCTCGCCCGTACTGGGCCGGCTATGGGCCGATCTCGGCAGTGCTGGGACGGCTATGGGCCGATCTCGCCCGTACTGGGCCGGCTATGGGCCGATCTCGGCAGTGCTGGGCCGGCTACGGGCCGATCTCGGCCGTACTGGGCCGGACATGGGCCGATCTCGCCCGTACTGGGCCGGCTATGGGCCGATCTCGGCAGTACTGGGCCGGACATGGGCCGATCTCGGCAGTGCTGGGCCGGCTATGGGCCGATCTCGCCCGTACTGGGCCGGCTATGGGCCGATCTCGGCAGTGCTGGGACGGCTATGGGCCGATCTCGCCCGTACTGGGCCGGCTATGGGCCGATCTCGGCAGTGCTGGGCCGGCTACGGGCCGATCTCGGCCGTACTGGGCCGGACATGGGCCGATCTCGCCCGTACTGGGCCGGCTATGGGCCGATCTCGGCAGTGCTGGGCCGGCTATGGGCCGATCTCGCCCGTACTGGGCCGGCTATGGGCCGATCTCGGCAGTGCTGGGCCGGCTATGGGCCGATCTCGCCCGTACTGGGCCGGGTCCAGGAGTGGTGTCCAGACCCTGGGCCGACCCAGGCTGTGGGTGGTGCATTTTGGTGCATTTTCCGTCGGTTTAGGTGAAAATTGTCGAATTTTGTCGAAATTTTACGACAGGTGACGAACAGCGAGAATCCCCGAAAAACCGGTTTTTAATTCATTTTTGGGGGGGGGTCTTCGCTGACGAAGTTTTTGTCGAAGACCCCTGTCGTCGTCGTCAGAACACTGCCGTCTTCGGTGAAAAACCCCCTGAAACAGCCGTTTTCCTAATTATGTGACGAACGACGAAGTTTGTCGAAGTTTGTCGACCAGCGAAGACCCCCTTATACTTGTATTTTTACTTGATATACATGTAGTTTACATGTATATTTCAGGCATTTACATGTATTTTACATGTATAATACTTGTCATGCAAGTATTATACATGTAAAATAATTGCATGACAAGTAAAATACATGTATAATACTTGAATGACAAGTAAAATACTTGCATGCAAGTAAAATACATGTATTTTACTTGCATGCAAGTATTTTACTTGTCATGCAAGTATTTTACATGTATAATACTTGCATGACAAGTATTATACATGTAAAATACATGTAAATGCCTGAAATATACATGTAAACTACATGTATATCAAGTAAAAATACAAGTATAATAGTTGACATGCAAGTATTATACATGTATTTTTACTTGATATACATGTATTTTACATGTATATTTCAGGCATATACATGTATTATACATGTATAA
The DNA here is from genome assembly GCA_963210315.1 of Rhynchopus euleeides. Classification (NCBI taxonomy): domain Eukaryota; phylum Euglenozoa; class Diplonemea; order Diplonemida; family Diplonemidae; genus Rhynchopus; species Rhynchopus euleeides. The sequence continues at coordinate 1,777,438 of OY723239.1, forward strand.
TAGTTGACATGCAAGTATTATACATGTATAATACATGTATTATACTTGTAGTTATACATGTAAAATTTACAAGATCCCACCGTGCTGCTGTGTCACTTTGCGGGTTTGGCGCACAAAAAACGCCTTATCTTTTTGCTCTGGAGGCTGCACGAATCTGAAGCAACAACGAGGTGGGGAGGCTGCTGTTTGTGTGTGCAGTGGCGCTGTCGATATATGTCGCGGGGTGCACGGTGGTCTCCCGAGCGCAGGGTCCAGGGTCTCCCGCACGCCAGACTGCACCTTTGTGGGCGAGGGTTAAAGCGGAGGTGGGTACCCCCGCTCAGCGGGGGTCATACTGCCCCTCACACACAAATTAATATTCTCACCCTAGGGGGTCTTCGCTACCGGGTAATCGTCAGTGCATTTTGGTGCATTTGCTGTTGAATTATCTGAAAACTGACGAAGATTGACGAAGAATACCGACCAGCGAAGACCCCCCTAGAGACTTGCTCTGTCTGGCTTCGCCTCCTTGTGACCCACCCACCCACCCATCCACCCACCCACCCACCCCCTCTTCTACCACCTCAGACACACCCGAAGGTGCTTCAACGAGTTGGCCACACTGCAAGGCCCAGCCTCCGAGGCTGGGGGGGGGGGGGGGGGTGAAATCCGGGAGTCTCAAATATCGGGTGTGGTGCCATGCGATGTTCTCCTGTAAAAAGTCCAGAGAAGACTCTGAAGTGGCTGTGGCACACCCGCCCCGTGTCCCCCCTTTCCCCCCCCCCCCTCGGGTGTGAATCGAGGCCCCCCGGTGCGAAAGGCTCTGACGACAGGCCCCTCCCAGCCACCAGAGGCTGGGCCTTGCAGTGTGACAAAGTGATAGAGAGAGGGGGTGGGTATTCGTCTATCTGAGACAGTCTCTCTCGGCGTGCTCAGATATATAATTATAGGTTCGTCCAGACCCCCCCCCCCCCCTAATGTTGGTCTTTGATATACTTCCGATTTATGCTTTGAAAAAATGTGTCTTCTGAAATGTGTCTTTCTGAAATGTGTGTGGCTGTGTGCGTGTCGGAGAGGAGACCGCCGACCGATGATAATTATGCCGTCACTGTTCGGACGGTATCCCAGGCAAATGTACCCTGTGATACTTGATTTCAAGGTACACTTGCTACCCCTTTCCTCCCCTTCTGCCACCCCCTGTTTTCCTGCTATTTTGGGTGGTGGTGGCTAAATCCATCAGATCCGGCGCCGACAAGGATGGTCTTGTTGGTGCATATGTTACTTCTTTTAGATGGGAAGCTTTTTGCTGATGAAGGCCAACGTCGATTTGACGTCGCTATGTCCTGCCGCCCCTACCCGTGCCGAGTGGTAATGATAGACGCCTCACGGTATGCTGGTGCCAACTCTCGTACACACTTAATGCCCATTCCCTTGTGGCATTACGTGTTCGAGGTGGTGCAGCCAAATCACTGGGGCTCAACCCCCCCCCCCCCCCCTTCCAGCGTAGCTCTCAGTGACTCGGTCAAATTGACTGACTGACTCTGATTGACTCTGATCGAAAAGTTGTCTGGGGTCGATTGTGCTGACTGACTCCGACTGACACTGACCCACAGACAACTTCTGGGTCAGAGTCAGTCGGAGTCAGTCAGTACAATCGACCCCAGGCAACTTTTCGATCAGAGTCAATCAGAGTCAGTCAGTCAATTTGACCGAGTCACTGAGCTATGCTTCCAGGGTGATTTTTTTAGTCCCAGAACGAAGAACGAATGCTGAAGGGGTTGTCGGGGCCAGGTTTTCCTTCCCCCCCCCCCCTCCATTTTTTGAAAATCGCAAGACAATCCGCATAAAAAAACGAGCGCAGAAAATTACAACCAATGTTGGTGCGGAGAGGTTGGGCAGTGGTTGTGACGTCTGTGTAAATATGTTCTCTTGCGCGGATTTTTTTGCATTTTTTTGTCCCTTTTCAGGGAGTATGGCGGCTGTGAACTCCCCACTCCCCCCCCCCCCCCCCCCCCGCTTCAGAACTCTTCTACATCAGGCATGTCGCTAAGCGTCGACCGTCGACCCAGTGATTTTGGGTTTCCCCCCCCATAAAAAAGCGTCGACCCAGCGTCGACCCAGTGGACTGGGTTGACGCTTGGTCGAGGCTTGGAGCGTCGACCTAGTGGAACTGGGTTGCCATTCAAGCCTGGACCAAGCGTCAACCCATTTATTACACTGGGTCGACGCTAACCTAGCGTTGGCCCGGTTACACTGGGTCGACGCTCACCAAGCGTCGACCAAGCGTCAACCCACTTTCACTGGGTCGACGTCGAAGAGAGTATGGTTTTGCAGGAACAGATGCTCACTACCGTGGCCTCCGGCGGCTGGGGGGCTCCGCCCCCCAGACCCCCCTGTGGCGTATGTCTCGTACTCAAGTCATTCGATTCCCACCGGGTCAGGGAATCCACCCACTCCAGTAGCCTCAGGAGGACGCAGCCAACTCACACAGAATCTGTACGCCCACAGTGAACAGATGCTCACTACCGTGGCCTCCGGCGGCTGGGGGGCCCTGCCCCCCAGACCCCCCATCTCGCGTGCCCGTCTAGTAACCAAGTCCTTGCGCTTTGACGGCCGTGACATATCAGGGGGCAGCGTCGAAATCATGGTCCCGAAAGCCATTTTTTGGTTTCCTCCGGCACCCGACGGCGCGAGCGGGAGAGGAACCACGGAAGGAACCCAGCGCCTCACACCGTGCCCACCTCGTGGTCCACCGATGGGAAAATTTGGCAACAACACGAGCGCGCGCGAAGCGCGCGCGAGAAAAATTGACCCCTAGTGTTTTCCCCCACGGTGGGATCTTGTAAATTTTACATGTAAAAATACCGATTTTTACATGTATTATACATGTATAATACTTGCATGTCAACTATTATACATGTATAATACATGTAAATGCCTGAAATATACATGTAAAATACATGTATATCAAGCAAAAATACATGTATAATAGTTGCATGTCAACTATTATACATGTATTTTTACTTGATATACATGTATTTTACATGTATAATACTTGTCATGCAAGTATTATACATGTAAAATACTTGCACGACAAGTAAAATACATGTATAATACTTGCATGACAAGTAAAATACTTGCATGCAAGTAAAATACATGTATTTTACTTGCATGCAAGTATTTTACTTGTCATGCAAGTATTTTACATGTATAATACTTGCATGACAAGTATTATACATGTAAAATACATGTAAATGCATGAAATATACATGTAAAATACATGTACCGTAAACGGAAAAAGGGTGGACCGTAAAAATGTTCCAAGTTCCCAAAAAAAGGCCAAACGTTCCATCTTTTTTACGGTCCACCATTTATTGGGACTGAATATGGAAAAGACAATGCGTTTTTCGCCCGCGGGCTGGTGGGTTGCGGGGCGCGGACTGCGGCCTCCACGCCGCAGACACCCACACGTAGGCCTCCCGACCTCCCAGCTTTGGACCCTCCCTCCACCACCGCAACCAACACCAGCAAGAGAAGTAAGTCCTCCCTGCGTGTGGAAAAGGCACGATCACCACCACTCACCTCGAGACTCACCCACCACCACACCTCGAGAAGTGTAGTACCATGCAAGGAGCGTTCCGGTAGAAGTAAAAGTAGAACCTGCTGCACGAGCCCACAAAAGCAGCCACAGTACGGCAGGGCGCGCAGACAGAAGCTGAGACCACCGGGCTCCCTCCAGATGTAAATTCGTGAATCAGTGCCCGAAAAATTCAGGGAAATCGTACTCCTTTAGTGTAGTACACCCTGCAGTAACTGTGGGAGAACAGTTCCCGGACGATGGTGAGCGCACACTCTGTGCTGAGGCCCTGTGGTGTTAATCCTGCAGCTTCAGTCGTACGATTTCCTTGGTTCCTTCGCGACTTCGTCGCGAAGGAACTCGTAAAAAAAACCGCCAAGTCCACGATCCCAACCGTAAAATAGGTGGACCGTAAAAATGTTCCAAGTTCCGGAAAAATCCCACTTGTTCCATCTTTTTTACGGTCCACCTATAGTACGGTTCACCTTTATTACGGTCCACAATATTTCCGTTTACGGTATATCAAGTAAAAATACATGTACCGTAAACGGAAATATTGTGGACCGTAATAAAGGTGAACCGTACTATAGGTGGACCGTAAAAAAGATGGAACAAATGGGATTTTTCCGGAACTTGGAACATTTTTACGGTCCACCTATTTTACGGTTGGGATCGTGGACTTGGCGGTTTTTTTTACGAGTTCCTTCGCGACGAAGTCGCGAAGGAACCAAGGAAATCGTACGGCTGAAGCTGCAGGATTAACACCACAGGGCCTCAGCACAGAGTGTGCACTCACCATCGTCCGGGAACTGTTCTCCCACAGTTACTGCAGGGTGTACTACACTAAAGGAGTACGATTTCCCTGAATTTTTCGGGCACTGATTCACGAATTTACATCTGGAGGGAGCCCGGTGGTCTCAGCTTCTGTCTGCGCGCCCTGCCGTACTGTGGCTGCTTTTGTGGGCTCGTGCAGCAGGTTCTACTTTTACTTCTACCGGAATGCTCCTTGCATGGTACTACACTTCTCGAGGTGTGGTGGTGGGTGAGTCTCGAGGTGAGATCGTGCCTTTTCCACACGCAGGGAGGACTTGCTTCTCTTGCTGGTGTTGGTTGCGGTGGTGGAGGGAGGGTCCAAAGCTGGGAGGTCGGGAGGCCTACGTGTGGGTGTCTGCGGCGTGGAGGCCGCAGTCCGCGCCCCGCAACCCACCAGCCCGCGGGCGAAAAACGCATTGTCTTTTCCATATTCAGTCCCAATAAATGGTGGACCGTAAAAAAGATGGAACGTTTGGCCTTTTTTTGGGAACTTGGAACATTTTTACGGTCCACCCTTTTTCCGTTTACGGTATAATAGTTGACATGCAACTATTATACATGTATTTTTACTTGATATACATGTATTTTACATGTATATTTCAGGCATATACATGTATTATACATGTATAATAGTTGACATGCAAGTATTATACATGTATAATACATGTAAAAATCAGTATTTTTACATGTAAAATTTACAAGATCCCACCGTGCCCCTGATCCCCCCCCCCCCCAAAACAGGAGCGTCAACCCACCAAATCTCCAAAATCGAAAAGTTAGCGACAGGCCTGCTTCTACATTCTACATTCTACATTCTACTCTTTCCCCCCCCACCCCCCCACCCCTAGAAGGTGCTGGGCGACTTACTTTTCCATTCACTCTCGACGATCAAACCCCGCCCCACCCCGCTTCTACTTGAAGTATATTTCACCACCCCCCCACCCCGTCACAAAGGCCCACTCAGCCAGACCCCCACCCACCCCGTCCTCCGAATCACCCCCACAGACTCTGCCGACTTGTTTCTACCATGTGTTGCATTTTTAGTCTCAGGACCTTCACTTCGCTCTGAGCCATGGTGGCAGGCATCCGGGGCGTCATGGAACAACTCATCCAGATCGGATGAAACGGCGCAACCGGAGCAGCACCCACACACCCACGCACACCCCATCAGGCCAGGGAGACGCAACGCTCCTTGTGTTGCAAGATGCCGTCCTTTATGATGCACCCCAACTTTGGGGGCTACAACGTGAAGTACTCACCTTGGGGTGGCGACCGGATGGCGGTGTGTGCCGCTGAAAACTTCGGCGTGCAGGGCAGCGGCAAGCTGTACGTCGTGACGTGCCCGATGGGACAGTCCCCGATCAACCTAGAGACGATGGTGGCCACGGCGGACGGCGTGTTCGACATCGCGTGGTCAGAGCAGAGCCCACAGCACCTGGTGGCTGCCTGCGGTGATGGGAACCTCAACCTCTACAACATCGCCACCTGCGGCGAGACGGGGACCCCGGAGTGCCAGATGCGCTACCCCCAAGGCGAGGTCTACTCCGTAGACTGGAACCCCATCTCAAAGCACACGTTTGTCTCCGGGTGCTGGAACCGGGAGATCCGCGTGTGGAACCCGGCGAGCGGAGGGGTCTGCTCCCACACCTACCAGGAACACATGAAGGAGGTGTACCGCGTCGTGTGGTCACCCAAGCACAACGAGCTGTTCGCCTCATGCAGTGGGGATGGGACCTTCAAGCTGTGGGACACGCGCCGGCCGGCGTCCCTCCTGACGCACACCGGGCACGACGGGGAGATCATTCTTTCGTGCGATTGGAATAAATACGACCCCAACGTGTTTGTGACAAGCGGTGTGGACAAGACGGTGCGCATGTGGGACATCCGGAGGCCGCAGCAGCCACTCCTGCTGCTGAGGGGGCACCAGTCTGCGGTGCGGACGGTCCGCTGCTCCCCCCACTCCCGCAACCTCATTCTCTCCGGGGGGTACGACTTCCAGCTGTGCGTGTTTGACACCGACCGCCCTCAGCCCCTCTCCCAGCGCTACGTCCAGCACCGCGAATTTGTCGTCGGCTGCGACTGGTCACTCGAGCACCCGGGCACAGTCGCTTCCACCGGCTGGGACAGCCTGCTCTACGTGTGGCAGCTGGGCAAGCCCGTCGTCGCCACCCACTCCTCCCAGCCCCCGCTCCCCCCTTGCCCACCTCCTCCCAAGATGGGTGGGCCTGCCGGCGTTCCTGTGGGCCCCAGGCCTGGTCCCTAGGGGCGGGTGGGGTTATTCAAAGTTCAGAGAAAAGCAAACGGCCGTGTTGGTGGGGGTGGGGGTGGGCGGGATGCGGGATGCGGGGTGGGGGGTGCGTATTGGGGGTGGAGGGGTGGAGGGGTGGGTGGGTGGGGGTGGGGAGGGTGTGCGTGTGTGTATCTTCGTGACGGGGATATTCACACTTGAATTGAAGCATGCGGGAAGGGGGGGGGGGGGGGGGGAGGGGAGAGAGAGATGGGGGGTAGTCAAAATATACTGTAGTCGACACGCTGAAAAAGGGAGTGGATGCCATGCGCTTGCGCTTGGGCCCTTTGGAGCGTTTGGGGGTTGTGGGGGCGAGGGGTGGGTGGGTGGGTGGGTGGTGTGTGTGTGTGTGGTTATAAAGTTTTAAGGCGGTGTCGCCCTGCACGGGCAGTAGCACCTCCCCTTCAGTATCGCACTCCCGAAGGATTCCCCAACACGACGTGACACCGGTTTCGACGCGTACTCTTCGTACCCCTCCCCCCGGCCGCGTCTCTTCAGCGAAGAACCGGGGATAATCGGACCAGGGCTAGCTAAACCCTGGTGGTGTCACGGGTGGGGTTGGAGAGGGAGAAAAGGAAGAAATGAAGTTGCGAAAAAGTCAAACACTGACACGTGAAATCAATAAAAAAGCGGTATATATCGCCCCCTTGCTGCGACAAAGACACTAAATAGTCAGGCCGCTCCAAGAGTCTTGAGGGCTTGAAGGAAGAAACAGGTTGCTGATGAGTCTCAGGAGCAGGCACCTTTTGTCCGCCCACATGACCTTCGCCCGAAGGCGAACCTCGTCCAGCTTGGCTCGATCGCCACAGAGAAGGGGATCATTCTCCGCTGTGGTGAACATCTTAAAAACCGAGGGTGCAGAGGTGGGGCAGCCCACTGGTGCGACAGCAGACCGCCCCCGGATAGCTATAACTAGTGCATAGGAAGAATACGACGGCACACGCAACAGATGCCGAAGGCACAACGGCGGGTCACTTTTAACCACCAGAGGAGTGGCACTCCCGAGGGGTGGGGTAGGGGGGAAGTCACAACACTTTCGAAGGAAGAAAAGGGGCAAATGGGATGTTTTGTGCAAGGTAGAAAGGAAGTCACAACATGAGGCAGGGGGGATTGCTCATCAGGCCTGGGGGAATAGAGGGTTTGTGTGTGGTTACAAAGTTTTAAGGCGGTGTCGCCCTGCACGGGCAGTAGCACCTCCCCTTCAGTATCGCACTCCCGAAGGATTCCCCAACACGACGTGACACCGGTTTCGACGCGTACTCTTCGTACCCCTCCCCCCGGCCGCGTCTCTTCAGCGAAGAACCGGGGATAATCGGACCAGGGCTAGCTAAACCCTGGTGGTGTCACGGGTGGGGTTGGAGAGGGAGAAAAGGAAGAAATGAAGTTGCGAAAAAGTCAAACACTGACACGTGAAATCAATAAAAAGGGTGGTATATATCGCCCCCTTGCTGCGACGAAGACACTAAATAGTCAGGCCGCTTCAAGAGTCTTGAGTGTGTGTGTGTGTGTGTGTCATGCGCACTCTCCTAGCGTATCCTGGGGAGGTTGGGCGCCTCCTCATGCATAAACAGTCCCACCATTGCCCCACCAGAGCGCGAGGCTTCATTGTATACGCTGTTGTCGCACTGGCCTAAGCGAGTGAACACAGCATCTGTTTATCCCACATGGCGTGTCTGGTTCCAAGAAGAGCAGATCGGGGTTGTGTGCCTGAACAGGGCGTCTGAATGGGCCGGAAGCTAGTTTCAGGCGGTGGGGGCCGCGAGGGAACTGCGGAGTGTGTGCTTGCTTTCGCAGATGATTTCACCAGTGTTGCTTTTGCAGCACCAGGATCCAGCAAAAATCATAGTAACGTGTGTGTGATTGCCTAGCTCGGAGCATACCCCCCTCCTCTTTTTTTTTGTCAGAACAACGTGTTTTTCCAACTAAAAAGACTCGTGGCAGCGTTCGGTATCTGCACACATGCACTAGCAGGCACCGTTCGTACAAACAAAGAACGCAACTCCAAGTCTTTTTGGAGGATCTCCCACACCCCATCCCCCCCCCCCCCAACCACTGCCGAACCTTGTCTGCATTTGAGTGGAGAGATTGCTGGCTTTGCGCCTTGCCTCTTCTCCCCCACCTGCACACGACACCCCTCCCCACCACCATGTGCTATTATGTGTGCATCTTTGCGTGTTTTTCTGTGCAATCTTCTTTTGATACGATTCTCACGTCGCCAGAGCCTGACTGTGTCCGGTGGGCCACGTTTATAGTGGCATTCCGAGCCCCGGGTTTTTGGCGCACGAGCAACGCCTTATCTTTTTTCTTTGGTGGAAAGCATCCAATGTCCAATGCAACCCCCCCTCAGTACAGAGGCCAATGGGGGATTCCTCGCAATCCAATCGAGGAATACCCCCCCCACTGACCCCGCAACCCCCGCCCCCCCCCCCCCCCCCCCCGCCCCCCCCCTAAGCGGTTGCATCTGAGCCCACTCGGTGCGCCAGACTCTGAACAAGGAGGGCCGCGTGGTGTTAGCATTGGCCATGCTGCAGCACGTTGTCAATAATCGAAAGAATTATTCACAGCTGTGTGCATGGGTGATGGGTGGGGAGGGGAGGCACCTCCGCCATGCGGTGCCGATAAGCCGCATTTCGGTGCATTTCCCCCCCTCCCCCCATCCACCCACCCCCCCCCCCCCTCCTTCCTCTTCATTGCAGGCATGTCGCTAAGCGTCGACCGTCGACCCAGTGATTTTGGGTTTCCCCCCCCATAAAAAAGCGTCGACCCAGCGTCGACCCAGTGGAACTGGGTTGACGCTTGGTCGAGGCTTGGAGCGTCGACACAGTGGAACTGGGTTGCCATTCAAGCCTGGACCAAGCGTCAACCCATTTATTACGCTGGGTCGACGCGAACCTAGCGTTGACCCGGTTACACTGGGTCGACGCTCACCAAGCGTCGACCAAGCGTCAACCCACTTTCACTGGGTCGACGTCGAAGAGAGTATGGTTTTGCAGGAACAGATGCTCACTACCGTGGCCTCCGGCGGCTGGGGGCTCCGCCCCCCAGACCCCCTGTGGCGTATGTCTCGTACTCAAGTCATTCGATTCCCACCAGGTCAGGGAATCCAACCACTCCAATAGCCTCAGGGACGTAGCCAACTCACACAGAATCTGTACGCCCACAATGAACAGATGTTCACTACCGTGGCCTCCGGCGGCTGGGGGGCACTGCCCCCCAGACCCCCCATCTCGCGTGCCCGTCTCGTAACCAAGTCCTTGCGCTTCAACGGCCCTGGCATATCAGGGGGTAGCGTCGAAATCATGGTCCCGAAAGCCATTTTTTGGGTTTCCTCCGGCACCCGAGTGGCGCGAGCGGGAGAGGAACCACGGAAGGAACCCAGCGCCTCACACCGTGCCCACCTAGTGGTCCACTGATGGGGAAATGAGGCAACAACACGAGCGCGCGCGAAGCGCGCGCGAGAAAAATTTGCCCCTAGTGTTTTCCCCCCTGATCCCCCCCCAAAACAGGAGCGTCAACCCACCAAATCTCCAAAATCGAAAAGTTAGCGACAGGCCTGTCTTCATTGTGAGAACGCCGGGGGTGGGTTGCCAGAAAAAAATAACATCCTGATGCAGTGCACCCCACCGCTGTCCTGGCTCCGCACGCCCTGGCTTTTTTCTGCACGTCAGGTTGGTGGTCCTCGATAAAAAGAGGAAAATAAAACCCTGTCGAATGGCGAAGATCGCCTGGCGTGCGGTGGTAGGCATCTGTGGAGTTGAGAGTGGGTCGCGCTCTCGGGCGGCCCTCCACCGCCCGAAACAGCACTTCACGTGTGTAGGGCAAGGGTGATGACATCACGGGTAGGTGTGATCGGTGTGCTCTACGACTCGTTCTACAAAGATATATCACTCGCATGTGTTTGTGTGAGTGTGTATGTGTTGATCACTTTTCTAGCAGGTGGACCCTGCACGAACCCTGGCCCACAATATATGAGTGTGTGTGTGTGTGTGTGTGGCAGTGGGTGTAGCACCAGATTTCAACCGGTGTGACATCTACTCAACAAGATGATTAACGTGTGTGTGTGTGGTGACCACGTTTTGTGTGGGGAGATCCTGCGCGGATCATTGCCCACCCCCGCCCATTTCTACGTCACAGCGGAGGCCCCACTCGGGTTAGAGTGTGGGGCCAACTCAGTGCCACTCCGGGGAGGAGGGCGTGCAGCATAGCCGGCGTGGTGTGCTTGGCAGCAATGTGGTAGTGTTTTGCCATCGCTGTAGCAGTCACCGCATCGGTCCATGCTGTGGCGTTTGCAGAAGCCCATAGTGACCGGGAGCCCGTCCCCCTCCTTGTGGTGGTTGCGGCAGCACACCTCCTCCGGGAGGCGCCGCTTCTGGCATGCCGAGCAACGGGGCTTCCAATGCAACTTGCAGGCAAGCACCTTTGCGTTCCTCCTGGCACCAGGGGGAGCAGTTCGGGGGGCAGCGCCCCTCCGCTCCCATGGGCGCCCTACCCGGCTGTTGGCCTGCCGACCACGCGCCGCCCACTGCTGGGCCGATTGCTGCCAACCCTCAGGGTAGTGCGGCTGCGGAGCGAAGGTAGCGGCCCACGCCATTCCGCGATCATGGAACACTGTATCCGTCCGGCTGGGGGCTGGCACAGCCAGGTGCGCTTGGAGGCTGCGCATCACCGACTCAGTGGCAGGGTTCAGCTGGGCCCTCCTCGACAGGCCCGCCGCCACAGATCCACCGATCGCCGTGAGGACTGTTGAGTTGGCAGCATGGCCGCAATGCCAGGGCCCAGTGCCTACTTTCGTCACCATGCTGCAGAGCCCCTTCAGCGAGGCAGCCTTCCCCAGGATACTGCTCTGGAACACCGTGAGGTCCTGCTGGAGCTGCTGCCGTGAGGCCCCCAGCCTTTCAGCCTCGTCCATCGCGGCGTTACTGAGGGCATCAGCATCTGTGTTGGATTCCCTCTTCACATGCTCGTATGTGAGAGTGAACCTCGGTTGGAGGTCCGCAGCTAGCCGGGACGTGCTGAGGAACAGAGGACGGAGGGCGGCATCCCGGCACAATGAGTCCCCTTGGAGCTGGCGCAGCACCACCTGGGAGTCGCCCCGCACTGTGACTGGGCCCTCAGGGGCATCACCCCTCTCGAGGAGGCGCAGACCTGCACGGAGCGCCTCGTACTCAGCAATGTTGTTGCTACGCACGTTCAGCAGCGGGAGTACTTTCTCTGAAACCTTGCAACCGTCTTGGTATAGCACCGCCCCTGCCCCCGCCACGGCGAAGGGGGTGCCATTGTCGCGCGCACCACCGTCAAAGTACAGGGTGAGCCCTGGGGCTGTGTCTGCAGGGATGCGCGAGCGGGCCTCCCTCGCGCCCTTCCTATTCGGGTCCACGTGGGCGGGGGGGCGGATGCGGCGCGTCACGGTGTCTGGGAGGGTAAGGCCAGTTGATAGCTCGAAGTCCACGGCCAGCTCCATCAGGGTCACAGTATGCTCACTCCCCTGCGGTCCCCACTTTAGGCCCCTTAGCCAGTCGCAGAGGGCCACCCACATGCCTGGGGGCCGCTTGCCCCACGTCTGCTTGACTTCGGAAGGCGCCAGTGCAGGGATGGAGGCACTCTCGGGGTTAGGGGTGCTCCACTCCCAGGGGTAGACGGTAGTACGGTGATGGCGCACAGAGCGGTCGAGCAGCCCGTCCTTCTCCTGTCGCGCCGCCAGGACTGCGATGAAGTAGCGGTGGAGCTGTGCCACGGTGGTGATCCTGTCCGCAAAGGACATGGGCAGCGGCTGCTCGTTCTCCGGGACGCTGTATCTGTAAATGGGCGCCACCCCGCACTGGGCCAGGCATGCCGGCCAGGCCGTCCGGTCCCTCGCTGCTATGGGGTGCTTCTGGCGGACTGGCTCCCATGCCGCGCAGTCCCACCACAGGTGTGATACCGTCTCCGGGGTCCCAGATGTGCAGTATCGGCACACCTCCCCCAGACCTGTGCGCCCACGAGCAGGCACCGCCCCTGCAACAACGGAGCGGAGGAGGCCTCGCTGGTACCCCGTGATTGCAGCGCCCTCTCCCTCCAGGACGCAACGTGTCACCCTCCCGTCAATGCCGTGCTCTGCTCCTTGGAAGTCGTCTCTGCGTTCGGCCAGCTTCTTCGCCGTTGCGTTACGCAGGGATTGGCGGAGGTCGTGTGCAAAGATAGCCCAGGCGCTCGGTGTTGCAGCAACAGGGCCGAAGGTGACATCGCGACCAGCTTCGTCAGTGTAAGCCAGGGTGGTCGCAGCACTCCAGCGCCATTCAATCCCCTGCAGGGCGGCCCAGAAAAGCGCGAAGGGGCCTGTCCCCTCAAGCCTCTCTCTACTCCCCCAGGCTGCCTCGGACAGCACCCTGCTGTGGCTCCACTTTTTGATCTGCTTGGCCCATGTGGTGATCTGCCGGTAGGGGGGGGCGACAGCGGGGTCCACCCGGTGCGCCTGATGGAGGACACACAGCACAATCTCCTGTGCTCTGCGAGGTGGGCCAGACCAGAGCGCGGCGACGAAGAGGCCCCTCCATCGCCTGATGTCCTTGCTGTCCCAACGAGTTACGAGGGCATCGTAATATAGTCGAGCCCCTGCCGTCATCGCCGCCGCCTGCCCTTTCCATTGCACCGGCAGGGGCAGCGCTGAGGTTCTGCGGAGGTTCTGCTGCGCACCTTCCTTCCGGCGGGCGATGCGCTCGGACTGGGGCGCTGTGCGCCCTTCCCTGATCAGGCGCGCGTGTAGCATGGCCCCGAGACAGTCGAAGCTGTTGCGCTGCCGGAGGGGAGTGGCCTCGCCATCCCTTGCCCGGTACATAATCCGGAGCGGCCCGGGGGATGTCGAGAAAACGTGAGACTTGATTTCTGCACAAATAGCCATCCCGGTGTCGTGGGAGAAACCCGCAGAGTCGTCTACAACGTCTTGCAGGATCTCCGGGCTGGGGGCTGTGGCGTATACGTCGTCAACGAAAGACAGCGCCCTTGTGTCCTGCCGGTGCTCGACCATCCTCATCCACACACCCACCAGCACGTTAATCAGCACGACACTGATGGGGCAACCCTGCATGATGCCGTTAGTTGGCAGGAAGCCTTCCCCGATGGTGCCGCTCGCCCGGAAGTGCCGCTGCATCGTCCTGTACGCTGCTCGCAGGGTGCGCAGGACACGGGCGTCGAAACCGAGCTCCGCAGCCAGGCGGAAGGTGAGGTCGATTGGCACCGTGTCGAAGCACTTCTTGAAGTCGAGGGCGACTCCGTGCAGCGGTCGCCCTGTGAGGTGGGCTTCTTCAATACGTGCCGCCAGGTGCCAGATGAGGTCCTCCGCACCGTGGCCAGGCCGGCAGCCGTGCAGGTCTTCGGGCGCGATGATCTCCAACCACTTCAGTGCCGGTTTCACCCGGATAGCTGCCCACACTCTGTACAGCACGGGGGTGATACTGATGGGGCGCTGCGACAGTGGCTCTCCTGAGCTGCCAGGCTTGGGGATGAGGCAGATCATGGCGTGCATCAGCTGCTCCGGCCACTCGCCCGACCGTTCAACTTCGTTGAACACCTCCGCGAAGAGCCTGAGGAGTTCGTGCGGGAGTTGTCTCAGTTCGTGGACCCGCCAACCGTGCAGGCCCGGCGAGGTGGACGTGGACATCTTGGCCAAGGCCTTCCCAACGTCTTCTGCCGTGATGGTCTTGCACTCCATGTCAGCCACCTCGGGGAGAAAGCGGAGGTACTTTTGGCGGAAGGTGTCCCACCGGGGCTCTGGCGTCGTTGCGTACTTACGGAAGTACCCTCCCCACGCCGTGTCGCTCCTCAGCAGCTCGTCCGCCTCCTTGGGGCAGGCCGTGAAAGAGCCGTCTTCGCGCCGCATGAAGGTGGCTGGAGCGCAGAAGCGATCTGCGAGGTACGCGAACACCTGCCCTGCCTCGTATGTCCAAGCTTTCTGCATCCTCGCCTTCCACGTGCGGATCCTCGCGTCGCGGAGCCTGTCGAACATGCCCCTCTGCGACCCCTCCAAGGCAATGAGGGCCTGCTCCAGGATCTCCAGGTCCGGCAACTGCGAGGTTGTGTTCGTCAGCGCTGCTTGCAGCCCCTGGGGGAGGCCCCCCTCCCTCAGGCGTTTCTTTGCGGCGTTCCAGGCGTGCTTCTCCCCATTCGTGAGGCCGTACGGTGCATCGGCTTGCAGTCGCTTGAGACCCTCTTGGACGAGGCATCGGAGGTTCCCCAACAGTCCGTCCTTCGCCCGGGTGTTCGTGTCACCGGCCCCCCGTGCAGAGGCGGGGTGGTGCTTGGTGGCCGCCCGCGACCACTGCATGTGGTAGCCCTCCGCTCTGCCTGTGTAGGCCGCTTCCTGCCTCTCCAGGTGGCCTACATGGACACGCTTTAGGAAACGCTCGCCGCAGGTGGAGGCTCGGTGGAGGAGCTGCGCGGCCGTTGCTCCGTGGCGCAGTTCCCCCTCTGCAAGCACGTCCTGCATTATCCCTCTCGCCGCAGCGTCTCCCAGCTTGGGCTTACCCGCAGGGAAAGGGGTGGGAATAATGCAGATCTTTTTGGGGCGGCGGAAGGCAGTGAGGTCTAGGTCTACAAAAAGCGGGCAGTGCGTGGGTATGTCGTAGTCCCCCCGCTTCGCCACCTCAACGCGACGCAGGGCCGGCGCTGCGCAGGAGTTCATCAGGCAGATGTCCAGCCGAGTGCCGTTCTCCGACGCCCAGCACGTGTTCTGCACGCTCTGTTGTGCGAGCTCCGCATGCGTCGTCGCCACGTCGACCCAGCCGCCCACCCGGCACGCCTGGGACAGCGTGGCGCTGGTTTCCGGGTTGGTGTTGAGGTCCCCCATCAGTAGCACGGGCACCTGCCCCAACCCAGCTGCGAGGTCGAGCGTCTCTTGCAGGAGGGCTTCCCGCTGCTCACCCACTTCGGTCCCCGAGTGGCCGTACACGCTCAGGATATGAAGCGCCGTTTTCCCGTCTCCAATCGCTAGCACTACGTGCACCATGCGGGTACTGTCGTACAACTTCTGCTCCTGCGCGGTCTTCGGCTGCACCACTTGCGCGACAAGGCCCTCCTTCGCCATGACAGCCACACCTCCGGGCCTTGTTTGTTCGCGGCCGTTCGCGCCTGCGACCCTGGGCATGCCCTTGCCCCAGTGCATAGCCCAGCCGTGGGCTGCGAAGTAGCCGTTGTGCGTGCCCTTGCTCGGGTCCGGGACTCGGGTTTCCTGCAGGGCCACAACATCCGCCTTCAGGCCCGCCACGTCGCCTAGGTGCGTCTGCAGTGACGTTACGTTCGCTGTCGCCAGCCTGATCACTCCCGGTGTTGTTAGTTGATATGCAGGATGCCGCAATCGCCGCGGGGGCGGTGACGCTGTGGACCCCTGGACGGGCGTAGGCACTCGCGTCCCGTCCGCTGTGGCCGGGGTGGGCATAGGAAGGGCTGCAGGGATGTCCCACTGGTTCGTCGGCGTCACAGCTAGCTCCCGGGCCAGGCTAAGGGGGAAACGGAGCACATCGTAGTGGAAGGGCCTCCACGTAAGGCCCAGCACCTTGGCTCCCTCCCCACACCGGGTCATGCATTGCTTGCTGTTGGAGGCGAGCAGCCACACCTGGGCATCCAGAACTTCTGCCGCAACCCGGAGGGTAGCCGCGTCTCCGTATGTCCCCGGGCGCGTCTGCTTCTCGACGTAGTCGTCGTAGGATGTAGGGGCCTGCGGGTCATCGTGGTCGGGCACGTACGAGGCCCTGCGCTCTGCGTTTTGCCGCATGGACGACGCCACCGCTGCACGCAACCCGCCTGCTGTCCACTCCGCGCACTGCTCTGCAAGGCCGGCGTACTGGCAGTTGCCGTCCTTCGGCACTGGTACCCGGAGCGCCATCAGTCTCCTTGCAGCATGCGTCAACCACTGCTCGTCTTGCTCTATGGTGGAGGGGGAGTACTCCTGTCCCCCCCCACGGAGGCGCCGGGGTTCTCCTGCCCCTGTCGCCAAATCTACGGGGTCCCAGCACGGGGCCGTTGCCCGGGTATCTCCTGCCCGTACAGCGGCTCGGCTGGGTCTAGGTGGGGTTGGGGGTGATGTTGGGGTTGGGGTTCTACTTGGGGTGTGTGGAGGTGTTTGTATACGCCCCGAGACCTCCTGTTTCTCGGGGTGGGGTGCGGCTGGGGGCCCGACGGCGAACGTGATTTGTCCCCAGACGTGGTCGGCACCCCGGCCAGGGGGAACGTTAATCTCCTGCGCGGGTCCCCCCCGCTGGCCGGAGCGCCCGCCCCCCTATTCCTCATCCGGCTTCTGCGGGTAGGGGGTAAGGCGGTTGGAACGAGGCTTCAGGTACGCCGTGATGGAGGCCTGCCTGGTCCTCCCGTTCCTGCTGGCTCCCGGCACCCTACAGGGTGGGGCCTCATCCCCGCCAACTGCCGTGGGCGTCAGGGCTTCGAGGAGGGGTGGGGCCGGCGGGGCAGGCTGGGCAGGCGGCGCCGGTGCTGCCGGCGGCACTGCTGCTGGCTGCGCTGGGGTCGGGGCGGCGCTCGACGTTGTTGGTGCCCCGGGTGCCATAGGTGTCACGGGTTTACTGCTCGAATCACTGGGCGGGGCAGGGGCGGAGGAGTCAGAGGCGGCGGAGGTGGCAGAGGTGGTGGTGGTGGTGGTGCTGGGGGAGGAGCGGGCGGGTTTTGTGGGTGCTGGCAGGGCATCCGCAGCCGGCCCGGCCGTGGGCCCCGCCGGCGGTTTGCCCTTCGCCCCCTTGGACGCACCCAGCCCCTTTGTGGCAGCGCTCAGCTCCCGCCTCACGGAGATGAGCATCTCCTGGTGTTGCAGCTTGCGCTGCTCCTCCGCGTCGCGCACCCCCTCTAGCAGGCCCTGCCAGCTCTGCCCGAGCTCGCTGGCCTGCTGCGTCAGCTGGCGCTGCACCCTCTCGCCCTCCTCCTTCCCTGCCTGTTGGAGGTCAGCTCGAAGGGTAGTGTCGAGCTGGGTTGCCTTCTCGGCAAGGGCCTTGAGCTGCTGGGCCCCGTGCCGCGCCATCTGCGCCTCGCAGGTCCCCCGCAGCTCCCCACACACCTCATCCAGGCGGCTCTGGAGGCGGGCCACCTGCTCCCCGGTCGCCCGCTCCGACTGCTGCTGGGCGGCCGTGGCGTCCTTGCGGTCAGCCTCGCAGGAGGCCCGCAGGTCGCGCACCGTGACCCCCAGGCGCTCCGTCTGCCGCCGCAGCTCGCCCACCGCGGCTTCCCCCTGCTGCGCCTCCCACGCCCTGCGGAGCTCCGCCACCGCCGCGTCCAGGCGCTGCTGCTCCTGCCCGCGCTGCGCCTCCAGGTCGGCCCTGACCGCGTCCACCTCCGCCTGGAGCTGCTGCGCCTGGTGGTGGGAGAGGGGCGTCTGCTCGCTCGCCTCCGCGGCTTGCAGGCTCAGCATGGCCTTGCAAGCGCCGCTGAGGCGCTCCTCAAGCGCCCGGTGCTTGAGGTCCCGCTGCGCAAGCTGGCCCTGCATGTCGGCCTCGAGGGCCTTGTGGCTGGCCTCCCAGCCCTTGCGCGACGCAGTCAGATCCGTCGCATGCGCGCGGCCTTGCCCCTCCAAGGCGGTGAGCCCAGCAGCCAGCTTCTGCAGATCCGTGCTCGCTGCTGCCTCACCCACCGCCTTGCCCAGCCCTCCGACATGCTCGCGGAGGCGGGAGACCGTCACGCCCATCGACTGCTGGTGCTTCGCGACCTCCAGGAGCTGGGCCTTGTGCTCCTTTAGTTCACGCTCCGTTTTCAGTGTGGACGTAGTGGCTGTAGTGGTGGGGGGTGTGGTGGTGGGGCGCTCCTGGAGGCTCTTCAGCAGGGCCCCTTGCGCCTGCAGCTGCTCCTCCTGGCGGCCGAGGCGGTCCCCCATGCGCTGCATCTGCAGCTCGTGCTGCTGGGCGTGGCTGTCCAGCCGGGCCTCGAGCAGCGCCACCTGCTCGGCGTGCTGCTCCCCCTGGCGGCGCAGGCGGTCTTCGAGCCACTGCTCTGACAGGCCCGGGTGCCCCTGCATCGCCTCCATCCGCTGCCCCAGCTCGCCCTGCCGTGCCTGCTGGGTCAGCAGCTGGGCCTCCAGCCGCTTGCGGTGGCCGTCCTGGTCCTGCAGGAGGCGGCGCAGGCCCTGCAGCTCGGCTTGACAAGCCGCGCCGTCGCCCTGCGTGGCGGAGTCGGCGGCGGCAGGTGCGGGGTCATGCCCGAGCTCCCGCAGGCGCCCGGCGAGCTTCTCCAGATCCTTCTGGAGCTGGGCAGCTCTCTGCTGTGCCTGCTGCGCCTGCTGCTTCGCCGCCGCTGCTGCTCCGCCACCACGCCCGGTCCGCCCAACCGTGCCGCTGGCCTGCGACTTCGCAGACCTTCCCGCCTTCGCGGCCGTGGCGCGCTCCTCCTGGAGCCTGTCGCGGACGCTCTCATAGCGCCGCTTCAGGCGGAGCACCTCCTCGGCCTGCTTCTTCGCGGCCGCCTCCCTCTGCTTCTGCTCCTCGAGGAGCAGCGTGTCCGTCAGGACCACCTCCTTCCCGTTGACTACTAGAGTCCATGTGGGGGGGGTGCCGTGGGTGGGGGGTTGCTCGGCAGCGAGGACGGCGACGCCGCCCTCCAGGCTGTCCAGCGCCGCCTCCCACCGGAGGTGGTCGAGAATGGTGCGCACGTGGGCGGCACCATAGAGGGGGGGAAGGGGTTGGAGCTCGTATCTGCGAGGTTCCGTGAATTCGAGGGGGGGCAGGGGGGCGGCCTGTTGGCCACCGGCCTGGGAGCCGGTGTTCCCGGAGGAGACCCCGTGGAGGTCGGCCTGTGACATCCTGCCCGTGTATCCCTCTCTCCTCCTGTGTGTGTGTGTGTCTGGTGGTGTGGATAGTACAACGTATCCGTTGGCCACGCTCGAGGCAGGGCCGTTGCGAGATGTATGTGTGGGAGGAGCACCACACCCAACTATGCAGGCACACCGCCCAACCCCCCCCCCCCCCCTAGGGGTGGGTCACTGCACCTAAAAAAGCGTGTACATTGGCCAAATTTTGAGAAACGAGTTTTTGACCCTCAAAAGGTGATTCTGGTGGCAGAAAGTGCCCAATATGCTCCGGAAACTCAATTCCGCCCACTCCCAGGGGGTGGTATGCCCCCGACGATGCCGTTTTTAGCAACCAAAATTTTTGGGACAGAACTTGTACCTGAGGCTATTTGTGCAGGCTGCTTATTTCCGCTGGTGCCCTTTGTATCACCCTCAGTGACTGCCAGCGGCGCCGGATGGCCCTCAGGAGGTCTGTCCGTAGTTCTGGTCCATGAACTGCGTCCTGCATAACGTCTTGCTCGTCCGCGAGAGCAATCAGATCTGGTTTCCTCTTCCTTTGAGAGACTGGCCCGTATCTCAACTGTGGATTCCGTCGACCCCCTCAATCCAGTCATTTGTGGCTCCCAATCAGCCTCAAATTTGACAATGCAGACATGCCTGAGGACTTCCCGACAATACCGTTGAGCAGAAGTTGGGGCTGGAAGCTGAGACGGGCAAATCTTGCGCTTCTGCTGAGCGCTATTTCTGGGCCACTTCTTGTACCCGTGCCTGCTGTACCAGGTGCCTGTTCCAGTCAGCTGCCTCCCATCAGAGGAGGCATCTGAGGGACTCTCGGATGGCGTCCCTGTGCCACAGGTGATGCTCACAGGTGAGGCACCACACCCAAGGACGCACTCCCTGGCAACGGATGCACCGTGCCACAGACCCAGCCGCCGTAAGCTCCCGAAGAACAGCGTCAAACGGGACACGAACTGTACCATACTTCTCCCACAACTTTTCCTGGTGCAATCACCTCGCATTGGCTTGCCTTCTGGCCTCTGGAGGGCACCGAGAAGCTGTTATGTTTCAGAACAATCAAAGACAACAGTTCTTCTGTGCATCTGGCAGGTTGAGGTGCGTTTGCTCTGCTTGATGTGTCCTGTGGAGTGCAGCCCAGGTACAAGTTCTGTCCCAAAAATTTTGATTGCTAAAAACGGCATCGTCGGGGGCATACCACCCCCTGGGAGTGGGCGGAATTGAGTTTCCGGAGCATATTGGGCACTTTCTGCCACCAGAATCACCTTTTTAGGGTCAAAAACGCACATCTCAAAAATTGGCCAATGTTTCCCCCAGTGCACGGTGGGATCTTGTAAATTTTACATGTATAACTACAAGTATAATACATGTATTATACATGTATAATACTTGCATGTCAACTATTATACATGTATAATACATGTATATGCCTGAAATATACATGTAAAATACATGTATATCAAGTAAAAATACATGTATAATACTTGCATGTCAACTATTATACATGTATTTTTACTTGATATACATGTATTTTACATGTATATTTCAGGCATTTACATGTATTTTACATGTATAATACTTGTCATGCAAGTATTATACATGTAAAATACTTGCATGACAAGTAAAATACATGTATAATACTTGCATGACAAGTAAAATACTTGCATGCAAGTAAAATACATGTATTTTGGGGATGACGTGGCATTGTTTGACCGGATCGGTTGTGTAAGTGTGTAGCCCCCTCCGCCCTCTGTCCCTCCCCCCAGGGTGGTGTGTGGAGGCGAGAAGCGCAAACAGCAGCAATGCAGGCATAGCAAAAAGTGGATCCCTGCAGGTAGACCCTCGGGGTACATCCCTATCATCGGGTCACCTGAAATTCCCCAATTTGAAAATCTGCAACAATCAAGGCAACACGCGATGGGATGGGGCACATGACCTTGCACAGGGGTGGGGGGGCAGAAGGCAGGGGGTGGGGTTGCGGTTGGGGTAGGTATAGCGTTTGAATATTTGGGGGCCCTCGCTACCAGTCACAGCTCGTCAGTCAGTGAGGGGAAGTGGGGCTGTAGCTCACTTCTTCTCACTCAGTCACACCTGGTAGCGAAGGCCCCCCTTGAGTTTGTTTGAATTTTACACAACAGACGACCCGAACCTCATTTGGCCAATTTTCTCCCCACAACCCCGATTTGGAGGCAAACCTCATTTGCTTGATTTTTGGGGTCGCATGAGGGAACTCGGGGCGGAAACTCGAGATTTTCACACGACTATCTTCGTGGACAGTTCCAGACCACCAGGACCCGATTTTCGTCCCAGAAAATTTTGGGTCAGTATTTTGGGCGAGATTTGGCCAAGGCCAAAAACCAGCCATTTTCCGGGACCGGTTTTAACGCGTTTTAGGGCCCAGAATAGGCTCAAAACTCAAAAATTCCTTCGAAATCGGCCTCAAACGTCCAAAATAGATCCCCCCCCGGAAAAAAAATTCGAAAAGGGTCCCCCTATACACCCTGGATTTTGGACCAAAATTCCCCCATAAAACCCCCAAAAACCCCCCATATTCCCCCCATATTTTTTATGGGGGGAATCTGGGGGGTTTTTGGGGGCCCCCATATTTTCCCCACATTTTTTTTGGGGGGTTTGGCGCAGAAAACCCCCCATATTTTCCCCCATATTCGGGTCCCCCCACCGTGGGGGGACAAGTATGCCTAGGGGGGGGTCACTGGGGGGGACAAACCCCAAAATTCCACTTTCCCTCGGAGGGCATTTTTGGGTCAAAAAAATATGAAAAACCGGTCCAGAATGTGTCGGAACCCGGATATACCCCCACTACAACATGATCTGTGGCCTTGTTACCCTCTCAGACCCCATCCTAATTTTCCGTCCCAGAACTTGTACCTAGCCCACCCCCCGTGAGCAAGGTCTCATCGCGATCAACATGCAATGGACCAAGAATAGCTCTGTTTCACCCTTCAAAGCTGCCGAGAAGTTCCTGTGGAGTCGATCGGAACAGCGGTGCAAGCCCTGATGTGAGATGGCGGCGCCGCAGGTCGCAGATCTCGCACAGGAAGGTACGTACCGGTTGTTGTACCGGAAGCACACCGTGGTGAAGGTGCAGAGTGGCCCGGTTGCCCGTGTACGAACACGTACCCCACTGCAGCGCTCGTACTCTCGTGCTGACGTGAGCCGAGGTCGGTGTGGATCAACCTCAAACAGGTGTGGAGCACGACTGGCTGGGGGGTCTCCTCTCGTCAATGGTAGTACAGCTGATCAGCCGCTTTCGAGGTGTACAGCCTCAACGGTGACTGCACTCGCACAGCTCAACACAAGCGGAATAGTGAATGAAACTGAGGGGGGAAATCCTCCTGACCCTCGGCAGAGGATGTGTGCGCATTTGTGAAGCGACCGCGTCCCCAAACAACTGCTCAGGAAGCGTTCCCGGAGGTACCGGGCCCACAAACAGGGCGAGACCCGCAGCTTCCTGGGAAGGAAACGGAGTGCTGAATTGATGGATCTCGCCGAGGAGAGCGGGCTCCACCAGTATGAATTCACCATCCTTGAGCTCCAGAAGAACCTCGTGGGCGATATGCATGCGGAACTGGAAACAATGCCTCTTCCCAGTGGTTGTGGTCAAAAATGACGAAGCTACGCTACTTCCCTGAGGTACAAGTTCTGGTACAAAAATTAAAATGGGCGAAAAATGCCTTCCTGGGTGTCAGAAACCACCGAAATGGGCCTAAAACCTGTTTTCCACCACATATCGGCCAACAGATACCCAAAAATCGGCTCTCCGGGGGTAGGAATGGGGGTGTTGGAAAAATTGCCGTTTGTCTACCACTTTTCCTTAACAGTGACCCCCCCCCCTACCCCCCCCCCCCGCCCGACCGAAGCCTCTCCTTTGTGCCTTGAGCTGGGTCGTGCGTCCCCACTCATACCACTTTATCAGAGCTGGGGAGTGGTGTATACAAAAAAAAAGTGGGGTCTGCGTTCCAACCAGTGCTCTCGCTGGTCGCCACGATCTGACAAACGGCATGGCGAATTTTGAGCTCGAAAAAAAGAGGCGGAAAAAAAATTTCCGCAGGCGCTTCGCGCCTGCGGCGTCGATCACGTCGACACGTGACACACTGAGTGGACAGCATATAACCTGCCCCACACTGATGTGGGCTTCATCGTCCGGCAGACATCGTGTGCCGCAGCCATGCAGTGCATGGACGGTGGTGAGAGACTCATCCGGCAGGCAGTTCCCTCGCCGTCTTGAGGACCTTCTGGAGGTTTCAAACAGGGGGGTCTGGGGGGCGGAGCCCCCCAGCCGCCGGAGGCCACGGTAGTGAGCATCTGTTCATTGTGGGCGCACAGTTTCTGTATTGTATCCATAGTCGTAGGGCTGAACGCACGTTCAGCCACCGAGGGCTCAGGGAGTACGCGATGTTGCACCGTACTACACAGCACTGGGTATTTCACCCATCTCCCGAGGAGAAATATGGGAGACCGTCCTTTTCCGGGCTCCGCCAGCAATTTTGGCCCCTGTGAGGACAATACACTCCTTCAAGTGCGGAGAAATCCGCCACGTGAAAAAAAATTCCGGGGGAAAAAAAAAGGCGAAATTCGCCACGCAAAAAAGTGCCGTGAAAAAAAAAGGCGAAAAAAACCACTTTTTCGCCACCGCGAGAGCACTGGTTCCAACAAGAAAACAACTTTCGGCAGTGATTGGTTTGTTGTCTCGTTTTTTTTGCTGCTACTTTACGATCCAGCGGGGGGGGGGGGGGTAGGGGGGGGTATACCCCCCCCTATACGCGTGAGAAAATAACATTTTTCGGGAACACCAAAAAGTACCTCAGAAAGCCATGTAAAGGGTGCCAATGTGCCCAGATCGTCCCAAAAGTGTTTTGTGGTGGAGATTTCACCACCAGATCAACCTCAGTGCTGATATTTTGGCATTCTAAAAAATTTGCCCATCGGTGGTTCCTACGGTGCCCCCCGGATAGGCACTGCACACTCACTCACACCCCTTCACATGGCTAGTGCCACCCCACAAGCCTGTTACCAAGAAAATATCACCCTCGGGAACCAGCTCGCGCAGACTGTAGAACGAGGCTACTCCCGCATGCCAGATTCTCTCGCAATCGACACTCTTCTCCATGACGACATGCTGCCTGTGTTGAGCGCCGCACTGTGCCACAGTTAAACTCAGTCACTTCTGAAAACTCATCTTCGCGAAGAACTGGGCGCTCCTGGTGAGATATTAGCAGCTGAGGCGCAATCATTTCGATAGGCTCAAGGCACGCCTCCAAACCCTCACGAAAATATAGCTGGAGTCGTGCAGGATCATTCGTGAAGAAATACGAAAGGTAAACGAGAAAAAGTTTTTCGTTGATCGCACAGAAAATTTTGCCTGCGGAAGTGTTGGTGTGTGATTGGCAGGCGCATAAGACTGTGTGTGACGGCAAGCACCTAGCACTTCCCCTATCGCTGCATTTCCGCCTGACAAGTACCTTGTTGGAAGAAATTCAAAGTCCAAACACCTGCCTGCCAGCATGGGAACCAATGCCTGGCTGTGCACACTGCAGCACTGTCAACAGAAGGAATGCACAGACACGCAGCAGGTGAACTGAGTTACTATGCACAAATTTGCTGAATTCGAAGCAAATGACGAGGAGGCTTTTGCAAACCACCCGAATCGATGGAAGTCATTCCTGTGACACCTGGCTCTGTTGAGGGGCGTGATAGACGAATTGCCCATCAGGCGAGGCACAGGCGCGCCCTGAAGCGCAATCGTATTGACGAGCTTCGGGTGCTCTGTGAAAGAAATATACTGGCTGTGAATACCGACAGCCATCTGATTTTTCAGCAGGGCTCCACGCAGGATAACAAGACCATACAGGCCCATACCTGTCGGGATATGCACATCGAGATCAATCCATACAGGCAATCTGTGCCTATCCAGGCCTGTACAGGCCAAGGCACGCCTATACGTGCATGTAATTCGCGCAAAAATCAGTGGGACAGGGGCACAATCGTCGAAACTCGTGTCCGGGCAATTTCCGACACCCCCTTCACCACGCCTACCCCGTATTGTGCCAGCAAAAGGGCGTGTCCAGCAAACAGAGGTGGGCCTACGGTACCACCAGGAACCACCGGTGGGCAAATTTTCCGGAACCCCAAAAAACACCCCATAAGGCCCCACAAATGGTGTTGGTGGCCTCAGGATATCATTCTGGCACCCTTTGGGGTCGGTGCGTGTGTCAGGTAGGGGCTGAGAGGTGTTTAGAGCGTGTCCTGAAAATACCCATTTTCTCACAGGGGTATACCCGCCCCTAGGGGGGGGGGGGCACAGATAGTTTTACCTAGAAGGGGCCTTCGCCCTGTGCCACACTGTGCGTCAAACTATGTCACTTTTGCGCCCAGTTTTGTGAGGCTCACGCCGTCTTGAAACACGCCTTGTCGACCTATCCTTATAAGATTCGGCGAAGGCCCACCTGCCCCATCACCCCACCCCCCACGACCCACCACTACACCACCCCACCAGGTATCGAAGGAGTACTGAGGGTGGGAGGGCGGCAGTGCTGTACAAAGTACACATCTGCGCCCACCACCCCCCCCCCCCCCCCACCCCCCCACCCCACCCCACCCCACCCCCCCAACCCAACCCAACCCAACCTATTTATATTGCTGTTTGCCAGAGAAACTCAGGGGGCCCTGTCGCCCTCCCCACCCCCCACCCCCCCTGCATCGAAGGGGGGAGGGTCGAAGCCCCCCCCCCCCCCTGGGCCTGTCTCTCTCACCACCACCGCCACCACCACTACCCTCCCCCGCACACCTATGGTCTCCGGGTGTTTTTTGACATGGGTGCGGGGGATCAGCTCCGATTGTGGAAAGTACTCACCTGCGGACAGCCGCAAACGCGAGATGTTATTCTCTATGGCACTCTTCGGGGTTGTGGCATCCTTCACCGCCATAGGGCGCGGGATCTCGCTGCACGACACACTCATGCTGGTGGCGGGCGCCGTCGGGATGTGCGGCACTCTCCCCATCGCAGCCGACATTGTGTTCATACGCTCCCCCCTCACGGCGTTCAAGATGCACTATATGATTGCAGTCGTTCTCATAGGAATATCGATGGGCGACCTCAGCCAACGCGCCGTGCGTTCCATAGAGCTCTGGCCTATGTTTGTCTTCGTGTTGGATGGCATCCTGACCCTGCGAATGAATCCACGCATCGCCACCGCTGCCGCTGCCTTCTCCGTCACCTGGATATTTTTGATGAACTTTGAATCCCTTTTCCGCATGGGGCTCTACGACCTCCCGGGGACCCGGGCAACGGAGGACCGGCACGCCCTCCTGCTCCACCTTGCGAACTGCAGCACCCCGCCTTGCCCCGAGTCATCTGCTGAGGCGGGAGCTAACGGGCTCCTCCCTGTGATAGTTTTTTTCGGCGATTTTCTCGTGACCCGCCGTTTTGCTGAAGATCTGATCAAACAGCAGGCTTCGATGCAGGCCACCATTGCGACCGTCACGCAGATCTCCACCCGCCTGTCGGAGTACGACCTCGACAGTGTGGAGGTAATCCTGCGCGATGCGGGGGGAACCCTCCCAGACGATGTGGAGGCTGCACTCTGGTCTCTCGAGCGGAACCTTCGGCTGTACCGGCCGTACCTCCCAGATGCGCTGTTCGAAAGGCTGCACCGGGCGGCCCAGCCGGGGCAAGGGGTGCAGCCGCAGAGGGCCCGTGTCCCTCCCCCGGGCCTGCAGGATGCGGAGGTGACGATTGTATTCACCGACATCAGGTCTTCCACATCGCTGTGGGATGTGGTGCCGGATGGGATGAAGCGCGCCATCCGCGTCCACAACGACCAGATCAGAGGCGTGATGCTGGACTGCACCGGATATGAGGTGAAGACGATTGGCGACTCTTTCATGGCTGCGTTTGACTCCGTGCGGAACGCGGTGAACTTCTCCCTCAGGGTGCACTGCGCGCTGCTCGATGCGCCGTGGCCGCCCGCTGTCCTGCAGGTGCCCATCTGCCAGCCCGACCCCAACAAGATATGGGGCGGGATCACCATCCGCATCGGGCTGAACCACGGCACGGTCTGCCCAGAGCGGGACGCGGTGACAGGCAGGGTGGATTACTTCGGGCAGGCGGTCAACATCGCAGCGCGTATGGAGCGTGAGTGCCTCCCCGGTGCAATTGCGATGCGGTTTGATCTCTACCAGCAGGTCTACGATGAGTGTGACCCGTCCGTCGTGTCGCAGCCGCAGATGATCCATTTGAAGGGCGTGCAGGAGGGGGTGCTGCTGTGCAACGTGTGGCCAGCCGCCCTGGCAAGGCGGAAGGACCTGCCCCTCGCCTCGCTGTCGCGCAACGCCAGCCCCATCGGGGGGTCGGGCAGGGCGGTGGCGCAGCGCGGGTCGCCCGGCCGCGTGCAGACGCCCCCTCTGCCACGCCCGATGTCTGTCGAGAGCCAGGTCGCGCAGGCCACGCGCGCGACATTCGGATTAGTCGAGCTTGCCCCATCCAGCAGTGACATGGTGCAGGCCCTGAGCACCGGGCTGAACGAGCTGACCCTGTCGTTGGACTGCAGCCGAGGCACGCTGATAACAGTGCTGGGGACATGTGTCGCTGTCGGGTGGAATCTGTCCCGCATCTCCGGATCGCACATCGAGTCATCCTTTGTGTTCGCCCGTCTGCTCCACAGGGCTCTGTCTGCGCAGGTATCCATTGGGATTGCGACGGGCACCTGTGTCTACGCCGACGTCGGGTCCCGGTCGCAGCGCTTCATGACTGTTGTCGGGAGCTGTGTGCCCTCGAGCTCGCTGCTGTGCCGCACCGCCCAAGCCCTCGGTGTCGTGTGCCTCTACACCAGCCTTGAGGAGGCTGACTTCCCCCTGCCAGCCGCTGCGAAAGTGCAGCTCGTGGAATTCGGGTCGGCGGTGGAAGGGGTGCAGGGTGTGTATGAGCTCGACTTGGAAACCGACGACTCCATTGTCGCTGACAACGAGGCAGTCCTCGAAGAGGGTAGGGAGGTGTCGGTTCGATCGCCTGTCATGTCGTTTGTGCAGGCGCAAGATTCGGGCGACTTTGCCGTGTGCTGAGCCCCAAAGACTCACATCTCTCTTTGCATCGGTCCCCTCCGCCATGTGCGTGTTTTCAGAAGGGGCAGTGGCTTTCCGTGGGACAATATAAGCGGGTGCGATTATTCTCGTTACTTTTGTATCTCTCCGCGAATGATCCCGTACGAATCCCAGCCACATTATTTTTCCCCTAACATCCTGATCGCACCAGCAAATCGGAGATGGCTGTCACTCCTGCACCTGCTCAGGCAAAGAGCCCCGCTCGGTTGAAGAGTGGAAAATGCAGTTGCCAGCACTTTGGGTGACAGACACAATTACCTTGCCTTGTGCTACGACTGGCAAAACACGTGAGATT
Source organism: Rhynchopus euleeides (assembly GCA_963210315.1). Classification (NCBI taxonomy): domain Eukaryota; phylum Euglenozoa; class Diplonemea; order Diplonemida; family Diplonemidae; genus Rhynchopus; species Rhynchopus euleeides. The sequence continues at coordinate 1,806,275 of OY723239.1, forward strand.
TGTTCACTCGTGGCGCACAAACACCGCCCTATCTTTTTTTTTTGACAGTTTGCGGTCAGGCACGTAGCTTGAAATTGGATTTTCAGATTTTTGCTGGTTCTGCTGGTCTGGGGAATTTTCCGGCGCTTCGCCCAAAATCTTGTCCTGACCGAACACCGGGTTCTCCGGAGCGCGTCCGGAGGCACGGAGTTCACAGCACCACAGTGGGTCTTCGCTACGGTGCCGAAACGGTGTGTTGGTGCTTTTCCTACGTATGCATAGGAAGAAATCGCCGAACTTTGACGAAAACTTGACGGTAGCGAAGAACCCCACAGTCGCATATTGACAAGCACAAGCCACAGGGGGGTCTGGGGGGCGGAGCCCCCCAGCCGCCGGAGGCCACGGTAGTGAACATCTGTTCCTTCCGGGTTGAACACGGTGTGGATCTCTCCGACAACAGGTCGGAACCCAGTCCTGCGCGGGAAGCAGTCATCGGGAGCCGAAATCCTCGTGGTTCGGGCCTGCTGCAGGGTACATCTTCGGCCTGGTGTGAGGGAAAACCCCCCCACCAAAAAAAATTCTGGGGTTTCCCAGATTTATACTTTTTTTTTTAAAAGCACACTCGTGTGAGCGGAAAGCGCCCCACCACAGCTGCAACCAAACGTGCTCTATACACTAACCCCACCCTTCATCAGGCTCAGGGTGTGATCAGTTCAGGGTTTTGTGTGTAGAAGCGTCAACGCAACAAACAAAAGGAAATTCATCAGAGCGGTTGTAGCTGTGAAGTGATAGGGCGCTTTCCCCCAGACCAGCAACATAGGCAACTGCTGGTCTCGAGACCAGCTGGACCCCCCAAGCTACATGCCTGTTTGCGGTGAATAATCAAATGTCGTAGGAGGATTCTTCATATTCCTGGATTTCCCGAATTTCCTGGATTTCCCCCGGCCCCTTAGGCGATTTCAGGGCGGACAGGGCGGACATATCCGGACCCGGAAATCCGGGTGTCCGGATGTCCGGGTCCAATTTTGACCCCCCCCCCCCCCCCCGGACATTTCCCGAATTTCCCGCCAGGCATGTCGCTAAGCGTCGACCGTCGACCCAGTGATTTTGGGTTTCCCCCCCCATAAAAAAGCGTCGACCCAGCGTCGACCCAGTGGACTGGGTTGACGCTTGGTCGAGGCTTGGAGCGTCGACCTAGTGGAACTGGGTTGCCATTCAAGCCTGGACCAAGCGTCAACCCATTTATTACACTGGGTCGACGCTAACCTAGCGTTGGCCCGGTTACACTGGGTCGACGCTCACCAAGCGTCGACCAAGCGTCAACCCACTTTCACTGGGTCGACGTCGAAGAGAGTATGGTTTTGCAGGAACAGATGCTCACTACCGTGGCCTCCGGCGGCTGGGGGGCTCCGCCCCCCAGACCCCCCTGTGGCGTATGTCTCGTACTCAAGTCATTCGATTCCCACCGGGTCAGGGAATCCACCCACTCCAGTAGCCTCAGGAGGACGCAGCCAACTCACACAGAATCTGTACGCCCACAGTGAACAGATGCTCACTACCGTGGCCTCCGGCGGCTGGGGGGCCCTGCCCCCCAGACCCCCCATCTCGCGTGCCCGTCTAGTAACCAAGTCCTTGCGCTTTGACGGCCGTGACATATCAGGGGGCAGCGTCGAAATCATGGTCCCGAAAGCCATTTTTTGGTTTCCTCCGGCACCCGACGGCGCGAGCGGGAGAGGAACCACGGAAGGAACCCAGCGCCTCACACCGTGCCCACCTCGTGGTCCACCGATGGGAAAATTTGGCAACAACACGAGCGCGCGCGAAGCGCGCGCGAGAAAAATTGACCCCTAGTGTTTTCCCCCCTGATCCCCCCCCCCCCCCCCCCCCCCCCCCAAAACAGGAGCGTCAACCCACCAAATCTCCAAAATCGAAAAGTTAGCGACAGGCCTGATTTCCCGCCCGGACATGTCCGTCCGGACATCCGGACATCCAGAAATGTCCGCCCCGGACAGGGCGGACATGTCCGGGCGGACATTTTCTGGTGTCCGGATGTCCGGGCGGACATGTCCGGACCCGGAAATTCGGGAAATCCAATTTTGACCCCCCCCCCCCCCCCCCCGGACATGTCCGGCCACAGGCATGTCGCTAAGCGTCGACCGTCGACCCAGTGATTTTGGGTTTCCCCCCCCATAAAAAAGCGTCGACCCAGCGTCGACCCAGTGGAACTGGGTTGCCATTCAAGCCTGGACCAAGCGTCAACCCATTCCGGGTCGACGCTAACCTAGCGTTGACCCGGTTCCACTGGGTCGACGCTCACCAAGCGTCGACCAAGCGTCAACCCACTTTCACTGGGTCGACGTCGAAGAGAGTATGGTTTTGCAGGAACAGATGCTCACTACCGTGGCCTCCGGCGGCTGGGGGGCTCCGCCCCCCAGACCCCCCTGTATAGCGTGTGCACACAGGTCAGGAATCCAACAGCTCCAGTAGCCTCAGGAGGACGCAGCCAACTCACACAGAATCTGTACGCCCACAATGAACAGATGTTCACTACCGTGGCCTCCGGCGGCTGGGGGGCTCCGACCCCCAGACCCCCCATCTCGCGTGCCCGTCTAGTAACCAAGTCCTTGCGCTTCAACGGCCGTGGCATATCAGGGGGTAAATCATGGTCCCGAAAGCCATTTTTTGGGTTTCTTCCGGCACCCGAGGATGGCGCGAGCGGGAGAGGAACCACGGAAGGAACCCAGCGCCTCACACCGTGCCCACCTAGCGGTCCACCGACGGGAAAATTAGGCAACAACACGAGCGCGCGCGAAGCGCGCGCGAGAAAAATTGACCCCTAGTGTTTCCCCCTGATCCCCCCCCAAAACAGGAGCGTCAACCCACCAAATATCCATAATCGAAAAGTTAGCGACAGGCCTGGTCCGGCCAGGACCTCAATAGTTTGATTTTTGGTCCAGAAAATAGTTTGAAAAATTTTGAAATCTGGGTGCCCAAATTTTTTGCTCCTAAGACCGGCGATTTGTAGGGGGACCCTTTCGAATTTTTTTTGGAGAAGGGTAAATTGAACGTTTTTGGCCAAATGAAGCCACTGCGACCATTCCCGGGCCTCGGAAATCAGATTTTGGCCCCTCAAATGCGGTGCCGGTCCGGACAAAAAACCGAAAAAATCGTGAAAAATGGCCCATTTTCCCCAGCCAAAAATGGGCCAAAAATGCCCCCCGGACACCCCCAGAGACCTAATCAAAAATAAGTGTCCTAATCCGGGGTGCCAGTAGGGGGGACCTTTCGATTTTTTTTTCGAGGAGAGGTCAATTGAACGTTTTTGGACATCTGAGGCCACTGCGACCATTCCCAGGCCTCGGAAATGAGATTTTTGGCCCTCAAATGGGGTACCGGTCCCCACGAAATTCCGAAAAATTCATGAAAATCGAAAGGTCCCACGCACCAAATTCTGCCCAAAAATCGTCAAAAATGGACATGTCATATGCAGCAATGGGGCACCAATCACTCCCCAAATTTTGCTCAATGATTCCACGGCAAGCCAGATTTTCTGATCAATTAGTTTGTTTGAGCATGTTCCTGGCCCTTGTTTGGAAAGTAGATGACCCCTGGCTGGAGAGGACGGTTGTGCTTGACCGGACGGAGAGAGAACCTTCTCCATAACCACCTCCACTCCACAATGCCACAAGTGGCAGGAAGGCCGGGTGTTACAGGCCTCAACCAGGGTTCCAAGGCTCTCCACTTCCTGGCTGCGTCAGGGATCACTGGGTACAGCGAGCAGGATTCCCTGTCCTGACACCCCAGCATGTGCCACCGGAAGAACCCGAAACAGCAGCCGCCCCTCATGGGGGTTGCAAGAGGCACGGAAATCGTTCAAATCGGACCAAGTCCGAAAATTCGGCACTTTCTTGGGTACAAATTGCGGTCCGAAATTTTCCGATTTTTTGAAAAAAGGCTAATTCTGTAAGGGGGACCTTTTCGAATTTTTTTTTCTTCCAACAAGGTACTTGTCAGGCGGAAATGCAGCGATAGGGGAAGTGCTAGGTGCTTGCCGTCACACACAGTCTTATGCGCCTGCCAATCACACACCAACACTTCCGCAGGCAAAATTTTCTGTGTGTGTCGTGCGATCAACGAAAAACCACACACAATCCGAAAATGGCCAAGGACAAAAAGGGAAAGGCGAAGTCCCCCGCGACCACCACACCCCAGAACAAGCAGGAATCGCTCCCGTCTGACGACGGAAAAGCCGAGGCGGCACCCGTATCCCGGGACGAATTCCGCCGGCTGATGGAGCGCCTGGAGGGGTTGGAGGCGCAGCGTTCCCTGCCGACTGCAGACGGCGCGCGCCCAGCGGAGGATGCCACGCGTTCCCTGCCCACGGCGGCGGACGGCGCGGGCGAGACGGACCAGGAGCGGAGTGCCGCGCGTTCCCTGCCCTTCGCGGCGGATGGCGCGGGCCCTCCTGTTTCGCGTTCCCTGCACACAGCAGACGGCGCGCAGCCGGCAGGGGGTGCCACGCGTTTCCCGCCCTCTGCGGCGGACGGCGCGGGACTGCCCGAGTCGCGTTCCCTGCACACAGCAGACGGCGCGCAGCTGGCGGGGGGTGCCACGCGTTTCCCGTGTTTTGCAGCGGACGGCGCGGGACCCTCTGTATCGCGTTCCCGACGCACAGCGGCTGACGCCCGGATGATCAGGGATGGTACCACGCGTTTCCTGCCTTCTACGGCAGACGGCGCGGGTCCCCCTGCACAGCCATGCGCGCGACACCTGCCCACGGCAGACGGTGCCGGGTTTGCCTCTGACAGCGACTACCACCGGGTGGATTTTCCCCCGCGCCACCGCCGCGCGCGATCCCGATCCGCGGACTCGAGCACCGACAGCTCGTCTGCTGCCCCTTTTGCGGGCCGGGACCCGCTGGACCCCGCAACCTGGGGGAACGTGCCGGACGACCTCCGGCCCGGCATCATGACGGACCTCCACGCGAGATTTGCCCCCCTGAGGGCGGACGCGGGGGCCGCAGGACACGAAGCCGCGGCCCACCTGCGCACGCTGCACGCGATCGCTGCCGCGGTCGGCCCGAGCGGAAGCGCCGCCGACCGAGCTCTGGTGGAGATCGGTCGGAGCACCATCGGGCGGTGCATGGTGCTGGATCGGCTGCAGGCGGGCGACGCAACCGGAGCCGCCGCACTCTCCGCCGAACTCTTCGGGACCCAGCACACCCCGCACTACCTGAGGAGCGCGTCAAAGCGCGCCGACAGGGCCTCAGGGTGGCGGCGGAAGCGGGAGAACCCCGACCAGGGGGGCCGGCCGAACACCCCACGCGAGCCCTCCAAGAGGGGGGGGCGCAAGCACAGGCTTTCCGGGGACAAGCCGAGGCGTTTTCGCTGAGCCCATACTCTTTCATCCAGGAGGGCACCGGGCAGCCCCGTCGGGGGCGTCCCCCACAGCAGGAGCCACCACTCACGGACTCGGAGGTCCTGGAAGTGCTGGAGGCGGGGAGGGGGTGGATCCGGGGGTCTCTCGCAGACACCACGTGGTCCCAACAGGCCAGTGTGGTGCGCCGCCTGCAGCAGTTCCAGGAGCATTGGAACAGTGCGACGGGCGTGACCCTCCCCCCCGCCCAGGCCAGCGTACTCTGGGTGTCCCGCCTCCTGCTAAAGGGCAAGGTGACCCCAGCCTCCGCCCTGCAATACACCGTGCTGATCCGGGGGTGGCTCAAACGGGCGGCCATTCCCCACGACAAACAGGTGCTCGCGGACTTCTCCCGCAGCTTGCTTCGCAAGGGGGCGAAGCAGCCTGTGCGGCAGGCGCACCCAGCGACATCCCGCGACATCGCGCGGGCGTGCTCCATCACCACAGACCCTCTCCTGCGCCTGATGATACTCGTCGCGTGGTACAGCGCGGCGCGCTACGCCGACGTCGCCACCCTCACCCCCGGTCGTATCGATTTTTTCCCCGCCTACATCTCCCTGAACTGGGCGGGGACGAAGTCCGATCCCTTTGCGGAAGGTTGCGTCACCGCAATCGCCCTCAGCGGAGAGGACCGGGCGTACCTGGAGCGCCTCTGCATGGCGCATGGCGGGGACGAGCAACTCTTCGGCTTCTCGCGCGATCAGTTCGCGAGGGCTTTACAAGCGGCGAATCCGCTGCTGACGGCTCACTCCGTCCGCCGAGGTGCACTGCAGGAGCTGCTGGATCGAGGCTACTCGGCGACGGAGATCCTCCTCGTGAGCCGCCACAAGTCGTTGTCATCCCTGTTTCACTACCTGCCCCAGAGCAGGACGGAGCAGGTGCGGACGACGGCGGACATGTCGCAAACCCTGGCCCAAGGCCTTTCCCTCTAAACCCTGCTTTCCCTCCTTCTTTTTCCAAGATCCTGGCGCCGCCCGCGGCGACATACGCCCCTGAGCCGACAGGCGATGGCAGGTTCGACGGACGCCCGGACGTGGTTTCTGGGTACGGCGATGTGGGTCTTTTTTCCGGAGAGGGACGGCTGGCTCCGCCCGAGCCCCGCTCCGACGAGCCGTTGGCGCCGATATCGATCAGCCGGATTCGGCTGGAGGTGCTGGCGAATATGGATCCGTCGGGCGAGCTGCGTGAGACGCTTGCCCTGATCCGGGACCCCGCTATTTTTCTATCTGCTTTCCTGGAGCCGGACCCGGTGAGACGAATCCACCGGGACAGTGCAGCCCGTCGCTGCGTTTCGAGGCACATGCTAGGGCACCTGGACAGTCTTCTGCAATACGAGGTGGTGTCCATCGCCATCCCCCCGCTGGTTGCCATGCCCGCTTTCGTGGTGAGCAAGCCCTCCGGCGGGTCGCGGTTCATCCTGGACTGCCGGAAGCTGAACGTGCGGATGTGCCGACCGCAGTCGACTCCTCTGCCAGGGATCAGGGACGTGATCCAGCGTTTCCTGGATGCCCGGTATGTGGCCTCTGCAGACCTGCGGAGCTGCTTTTACCAGTTCCCCCTTCACCCTACCATCTCGGAGTTTTTTGGGATGCACCTGGCGGGAGCGAGGGGACCATACGTGCGGGCGGCGATGCGTGTGATGCCCATGGGATGGGCGCATGCCCCGAGCATTGCACAGCGTTCGATGCTGGCCCTTCTCCCTGTGGTGGAGGGGGTCAGCTGGATCGACAACGCGTTCCCCCTGGGGCAGACCCAGGAGGAATGCAACGCGAGGCTGGACTCTTTTCTCTCTCGGTGCAAGGATGTCAAGGCAGAATTGAAGCCTGACATCGAACGCGCCACACAGCGGCTCACCGCCTTGGGGCTGGAGTTCGACCTGCAGCACTCGCGTTTCCGCATGTCGGAGGCGTGGGTCGCGAAGGTGCGCGACTCACATGATATTCGCTGCGCTCTGGCGGGTTCATGCACCCCCCGCCAATTCTTCCGGCTGTGTGGGGCTCTGGTGTGGTACATGCACTCATGCTCCCTTCCCCTGTGTTTCATGAAGGCGATGCTGTCTTTTCTCCGGGGCCTGGGGCGCCGGATCCACAGTAGGGCAGTGCTGTGGGACGCAACTATCGGTGTTCCTGCAGCTACATGCACCGAAACAACGAACGCAATTGCGTCTCTCGTGGAGAATGACTGGCACCGAGCCCCGGAGGCGGCAACCACGGTGGGGTGGTCGGATGCGTCGTCGGGCGCTTGGGCGGCTATCTACGAGGATGCCGGACTTGATACACAGGGTGAACGGGTGTGTTACGGGGTCTTCAGCGACACGGGCATTCACATTTTTATAAAAGAACTCTTGGCGGCCCTGCAGTGCGTAGCGTTGGCGGCGGTCTCTGACCGCCCGCGAAACGCCGGGTTGCGCCTGATGGTGGACAATGCCGCGGTCGTGTCTGCTGTGAACCGTGGCCACTCATCAAATTTCCTTGCAAATGAGTTGTTGTGTCTCCTTTTTTCCCTGGCCCGTGCATCGGACATGGCGGTGCACTGCACGTGGGTGTCGACAACCGCTCAGAGGGCGGACGCGTACACCCGCGGGGCGGTCCCCGAACGTGCCGTACCCCCTGCCCTGAACACGGCGGTCAGGAATATCAACACGTCTTCCAGAGTCCGCCAGGTGCTGGCGACCATGCGTTAAGAGGATTATTCCCCCCTTCTTCCTTTCTTTTCCTCCCTTTGGGAGGTCCCTTTGGGATTGGGGTGCGATCAACGAAAAACTTTTTCTCGTTTACCTTTCGTATTTCTTCACGAATGATCCTGCACGACTCCAGCTATATTTTCTTCCAACAAGGTACTTGTCAGGCGGAAATGCAGCGATAGGGGAAGTGCTAGGTGCTTGCCGTCACACACAGTCTTATGCGCCTGCCAATCACACACCAACACTTCCGCAGGCAAAATTTTCTGTGCGATCAACGAAAAACTTTTTCTCGTTTACCTTTCGTATTTCTTCACGAATGATCCTGCACGACTCCAGCTATATTTTCGGGCACTTTTTCCACAAGGAAATGTCCGCCCTGTCCGCTACTGTCCGCTACTGTCCACTACCGATTTCAAGGATCCTCCGTAGAATTCTTCTGAATTTTTTTTGTTAGTTCGGCGAAGCCAACTGGGGGGAAACTTTCTGTGCCTTTAGCTGGGTCGTGCGACCCCACTCACACCACTTCATCAGACCTGGGGTTGTGTGCACAAAGAATGGGGTCTGCGTTCCAACAAAACAACCTTCGGCAGAAATTACCGTATTCGGAAAAATGCTGGAACAGAAAAATGCTGGAACGGAACTATTCTGGAACGGAAAATAACTGGAACAACCGCGGATTTTTGCAACTTGGAACATTGTTCCGTTCCATCATTTTTCCGTTCCAGAATTAGAATATGGGGGAAATTGACGGGTGCTTGTCAGTTTTTCGGGCACATGTTCGAAATCCACCACCCCACCCCATGCCTGGTGAAGGACGGTGGGCCCAGCACACCCTTGGGAAAGTACCCGACTCCCAGAAAACGGCCAAGTCCGCGCAGACCCCCAGAATAATTATGGAACGGAAAATAACTGGAACAAATGGGGTCTCGGCTGGAACTTGGAACATTATTCCGTTCCAGTATTTTTCCGAATACGGTAGTTTGTTGTCTCGTTTTGCTGCCGCTTCACGACACAGCAGGGGCACAGATAGTTTTTTTTTGCCTCACACAGCAATCCTGAAACCACAGGCCGGAGTACATGACGAGATATCAGGACACAGCCTGCAACTATCACGGGTGAAGGGGAGGGGGGAGAGAGAGCGGTCAACTTTGTGCTTTACCCTTCTTCTGCTTCTCTACTCCGCGCCCTCCTCAGCTCTTTACCCCCATCTCTGTTGACTTCGTCTGCATATTAGCCTGGCGCTGCTCTTCTGCCGCCTTAAGCTCCACCCCAGCCAAGCCGTGGTGCGATCCTTCTGCATCACTGCAAGAAGGCCCTTCACACCACGCCTCAACCGTCATCCTAGGCCATCCCCAGCAGCCCAAGTGGACTTTTTCTTCCACTTCGCTAGCCTCCCCGCCCGTCTCCCTATCCCACCAACAAGTGAAGTGGAGGCCAACTGTGTGCTTTCCATATTTTTCTTCTGCTTCACTTCTACCCATCTATACCCCTCTTTACCACAGTTTGCCTCGTACACGGCCCTAGTTCCTAGCTTGATGAGTGAGGTATCGAGCTGTGTTTTAACTAGTATCTGACGAGTGGATCACTCGAGAATAAAGAGCAATCCCTCAGGCATATCACTCGTGCGTCCACTCGTCAGATAACTCGTTATCTCGTTGACTAGTGCGCCGTGTACATGGCTAGATACACACTCCCCTCTTGTGACTACATTCTTTACACTTTCAGAGGTCTTCGCGCTGCGGCATTGAAAACGACGGTGCATGACGGTACATTTTCCCCTATTTATTATTGGGGAAAACCGCTGAAATTTGCAGTTAAATTTGCCGGTACAGCGAACATCCCCCCCCACAGAAATACAGAAAAAGTGAGTGGTGCCCCCTGGGTGAGTTCAGGCTTGGCCCCACTCTAACCCGAAGGCCTTTCGCTGTGACATGGGGGAAGTGTAGGGATCTGTGTCACTCAGGGCTGCAGCATGCAATTCCTGCCCTGTGGCCATGCCCGCTGCATTATACTAGCGTTTCCGCCAGACAAACAAAAGAATGAGTTGGGTCCAGTCAGACGGGCGTCGTCGCGAGCTCTTATTGTTTGTACGGACAAAGAACTGCATGGTGCCCCGCAAAATCGGTAAAAAAGGAGCCTCTCCAGAGAAACTCCGTCAAAATAAACGTAGAACTGCGCAAGGACTACCTAAAACGTCCTTTTCAGGGGTGCCATTAGGAGGACGCAAACCACCCTCTGATTGTGCAACTGACTGGTGGGGGCCTCGCCACCAGGTGTGACTGAATGAGAAACAGTGAGTCACGGTCCCCACTTCCCCTCTCTGACTTGTCAGAGCGGTTGTAGCTGTGAAGTGATAGAGCGCTTTGCATATTTCTTGTCAGACTTGACTGTTTTGAATGCTCTTTGGGCCTGCTTTGGGCCCAACATCGCCGTTCTCCATCTGAGAGGTACTGGAACGCGAGCCTCTCTGACAGCCATCTAGGGCGTGTCGCACACTGCCACAGTTTTTTTTGACACCTTCGCAGCGGGGAAGCCTCTCCGCAGATCTACGTGTGCGCGAGGCCCCCACCACCACCGCCACCACCCCATTTTCACACCGCCCCCTTTTGACGGTGTGCTATGATGGAACTCCCGTCTTCAGCCCATCTCATTCCTTGAGATTTGCTCCACATGCAGTTTTTCGACGTATCCAAGCTCTGATAGATTTTCACCGTGCGGATCCTCCGAACACCCTCACACGCCCAGAAGGCCGTGGGGGGGGTGGGGTGCCCTGCATACGAAGGGCATCCAACTGGCGTCGCTCCCTTTCCTCTCTTGCAATTCACTCTGGTTTAATAGTCTCCTGAGCATATCTCATGCTGGGCGCACTCAGCCCCTACTCTGCAGCATGGACCACCACCACCCCCACCCCCCCTCCACCTCTGAAGGAAGGAAGGAAGGACTTGCTTGTGTGCAGCGCATCCCACCCCTTCCTGGGGATACCTTCCGTTTCCATCGGTGCGGGGTTTGGCAGGATTCTGACAAAAAGCTTGCCAGATTCTGGGGGGGGGGGGGGGGGGGGGAGGGTGTTTCGGTTTCTTGTTTCGAGGCAGTGGGCCCAGTCGCAGTCACACCTTGCAGCACCCCATATTACACGGGGCGCCACACCAGGTGTAGGGCGAGTCGCCTCCCCCTGCTGTATGATGTGGCATCCAGGCTTCACGGGTTGTGCTGGGTGATATCCAGATATGTGGTGCCCCTGGAAAAAAAACATATCGTATCGGGAACTGCGTAAGCAGGACCGATGCATAAATGGGGGATTGTTGCTCTGTGTGTCACTTCGCAGCCAGGTGTTGGGGGCGGCAGCGGTCAACCCACCTCGCTACATTTCTGCACTCCTGAGCGAAGGCTCCCTGATGACAGAAGGCACTGCCATATCAAGTCTCTACCCTGTGTGTATGGGGTGTGGTCTTCTGTCCCGGACAGTTTTCCCGGGAAAAAAATCCCCGACGGTTTTGCATTCTTATTTGAGAGAGTTGCAGGCAGCAGGGCGAAACCACACCGAGAAGCCGTATTTACACTCCGAAGGCCTTCTGAATGCGTTTGTGGTTGTCGCCACCTTCATCTTCCCTGCGCAGAAAGCAGTTTCGCTTTGTGCGGATCATTCAATTTCGCTCGGTACACCCACCACGACGTCGCCACGACACCGAAACCGGTGTGTTGACGAAGGCCCCCTCGGGATGAAGTCATTATTTACACTCAGTTCCCCCCCCCCCCCCCTGCCCCCTTCCCCCCACTTTTTCTTGTGCACTGCATCAGTGTATCGGTGTAGTGCCGGCTCACATCTGCTTATCCTTCTTCGGCGACAGGCGGCTGTCTTGTGTGTGGGAGCGGGGGGCGGGGAGGGGGGCTGTGCCGTTTCGCCCCTGCGTTACGCAGGCCGGGTTTTCCGTTTCCCAAAACGCAATGCAGCATCGCCCATAAACGCTGAAGTTTTTTTTATCTGTTTTGCAAACCAGGCCGATCAGCCTGCCTCTATTTACTTTGTCCACACTTATGCCTGTTGTAGGTAGGGTCGGTATTCTTGGGGGGGGGGGGAGTGGGGATGGAAGAGGAGGTCCACTAATCCAACATCGCCAACGGGACTGAGTGAGAAGGAGTGAGCAACAGCCCCACTTTTCTCCTCACTGACTGACGAGCTGTGGCGAGCTGTGACTGGTAGAGATGGCCCTCTTGCACGGGTTCTTTTTGTCAGTTCGGCGAAGCCAGCTGGGGGGGAAGCTTTCTGTGCCTTTCGATGGGATCTTGCGGCCCCGCTCCACCGGCTTCAGTGGTGTGCACAAAGAGTGGGGCCTGCGTTCCAACCAAAAACAAAACAACCTTTGGCAGAAATGGGTTTCGTTGTCTCGTTTTGCTGTCACGTCAGGGGCACAGATAGTTTTGCTTTTTTTACACGACAAGAACCTTGCCACAGTGAAAAAGATAGTTGGCAGCGCTTTGGGTGACAACCACAATCTACCTTGCCTTGTTGCGATTACTGTGCGCACATTCAGACCAACCTTCATCAGCAAAACACGTGAGATTTGTTCACCCCGGGCTTGGCGCACAAACAATGCCTTATCCTTTTTTGCCGTGCCCCCCTCCCGTGTGCCCCCACCTCGCCGTTTGGTTGTGCCTGGATGGTGTCGCCTTGACAGGAAAAGACCCCCCTTCTTTTTTTTTTTCGGGGCTGTTTCAGCACAACGAAACCCACGACTTCTCCTCCTCCCCCCCTGGAAGGCCTCCCGGCCCTCATCCCCCCCAGTCTCTGTGTGGGTTGTGGGTGGGCTGTGCACCCTTCCACATCGCCATAAAGTACGACACATTACCCCTGGCCCACCTGGTTTGGCCCGCGTTTGGCGGAACTTTTTTTTGCGGCGGCGGTGGTGCTCTGGCCAGAACTCAGGGATTGGCGCAAGTCAAGAGTGAGGGGTGGTGGTGGTGATGGTGTCCATCACCACCCCGAATGCTACCCCCCTCCCCCCTCCCACCGAGATTTACTTTTCCATTCCCTCTCGACGATCAAATCCCCCCTCCCACCGCCCCACCTTTTGTGTGCGCACTGCCCCACCGCCCCACCTTTGGCAGCAGGTGGCATTGCCAGCTCCACTCCCCCAAGCCCCCACCACTCCATGTGTGCCACACCGCCACGGCAACCCGCCCAGCAGGAGAGGGTTGGGCCGGCGGAGTGGACGGGCCACCCACACCCACACCCAGACCCCCTGCCACGATGGGTCGCCCCGGAAGTGCTGCCTCGATGCTGACGCTGATGCTGCTGCATGCTGTCGGGTCGCACAGCGCCCTGCTTCTCCGTGAGGTACCGATGCTCCTGGCCCACGACGCCGCCACTGGGTATCTGAAGGAGACGATTCTCACAAAAGCAGTGTACGACTGGACCATCACTCAGAAGGGCAACTTCGGGGAGCAGCTGGACTGCGGCGTGAGGGCGTTCGACCTCCGCCCATCCGTCAACAAAAAGGGCGACCTGGTGATGCACCACGGCAGCGTCGAGGTGGATACGAAGCTGAGCGACGCTGTCGCAGATGCCACCGCCTGGGTGGGGTCACACCCAGGCGACCTGGTCGTGTTGGTGCAGGGGCACTGCAGCGGCACGGAGTGCACCAACCGCTCCCTCGAGGTCTACGCTGACGCGGGGGTGCGCACCGTGACGTGTGCCCAGCTGGAGAACCTGACATACGCAGATGCCCTGGCCCTGGGGAGGTATCAGGGTGGGGGGTCGGTGCTTGCCTTCCCAGAGGGGTGCAGCACAGGCAACTATGAGCCGGCTGTCACGTGCTACCCGCCATACAACTACCGCCGCAGCGCTGCCCAGTCGGTCAGGACGCCAACTCTCGGGTGCTATTGGGGCAGTGCTGACGAGACAGCAGCCTTCGACGGCATGTACCTCTACCTGAATAGGACTGCTGCGGTGCCGCTGCTGCACAACCGCGGCTTCACAGGGCTGGCTGCCCTCTGGCAGGAGGACAGCACCACGGTGCCCGAGGGCATCGTGTCTCTCAGCTCCCTGCTGAAGGATGAGGAGCGGTCGCAGCTCAACCTGAGGGTGGCCCAGAGCCTCGAGGCGGGGTGGTGGCCGTATGTCAACCTGCTGAAGGTGAACAACGCGTGTGACCAGGGCCCGCGGATCCAGGCTGCCCTTCTGAAGCGCCTTGCGGCGCTGCTGGCGTTGGAAGCGCGGCGATGAACGGAGTGTTTGCGTGGAGGATTTTTTGCCCCCCCCACCCATCCCCGGGCAGATCTTATCTGAAGGTGCCAATCTTCTGGGATATGACTACTTTATTATACCGTGGGGGTCTTCGCTACGGGGTGGTCGTCAGTGCATTTTGGTGCATTTCCTGTTGAATTAGCTGAAAACTGACGAAGATTGACGAAGGATAACGACCAGTGAAGACCCCCCATGTGTCTGAATGGGTTGAGGGTGCGGGGTGGAGGTGGAGGTGGAGGTGGCCCTTTTCGCTCTCTGTATCACTTTGGTGGCTTTTTATCTGTGGGCTGGTGTGTGTGCTCAACAATAAAGCAGTCCGGAGCTGCTCTCCCACAGTTGCTGGGCGGGGTGTCTACATTAAAGCGAAAGGTGTTACGATATTTTGCAACAGGGTTTTTTGTGAGTCATCTCACACCTCCCTCACTTTCCTGCATTATCGAATCATAAGTCCCTCCCACCACCCTGTGATTTGCCTTTCTCCTCCCCCCCGTCCCCACTGCCTCGCTGTCTCGAGTCCAGCTTGTCTTGCCGCGCGTTCCTCGTGCCCTGCCTCTCGAGCCCGTAACGTTTTTGGATATTCCCCCCTCATGCATGCATGCATGCATGCCGTGTGATCGCCGGGCCTGTCTGTGGCATCCTGCCTGCAGAATGGCACCCGCACACCCCACCACCGAGTGTGCCCTCTTGGGGAGGGGGCAACCGGCTCGTGTGTTGTCTATCGCTTACCCTTATCTCCTGTTCATTCGCTATCCCTTCTCCTCCCCCCTCCCCATTCCCTCTTGAGTTACGATGCACAGCGATCCCAAATGCAGGGGGAGTTGCTCGCAGCTATCGCAGACACAGCAGGACACAGGGGACAGCGGATGGTGCACGCCCCCACCCCACCCCACCCCTGTCCCTAGCACCCTGCCCGAACACCCGTGTCTATTCAAAGCAACAAATCCTATTGTTGCCCACACAGCGCAGCAGCACAGCACAGGCATGTCACTGGGTCTCAGACACAACCTGCTCACTGATAGTCACACCGCCCCACCTCAGGCATACACACATGGACCTGCACATCAGAGATACAGCCTCCGGCGAGGTTGCATGTGTGCAGGTCGGGGAGGATGCTGTCACGTCAGGTGGCGTCGCACACCTGTCTGCACTTGCAGGCACAGAATTCTCCTTAGAGGCAGACACGTTTGATCTCTGCCTGCCCAGCGGGGACATGCTGACTGAAGAGACATACTGCGCACTGTGCGAAGGTGATACGTTATATCTCACCGTGCGCAACAGCGCGCTTGCCGCAGCAAAACTGCGCGCACTCGGCGAGTCACCCGGGGGTGACCACTTCCTGCGGCACCTGCGCAACAACGACCTGCCTGCTGTGACGCTCCACCTCGATGCAGGCGCCTGCCCCAACAGCGACTTAGGTATCTCGACCTACCGCAGCACCACACCTCTAACTGTCGCGGTGGAGCACAGCGGGTCGCACGAGCTGACCCGGCTCCTCCTTTCCCACGGCGCGACCCCGACAGACGAGGTGGTGCGGAGGGCGCTCACCACCAGCTGCCCCGACGGCGACCACAACATGCAGGACCTGCTGGACCACCGCACATCCCCTGTCCCCAAGCGGTGCTGGGTGATGTGCAGCGTCGAAGATGCAGACAACACCTGCATGGGCTGCCTCGACGCAGGGCTCCGCCACCCCCTGGGCTTCCTCGCGGAATTCTCGGCGGAGACCGAGGCTATCATTGTGGGGGTGTGCCGTGTGATCGACATGGGGTATTTCCTGAGGCTTTTCGTCACCCGGGCGGACGCGCTCCGCCTCATCGTGGATGGCTACACGCTGGGCATCCCCACAGGGGCCATTACCTCCTTCCTCATCGAAGCTTCTCGACGCGTCGCCGACACAGCCGGGGAGCCACACCTCCAGGAAAGGGCGATTGAGGCAATAGACTACTTTGTGACCCGCTTCTACACATCGCCGGAGTCAAAGCCTTCGGAACGGACAGGGGTGATTACCTTCTTCCCACAGGGCCTCACGGTGGGGTTTGCAAAGGGGTGCGAGGCGCTGATCCGCTGCCTGCTCCGCTGCGGCGCTGCGGATTTCATCTCCCCATGCGACTGCGGCAGGTGCGACAGGCAGAGGAAGCGGTCCACCTTTGGGTGCCCCCCGGTGGCGTGGCTACGGGCTGCCGTGCACAACCACCCGCATCTCGTCGCGGTGCTGTGCGGGATCCCGGAGTACCGCACCTTCATCGGGAAGCAGTGGTGGCGTGGCGGGAGGACAGCCCTGCACATCGCAGCGAAGAAGGGCCTGGGCGAGGCTGTCTCCCATCTCGCCGCAGCCAGCACAGCAGAGGAGTTGGATGCCTTGGACAGCTCGGGGAAAACCCCCCTGTGGCTCGCAGCATGCAAGGGGCATGTTGGGATAATACGCAGACTTATCGCTGCCGGTGCCGGCCTCGAGGTGCGCTGCCACCGAGGCATGACACCTCTGTTCGTCGCTGCGGACTTCGGGAAACCCGAGGCAGTTGCGGTGCTGCTGGATGCTGGGGCTGACATCGAGGCCCGGTCGGCATGGGATTCCACCCCTCTGCAGCAGGCGGCGCACCGTGGGCGGGAGGATGTCGCATTGCAGCTGGTGCGTGCCGGGGCGGATGTCCGGGCGGCCAGCTCCCGGGGTACGGTTGTGACAGCGGCAGAGGCGCGCGGGCATGTTCTGCTCGCGGGGGTGCTGCAGGCACAGGTAGATGGGGTGGTGAAGACTGCAGCTAAAGCGCTTGCCAGGTGCCACATCTCACAGGGATAGAGCGGCGCGTGTGATATATAGGGCTAATGCAGAGCGGGTGTGTCGGGGTGGTGTTGGAGAGGGGGGTGGGTGGAGAGCAAAAGGGTGTGTGTGTGTGGTGGGGTATAGGGCGGGGTGGGTGTGTTGCCTCTCTCCTTCTCCTTCTCTTTCTCTCGCTGTCGTGTGCTGATAAGTTACACCGTCAACCCAACAGGGTTTGCTGTCTGTAGGCATGTGGGGCCTTCGCTCAGGAGTGCAGAACAGTGAGCCGCCTCACATGAGAGGAGGCAAGCTGGCACAGTGTGGCACAGAGTGAAGGCACCCGTGAGATCTATTGACGTTTGGTGGTGGGGGATATGGCGGGTGTGTGCAGGGTTGGGGGCTCCTGACCTTTCCCAGGGAAGTGCCACCCGACACTTTCCCAAAAAGCTTCGCGTGTGTGTGGTGTGGTGGTGATCAGTGACTACGCAGCTTGCCGACGTAGTCTTCATACCAATGAACGCCATCACTTCTGTCTCTCTCTGACGATGCTCCTCTCACTATGCGCACCATCACACCAACCTTCATCACGCACGCGCGTTGCCGGTGTGCCTCGACATGGAGACACTACCTCGTGAAAGTCAAGGGATTGTTTCCCTCTCAACGGCCTCGCTCTGCTGTTGATTGTCTCGGAAACTGTTTCTTGCCTTCAACACAGCACCACCTGGCACCTGCTCTGGTTGTATGCAGCTGTGCGGTGCATCTGGGGTGAGAAGAGGTCAAGGATTGACGCAGTGCTCTGCAGAATGCTCCCACACCCTGCCTCACGAAGCCCCCAGAAAGGGATCGCGGAGACTACGTTTGGGTTGTTCTGTCCACAGTTAGCAATACTCCGCAACGGGGCGGTAGGTGGCATTTGCATTCCTTCTCAGCAGCTGCGACTCAATCACAGTAAAAACAGACTCAAACCAACAGAGAGGAGGAGGTGGTCCCAGCCCCCGTCCCAACAGATCAGGCTGAGTTGAAGAGTAGAGGATGCACTGGTCTTTGCACACCCACACACATACACCACACAGACAGAGTTGACACCTGCAGGATCAGCGGTGTGGAGGAAGATGTCAACGACAGCGGGGTCGGGTGTGCAGGCTGCGAAGGCTTTGGCGTCTCCAGCCACAACCACGAAGACAACCATAACCACAACCGCAACCACACCCGCAACCACAAACGCAGCAGATGCTGTGAAGACGGCGTGGGAGGCGGTGGAGCAGCTGCACGCACAGGTGGAGAGCAGGGTGGGTGATGGCGGGGAGGCAGTGGAGGTGGAGAGGAAGCTGGAGGCGGCGCTTGGGGAGTGGCACGACGCACTGTGCCACAGCGTGATTGCTGCGATGAACAAGTGCCTGGAGCGGAGGAAGGGGCGGGGCGTCGCCGTCGGGGAATGTGCATCACTGGCGTTGGGGGCGCGGAAAGAACTGGAGAAGGCGGCGAAGGAGTTCAAGCGGGCAGCAGGGTTGGTCACAGCGAGCAAGGGGGTGAGCCGGTTCGGCGACGGGATCCGTGAGATCGACGTGGACCAGGGGTGGAGCGACTTCTTTCAGGGGGCGTCGTGCGTAATGCCGCTGCTGGTGACGGTGCAGGCTGCGATGGAGGCGGAGTGCGAGGGGTACGTCATTTGCGGTGCGTGTGGGATTGCGCTGAAGGCGGAGTGCAAGGAGCGGCACGTGGGGAAGTGCGAGAAGCTGGACGAGGCGGGGCGACGTGGCGGTGGGCGGTTCGAGACGATGACTGCGGACTGGGCGGTGCAGCAGGTGGAAGGGAAGGCAGAGCCGTACCTGCGTCTGTACTCGCTGGAGAGCCCGCTGTGCTACGGGGTGAACGCGGCGATGCGCGAGGTCGCGTTCTCGAAGAAGCGGGAGCGCTACGAGCCGATGAAGGGGTTTGCGTATTCCCTGTACCGCGCAATGCTGTCGCAGCCGAAGTACGAGGGGACGGTGTTCCGCGCAATGGACTTCCGTGTGAAGGAGTCGCTGTACTCGGTGGGGGCGGTTGTGACGATGCCGCACCCCACAAGCGCAAGCGAGGATCCGGACGTCGTGAAGGACTTCCTGGGGAAGGGGGAGGGCGGGGACGAGGTGCAGGGCACCATCCTCGTGCTGCGTGTGCGGACGGGGCGCAGCATCGCCCAGTTCAGCCGCTTCCCCGAGGAGAAGGAGGTGCTGATCGCGACAAACACACAGTTCCGTGTGGTGGGGCGGCCTGACGTCGGTGTGCTGCGTCTGCTGGAGATGGCGCTGGACTCAAGCCTGCGCAACGTCGTGGTGGTGGAGCTGCAGGAAGTCGACTTCGATCACTGGGGCAAGCTCACTGACATCATGACAGATGTGGAAAGGGTGCGCAACGCCCCGCTGCTTCATACCATCAAGACGAAGGTCGAAAGGGAGAAGGAGCATCAGTACCATCCGGTGACCCGTTCGGTTGTGTTTGTGGGTTACCCACCCAGCACGGAGATGCCTGTTGTGGACGGGAAGACGCTGCTCGAGAGGGCGGTGGAGGTGGAACACAACGAGCAGGTGGTGTCGCTGTGCTGTGCCAACCTGGCACACGCAGGTCGCACGGAGGACCTCAACAAGGCGCTCGAGACAGCGTTGCGCATGAACGAGAGCGGGAGCCACTACAACACCGCGGCAGTGCTGCTGAGCAAGGGTGCGGATGTTGGGTCCCTACCGCAGGAGCTGCACACAGCAGGTGTCGCGATCGTTGCGTGTGCTTGCAAGCGAGCGGTGTTGGACAAGGCAATTGGCGCCCTTGGGGACACGTTCTGGAGGGCGTACGAGCAAGAGGGACCGCGGAAAGGGTGGACTGTGCTGCATGCGGCAGCCGCAAGGAACCGTTCTGACCTGCTGGAGGATGTCCTCCTGTCGGGCAAGCTGCCGCCTGACACGGTGGATGCGTTGGGGCGCACTGCTTGCAGCGTCGCTGCTGCTTCCGGCTGTGTCGACGCTTTGCACATCCTCATCAAGGTCGGACAAGCAGATGTGAACAAGGCCGACAATGACGGTGCGACGCCGTGTGCCAGGGCCGCACAGAAAGGACACGTGGACGCTGTTCGTACACTCATCGCTGAAGGACGTGCTGATGTGAATCAGCCTGCCAACGACGGGAAGACACCCTGTTTCTTCGCAGCTGAGAACGGATACCTTGTATCGCTGCGCATCCTCATCACGGAAGGACATGCTGATGTGACTATGGCACACAACATACTTGGCGGTGAGACGCCGTGTCATAGGGCAGCTCATGAGGGGCATCCTGACACAGTGCGGCTCCTCATCACTGAAGGACATGCTGATGTGAACAAGGCCGCTCGGAACGGTTGCACACCCTGTTTCTTCGCAGCTCAGAATGGACACGTTGAAGTGTTGCGCATCCTCATCACTGAAGGACATGCTGATGTAAGTAAGGCCCTCACCGACGGGAGGACTCCGTGTTTCATGGCAGCTCAGGAGGGCCACGCCGACGCATTGCGCATCCTCATCACGGAAGGACATGCTGATGTGAATGCGGCCGACAACGACGGGATGACTCCGTGTCAGGCGGCAGCTCAGGGGGGGCACGCGGACGCATTGCGCATCCTCATCACGGAAGGACATGCTGATGTGAATGCGGCCGACAACGACGGGAGGACTCCGTGTCGGGCGGCAGCTTATGGTGGCCACGCCGACGCATTGCGCATCCTCATCACGGAAGGACATGCTGATGTGAATGCGGCTGACAACGACGGGAGGACTCCGTGTCGAGCGGCAGCTCAGGGGGGGCACGCGGACGCATTGCGCATCCTCATCACGGAAGGACATGCTGATGTGAATGCGGCCGACAACGACGGGAGGACTCCGTGTCGGGCGGCAGCTTATGGTGGCCACGCCGACGCATTGCGCATCCTCATCACGGAAGGACATGCTGATGTGAATGCGGCCGACAACGACGGGACGACTCCGTGTCGGGTGGCAGCTTTTGGTGGCCACGCCGACGCATTGCGCATCCTCATCACGGAAGGACATGCTGATGTGAACAAGGCACACAACGACGGGAGGACTCCGTGTCGGGCGGCAGCTTTTGGTGGCCACGCCGACGCATTGCGCATCCTCATCACGGAAGGACATGCTGATGTGAATGCGGCCGACAACGACGGGACGACTCCGTGTTTCATCGCCGCTCAGGAAGGACATGTGGACGCATTGCGCATCCTCATCACGGAAGGACATGCTGATGTGAATACCGCCGACAACGACGGGACGACTCCGTGTCGAGCGGCAGCTTATGGTGGACACGCCGACGCATTGCGCATCCTCATCACGGAAGGACATGCTGATGTGAATGCGGCCGACAACGACGGGAGGACTCCGTGTCGGGTGGCAGCTTTTGGTGGCCACGCCGACGCATTGCGCATCCTCATCACGGAAGGACATGCTGATGTGAATACCGCCGACAACGACGGGACGACTCCGTGTCGAGCGGCAGCTTATGGTGGACACGCCGACGCATTGCGCATCCTCATCACGGAAGGACATGCTGATGTGAATGCGGCCGACAACGACGGGAGGACTCCGTGTCGAGCGGCAGCTCAGGGGGGGCACGCGGACGCATTGCGCATCCTCATCACGGAAGGACATGCTGATGTGAATACCGCCGACAACGACGGGACGACTCCGTGTCGAGCGGCAGCTTATGGTGGACACGCCGACGCATTGCGCATCCTCATCACGGAAGGACATGCTGATGTGAATGCGGCCGACAACGACGGGAGGACTCCGTGTCGAGCGGCAGCTCAGGGGGGGCACGCGGACGCATTGCGCATCCTCATCACGGAAGGACATGCTGATGTGAATGCGGCCGACAACGACCGGAGGACTCCGTGTCGGGCGGCAGCTCATGGTGGCCACGCCGACGCATTGCGCATCCTCATCACGGAAGGACATGCTGATGTGAATGCGGCCGACAACCACGGGAGGACTCCGTGTCGAGCGGCAGCTTATGGTGGACACGCCGACGCATTGCGCATCCTCATCACGGAAGGACATGCTGATGTGAATGCGGCCGACAACGACGGGAGGACTCCGTGTCGAGCGGCAGCTTATGGTGGACACGCCGACGCATTGCGCATCCTCATCACGGAAGGACATGCTGATGTGAATACGGCCGACAACGACGGGATGACTCCGTGTTTCATCGCCGCTCAGGAGGGACATACCGACGCATTGCGCATCCTCATCACAGAGGGACATGCTGATGTGAATACGGCCGACAACGACGGGAGGAGTCCGTGTTTCATCGCCGCTCAGGAGGGACACGCGGACGCATTGCGCATCCTCATCACGGAAGGACATGCTGATGTGAATACGGCCGACAACGACGGGACGACTCCGTGTCGAGCGGCAGCTTATGGTGGACACGCCGACGCATTGCGCATCCTCATCACGGAAGGACATGCTGATGTGAATACGGCCGACAACGACGGGACGACTCCGTGTTTCATCGCCGCTCAGGAGGGACACGCGGACGCATTGCGCATCCTCATCACGGAAGGACATGCTGATGTGAATACGGCCGACAACGACGGGATGACTCCGTGTTTCATCGCCGCTCAGGAGGGACATACCGACGCATTGCGCATCCTCATCACGGATGGACATGCTGATGTGAATACGGCCGACAACGACGGGATGACTCCGTGTTTCATCGCCGCTCAGGAGGGACATACCGACGCATTGCGCATCCTCATCACGGATGGACATGCTGATGTGAATATGGCCGACAACGACGGGAGGACTCCGTGTTTCATCGCCGCTCAGGAGGGACACGCGGACGCATTGCGCATCCTCATCACGGAAGGACATGCTGATGTGAATACGGCCGACAACGACGGGAGGACTCCGTGTCGAGCGGCAGCTTATGGTGGCCACGCCGACGCATTGCGCATCCTCATCACGGAAGGACATGCTGATGTGAATACGGCCGACAGCGACGGTGATACGCCTCTTTCTATTGCAGAACAAGGCGGCCACACAGCTGCAGTTGCCATCTTGTCTGCAGCGATGGAGTGAGTGCCGTCGCACTCTTTGTGCGGAGTCCTCGCATGGCAGCCGGAGGGGGCATCCCCTGTGGCGGGTGTGTCGTATCTCGCGCACCCCACCACACCCACCCCTTCGCTGAGGGCGGTGACGCTCTTCACATCCGCTCTCTTCAGATCCCTTGTACATCGCGGTGCCCTGGGGGAACGCTGCGTCCCCCCGAGGCGGAGCCTGTGCAGCTCACTGGGGGGCTGCGTGAAGTGCCCCCACACCACAAGCCGCGCCCCAACCCTCGACAGGGCAACGGACTGCGTAACGACGCACGACAGACCCCTCCGGTTTGCAGACCGGAAGGCTGCCCCGCTGAACCCTGGGGTGGCATTCCCCCAGTCGACGTCACCCTGTGTTGGTCCTCTCAACACCCCGGGTGTCTGCAGGAGAACCACCTCCACTGGGGTGTCCACACGCGCATGCACATTCTTTGCGAGGGAGCGGGGTGGCAGGGATGCTGCTGTTGTGTGGGGTGGCCGTTGTGACGAGTGCCAGGCATGTCCAGGAGTGCACCACAGGGATGACCACCGCCTTCCTATCCTCGAACTCACCAGTCTCATTCTCCGTGGTGCAGCCGGAGCACCCAGGGCAGGTAGTGACACGTGTGACATGTGAGGACATGCCATTTCCATGGCATGTCATGTGCTTCTTCCGTTCCCCGACAACTGGTGTTGCCATTGTTTTCACGCAGGTAATGAAGTAGACCCATGCAGTCTATCCCTTCCACGGGTCCACCCACGATTGTACCACCATCAACCCACGACTGCCCGATCTTACTTTCCGTCTTATCACCCTGTGCCCCCGAGTGCTCTGTTGTGTTTCGGCGCCAACACACTACACCCTCCCCTGGTGCGCCTCGTCAGGTGTGAGCCAGGATCTGCACAACCTGAGGTGGCGTCCTATGTATATATTGTGTACACTACGACTGTGCGTGCGTGTGTTGCGGGTGTCTCGCTGCCCATGGCCACCCCCTCACAGTATTGTGTTGGGGTGTTGATGTGGTGGAGGTGTGTACGAACATAACAAGCAAGTGGGTCTTGTGTCGATCCTTCTGTTTCGTGGAGGGGCCGCACTCAGCGAAGTGTGCTGCTGCCTCCAGTATTCCCACACAGTGCCACACGCGGCTGTTTCCACAGCCGTGTCGAGCACACCGCCCCCACACCCTGCCCTGCTCTCTCTCTCTCTCTCTGTGCTGATAAGTTACACCGTCAACCCAACAGGGTTTGCTGTCTGTAGGCATGTGGGGCCTTCGCTTAGGAGTGCAGAACAGTGAGCCGCCTCACATGAGAGAGGCAAGCTGGCACAGTTTGGCACAGGGTGAAGGCACCCGTGAGATCTATTGACGTTTGGTGGCGGGGGATGTTTTCAAGCGGAAGTGGGCCCGGCCCTGAAAGGGGGCTGGGTCAGTGGTGCGCAAACACGTGCCGAGCACTCGGGTGTGTGCAGGGTTGGGGGCTCCTGACCTTCCCCAGGCAAGTGCCACCCGACACTTTCCCACAAAGCTTCGCGTGTGTGTGGTGTGGTGGTGGTCAGTGACTCCGCAGCTTGCCGAGACGTAGTCTTCATACCAATGAACACCGTACTTCTGTCTGTGTGTGATGTGCCTTCCGTTTCACCCTAAGTGTGGTGTTTTGAAACTCTGTTTTCCTGCCTAATCGCAGTGATCTCGTGCCAGGGCTGGCACGGGGGGGCCGCAGCCCCACATCCCTTTTTCTGGGATAATTGCGGAGGGTGGGCCGCCAGGAGTTCCATGGCCCGACCTTGGCCTACCTCAAAAAATAAAGTTTTTCCGCCGAGCAGGAGGCGTCACAAGACGTAATCACCTCTCACTGTAGTCCGGCACCGCCTCACCCGCTGACACACACAGAGTGTCCCAGGGTGAAACTTGACAGAATACGGAATATCCGACAAACACCGATGGGGTGAAACCCCACCTTAGCCCTCCGCAATTGCGAAATCCACCGGAGTTTGTACCCCACCGATGTTTCTACCCCTGTGACACGCTGGGGCAATGCATTTTTTTAGGGAAGTGGGCCCTGCTGTAGTGGCCCTCCTCACAGTGATATCTTTCTATGGAGGGTCCATTATGTCGCAGAGTGGTGTTGAAGAGCGATAGCAACCCCAGGATGTTGCAACCTGCGTGGGGTGGGGGACGGGCGTACTGCGAGAAACAATATTCCGAAGCAGGGCACGTCCCTGTTTCATATATGCGGAGGGGCCCTTTCTGCACGGCTTTGGTTTTATTGATGTTTGTGGTGTGCGTGGTTTATTTTCCCTTTTTTTGTTGTTTTTGCAGCATTTTATGCTGTCGGGTGAGCTTCCGCCCCATGGGAGGCGCTCCTTCCGGCTTGCGCTGCCCACCCATCCCGCCCCCGTCCCCTTCCCACATTCTTTCTTTTCTTTTAGGGGAGACGTCCTCGCAGTGGCTGTTTGGCCTGACGCGATTCCCCGCCTCAAAGCAGACCCACCTGGCAGCTACTCAAGGCACATGAGGTGCGAGAGGCGTCAACGGGCGCAACGCCCCTCCCTGCGGTCCGGCTTCCGCCACGTGGCTGACTCAAAGCAGCGAAGTGACCAACGGGAGCGACATCAGGGACAGTGGGTGCTAATGAAAAACCGGTTTGCAAAACCGGTTTTTGCCAAAACCAGGGGAATAGGGTGCCCTTTCTGAGAGGTTTCCAAACCAAAAAAAGCCGGTTTTCTAGTTTGGGGAAATTTATTTTAAAAAAAATGAGATTTCTGGGGAAAAAAAACCAGAATTTTTTTTGGAGTTGTGCTAACAACGCAGGAAACTTTGCTATGCAGATCATGCAGGACACACCACACCCGCAGCAGGCGTGTGGGGTGTTCTCGCGATCGACGAATACCCGCTGGTTCTTCTCTCCCCTTTCTGATTTGCAGACACAAAGTTTCAAGGCGTTTTCTCGTGGGGGATGAGGATATGTCCTCCTGACACCCACCCTTTTCCCGTTTTTTTTGGTAAAACACACCCCGTGTGGTAGAGAAAATACGGCAAGAGTCTCGGTGGGTCGGAAGAGCAGATGGTTCCCGCAACAGCTCCCGGGGAGCGGCGGGTATTTCGCATAGGATGCCGGATGTGTGAACACGTTTGTGCGGTTTGCCCTGTGTTGTGTGAACATATGTGTATGTGTGTGTGTATGCTCCACCCAACCCGACACATTTTCTGTACTTCAGACAGGTAAGGTCACTCGACACGCGGGGGGGGGGGGGGTTTTGTTGTGTGTTTTTTCTGCCAGCCGACATCACTAGCGCCAGCGAGAAAAAAAAAATAAAAAAAAAAATAAAAAAAAAATAAAGCGATTTACTAATCGCCAACTCGCGATCAGGCGTTTCCAGGCAGAAAACAGTGCGTGCTAGATCACGGTTTGTTACGACAGAGCGACCAGAGCAGACTTCGACGCAGGTGCTAGATCACCGCCTTTTACCACAGAGCGACCAGAGCAGACTTCGACGCAGGTGCTAGATCACCGAATTTTTTACGACAGAGCGATCAGAGCAGACTCGACGTAGGTGCTAGATCACCGCCTTTTACCACAGAGCGACCAGAGCAGACTTCGACGCAGGTGCTAGATCACCGAATTTTTTACGACAGAGCGATCAGAGCAGACTCGACGTAGGTGCTAGATCACCGCCTTTTACCACAGAGCGACCAGAGCAGACTTCGACGCAGGTGCTAGATCACCGCCTTTTACCACAGAGCGACCAGAGCAGATTTCGACGCAGGTGCTAGATCACCGAATTTTTTACGACAGAGCGATCAGAGCAGACTCGACGTAGGTGCTAGATCACCCCTTTTACCACAGAGCGACCAGAGCAGACTTCGACGCAGGTGCTAGATCACCGAATTTTTTACGACAGAGCGATCAGAGCAGACTCGACGTAGGTGCTAGATCACCGCCTTTTACCACAGAGCGACCAGAGCAGACTTCGACGCAGGTGCTAGATCACCGCCTTTTACCACAGAGCGACCAGAGCAGATTTCGACGCAGGTGCTAGATCACCGAATTTTTTACGACAGAGCGATCAGAGCAGACTCGACGTAGGTGCTAGATCACCCCTTTTACCACAGAGCGACCAGAGCAGACTTCGACGCAGGTGCTAGATCACCGAATTTTTCTACGACAGAGCGATCAGAGCAGACTCGACGCAGGTGCTAGATCACCCATGTCGGACATGCACCCCCACGACATGGACTGGTTGGGGGTGCCAGTCGTGACGGGGTACGGGGATCCGGAAGTGGCAGTGGACACCTGCGTGTTCACGCCACACTGCCAGGCGGAGCACACCTCGCGGGGAAGGGGCCATTGCAGCACTTGCGGGCGGGCGGCCTGTAAGACCTGCATCCGGGCTTTCCTCCCGAAAAACGTGTCTGGGGATTTTGTGCAGGGTTTGGGGGAACCGACGTGGGTGTGCCCGATGTGCGCGATGGAGCAACATCGCGACAATCCCCCGGGGGACACTCGGGATCCCGACTCCCTGTCCCTCTCGGAGGACCCCCACGACGCGTCGCTGGGGGCGTCGGACGACGAGTCGTCGCTGAGGCAGCCGGGTGTCGACACACAGGGGGAACTGCGCGCGACGATCGCCGCTTTGGCAAAACGGGTGGACACGCTAGAGCGCGAGAAGCCCCCCCTCCTTTTGCGGATCCAGCAACTGGAGTTTGAGACTAAAAATCTCAAAAAGCAGCTGGGGGCCACCCTGGCACCGGAGTTCTCGCCTCACACAGTGGGGACATGGCGGGACCTGGAGGTGCCCGCGATCCGGGAGAAGATCCGGGACAGATGCAGGAAGGCCTTCAGGGAAGACGCCCTGCCCGTGAACATCGAGGACGCGAAGGCGTACGAGTACGACGTCGCACAGTATCTCAGCACACTGACGAACACACTGGACCTCATCACCGACGGCGAACCCCCGAAGGAGGGCATCATCCGCATGCTGCACTCCAACATCAACCAGCTGACAGGGATTACGCAGCTGGGGCTGTACGGCCCGAAGCACCGGAGGGAGTACGTGGCGAGGGCTGAAATCATCGCGCCAAAGGATTTCTCGGAGACGGCCCAGCGGCGCCTGCTGAAAGGAGTGGCTGAAGAGGCAAAGAAGGAGGGGGAGCACCGCGGACGGGACGGGGACAGGAGGGACCGTGACTACCGGAACTCACGCCAGCAGAGGTCCGTCCCGGCCCACAGCCGCGACAGGAAGCAGGCAGCACCACCTACGACTCGCGATCGTGACTGGGACAGAAAGGCGCCGGGCGGAAAGCCGGGAAAGGACCGGCAGTGACTGGCCTTGAGGCCGGTCCCTCCACCTCCCGCACCGATGCAGCGGGAAGCAACAGAACCCCCCCTGACAACAACTCAGCGAGAGAAGATTTTAAGATCGGCAAGGCAGACACTGGCGGACTGCCTCTCGGAGTCATATTGGCGCAGCATCAGGAGCTGTTACAGACGGTACCGAAGGTTCAAGGAAAACTGGGAAAAGGGGAGGGGGCGGATCTCCCACGACATGGCAATCATCCTCTGGACGGCAAAACTCCGATGCATCGACTCGAGGACACGGAGCACAGCGCTGCAGTACACGGTCAACATCGGAGCGGCACTGAAGCGGTACGAGGGGGTGCAGCTCGGGGAGAGCCAGGAACTCATGGATTACAGAAGGGGACTCAAGAAACAGGGTGCTCTGCGGGCCCAGCAGCAGAAGCCCCCTGCGACGGCCCCGGAGGTGGAAGACATCATCGAAGCGGAGAGGCGGAGTTTAGTACAGCTGGCCATCTCAATCTGCTGGGCGGGGGCGGCGCGTCTGGCAGACGTGCGGGGTTTGTTGGCGAAGGAGGTGCGTATCCGGGCGGACGGGGTGGTGGCGGTGCAGTGGTGCAACACAAAGGGGGACCCATGGAAGCTCGGTCGTTTCACGGGTCTGGAGCTGCCACCAAAACAGCTCGGACGTCTCCGCCGCCTCCTGTCATCCACAACGAGCCCCCTGCAGTGCCTTTTCGAGGGGGTGTCTTACCACAAGGTGGCGAGGGCGGTGAAACGCATCAACCCTGCTCTGACCCCACATTCACTACGTCGGGGAGCGATACATCATTTGGCCCTGCAGGGGACGCCGTTGGACGACATCCAAACACTGAGCAGACACGCAACAAAGGAGGCCATGTTGAGGTACTGCCCGACAGCGGCGCTGGAGCAGGTGTCACGCACGGCAGCCACGTCCCGAAAAATGCGCGGAACGGGGACACAGTGACCAATCACCTTCTGCGGGCAAAGATCCCCTCGCTGTCCTGGCTACCTAGAACGCGAAAGTACGTGAGGGACGGCAGCATTCCACCAGAGGGGTCACAGGAGCAGGTCGATGCCTCGGGTCTGCATGACGACACGTTTGGGCCTGGCCTGGACACGCTGTACGACGACTGCTTCGCAGTGAGGGTATCATCTCGGAGGGCGCGGCCCCCCGCCACTAGATCCACACCGGCGCCGGGCACGGACTACATCGCGCCGATCTGCAGCAGTTTCTTGAACCTCGACAGGCTGCGGGAGCTGGACACCACAGGGGAGCTTGACGGCGTCCTCGACATGATCACGGACCCCGCGGCATTCTACTCGAAGTTCATCCCGGGTGCCATCAAGCGGATTAAATCACAGCCCGACGCGTGCGACAAAGTCTCAAGACATCTGCGGACACACCTCAGCGCTTTGATCGGTTTCGAAGTCCTCGAGACCGCCCCGCAGAGTTTGGTGCTGCACGCATTCACAGTGCCAAAGAAGTCGGGGGGTTTGCGTTTCGTGCTGGATGGAAGACCACTCAACGCCCTCATGACGCACCCATTCGACATGCGCCTCCCTCCGATCACCGACGTGATAGATCAAATTACATCGCACAGCTGGGCAGCACTGGCTGATGGGAAGAGCTGGTTCTACCAGTTTCCCGTGCACCCGGAAATCCGCGAATACTTCGGGGTGAACGTGGGTGACCGTCGAGGGGATTATGTCCGCACACGTCTGAAAGCGTTGTGCATGGGGTGGTCATTCGCACCCTGCATCGCGCACCGCTCCGCCCGGGTCCTCCTGCCACAGGAAGAGGGGGCCACGTGGGTGGATAACTTCATTGTGTTGGGGGGGTCGGAGGAAGGAGTACAGAGTTCGTTTGACGCTTTCCTCCACCGGTGCGCCGAGACCAACGCTGTGATGAACCTCGATGACCCAGACTACGGGCACCCGGTGCAGCGATTCACCTCGTTCGGGATCGCGTTCGATCTGAGAAACCACCGCTACAGATCAGACGAATCATGGCTGGAGAAGTTCCTGTCGGGGACAGAGTTGAGGGCAGTTGTCGGGGGGAAGCCCGCTACACCAAGAGAGATCTTCAAAGTCGTGGGGGGTTTGGTGTGGCATGCCTACACGACGAAGGCCCACCTGTGTTTCCTCCCGTCAACCCTGACTTTCATGAAGGACATTGCAGCTGCCTCAGTCGATGACCGGGGCGCGTGGGATCGCCAGGTGGCGGTCCGACCCTCAGTGCGAGCCGAGATCAAGATGCGTACTCACCGCATGCGGGCCAACTTTTGGGTACTTCGACCGCCGACGGACGCAGTAACAGTGTGGTCTGACGCGTCATCGACGCGCTGGGGGGTTCTCATCGACACAGCCGCTCCGCTCGTGGCATACGAAGATTTCCAGGGGCCGAGTTCCGGGCACCACATATACCTGAAGGAGGCACACGCGGCGCGCCAGGCAGTACGCCTTACCGCCCTACACTATACGAACAAGCGGGTACGTCTGATGGTCGACAACCTACCCCTCGTGCACTCAATACAGCGGGGGCATTCGTCATCGTTCGTGGCAAACGGAATACTTGCGGATCTCTTCACGGTTGCACAGGGCGCTGAGCTCTGCATCGAATGCATGTGGGTCCCAACTGATGAGCAGAAAGCAGATCAGTACACCCGGGGGTCGTCATCAGAGCACTACGTCCGCATTCCGCCCTAGACTCCACCGGCCATCTAACAAAACGCGTGGCGTCCCTTGGCCCAAGGGCCCTCAGGGTCCTAGGTGGAAGCGATCAATGCAAAAATCATCTGAAAGGAAGACTCGAGAGACTGCTGCTGTATTTTGGTAAAACACACCCCGTGTGGTAGAGAAAATACGGCAAGAGTCTCGGTGGGTCGGAAGAGCAGATGGTTCCCGCAACAGCTCCCGGGGAGCGGCGGGTATTTCGCATAGGATGCCGGATGTGTGAACACGTTTGTGCGGTTTGCCCTGTGTTGTGTGAACATATGTGTATGTGTGTGTGTATGCTCCACCCAACCCGACACATTTTCTGTACTTCAGACAGGTAAGGTCACTCGACACGCGGGGGGGGGGGGGTTTGTTGTGTGTTTTTTCTGCCAGCCGACATCACTAGCGCCAGCGAGAAAAAAAAACGCGTGACGAGTGACGGGTTGAGGTGGAAGCGATCAATGCAAAAATCATCTGAAAGGAAGACTCGAGAGACTGCTGCTGTATTTTGCAGCCAACAGCCAGACGTTCACTACCGTGGCCTCCGGCGGCTGGGGGGCTCCGCCCCCCAGACCCCCTGTGGCGTATGTCTCGTACTCAAGTCCTTCGAATCCCATCAGATCGGGGGATCCAACCACTCCAGTCGCCTCAGGACGCAGCCAACTCACACAGAATCTGTTCGCCCACACGAACAGATGTTCACTACCGTGGCCTCCGGCGGCTGGGGGGCTCACGCCCCCCAGACCCCCGATGTAGCGTGTGCCCGTCTGTCTATCTCACTTACCCCGGATACAGTGCTGCGTAGGAGGTCAGCACCACATCCATGAAGCGCTTCTTCGAAGCCTGGCTGACATCGGACAGGAGGTCGGACTTCCCCACCTGGGAGGTACACTCGCCGCGTTGGCGACATGCGTGACATGCGACACGATACCTGAAACGTGAGTGTGCCTGGCTAACACGGGCATTTCAACGGTCTGCCGGCGACCGTCCCCCAAACCAGTAAACCAGCAGTTTTGGAAAATCGGAGAGGTCACCCTACTACCCTGTGACAATGTGACATGAAAAAAAAAACGCCAGACCTCTCACGTCACCCCCTACCCCACCCACCCGCCACCCATCGCCACACACACCTCTGATTCAGGAATGTCATTCTGTAAACCTGCTTGACCCTTGAATCGCCCTCCAGCCCCTTCGCGCGTTGCAACATCGCGCATTGTGCCATCCACCCTCTCACAGGCAGGGGCAGCGAGAGACGCTGCACCAGGCCAAGGGGTCGGGGTTGGGTGTCCCGACACCCCACCCACCACCCCACCCCGCACACGCCACAAAATGGCCTCCGGCCCATGCAGTCTCCACGTGACCTTCTGCGGGATGGATGCAGTGGTCACATTTGAATCACCCACACTGGCGAGCTTCTTCCGAGCAGCCGCAGCAGTGCCATGCTTAGGGCTTGAGCAGGACTCCCTTGGGGCGGGCCTTGTACTCGAGCGTCGCCTGCCGGATGGGGGGTCCGGTGTGCGTATAGCGACTGATGAGGATCTTAAGGATGCGCTGCACATGGGAGTGAAGGTAGCCCTGGCACGCAGGTCTCTGAAACGGGCAGCCGCGTCGCGAGGGGGGATGCCACTGTCTGTGCTGGAGGGGGTCGCAGCGAAGCGTCTCGCGTCTCTCCCACAAGGGAGGGTTGCGCAGCGGTGTGACTTTACATCGCCTGGGTGTCTTGCCGACCCGCGCATTCTGTTTATGGCAGGTGTTGCGTTGGTGGATGCGTACGGCGCTCCGACGACGGCGCCCGAAATATTCGAGCTGCTTCAGAAGCCTTCTGTTGCAGTGTATTACATCGAGTGTCGCGGGCAGAAGTTTGAAGTTCTCAAGCTGCACAAAAAAGGCGATGCCTTCCCGACCTGGCACTGTTACAGCACTTCCCTGAACTGCCAGGTGTGGCGGTGCACAGGGTTGGAGGTATGCAGGGTGCAAAGTCTTCCAAGGATATGGGAGAGCTGGGGTGTTGTTGGGGGTGTTCTCGCGATCGGCGCATCCCCGCTGGCTCTGCTCTTTTCCTCTTTTCCTCTTTTCCTCTTTTCCTCTTTTCCTCTTTTCCTCTTTTCCTCTTTTCCTC
Source organism: Rhynchopus euleeides (assembly GCA_963210315.1). NCBI lineage: Eukaryota > Euglenozoa > Diplonemea > Diplonemida > Diplonemidae > Rhynchopus > Rhynchopus euleeides. Next base: position 1,839,598 of record OY723239.1, read on the forward strand.
TTTTCCTCTTTTCCTCTTTTCCTCTTTTCCTCTTTTCCTCTTTTCCTCTTTTCCTCTTTTCCTCTTTTCCTCTTTTCCTCTTTTCCTCTTTTCCTCTTTTCCTCTTTTCCTCTTTTCCTCTTTTCCTCTTTTCCTCTTTTCCTCTTTCCTCTTTCCTCTTTCCTCTTTCCTCTTTCTCTTCGCTTGGTTTACAATTTGGAGGGTTTTTTTACTGCAACAGGGCCCCTGTCAGTGTCAAAAAGATAGTAGGCAGCGCTTGGGCAACAAATTCAACCTCCTCATCAGGCTGCGGAATTGCTTTTGGTTTGCCCGGATTTGGCGCACAAACAACAGCCTTATCTTATTCGCTCTCAAGTGCAGCAGCCCCTCTGAGACAGCGGCACTCACCGGAGGCTGCGAGGAACACAACCAAGTGTAGTTTGAAGTGTGCCCGAGAATGGGAAGGTCGCATCATTATCCCACAGAGTGACAGAGCAAAGGACCGTCGTTGTTCTGAGCAGTCGTTCTGAGGCAGATGTCCACCAAGTGAGGAGGCTTTGATGTTGGGCCAGCATACCCTTCAATGGTGATGGCTAACACCGCATGAACATGTGTTCCCCTTACACTTCTGCACTCGCACAGCTCCTCGAGAATACGCTGCAGACGGACAACACCATCGATGCGCAGATACCGAAGGGCGTGCTTCGGGCTGCCGCAACACCACGCGAGTGGACCATTCTTGAGGTATGTGTCTGTCCTGCGGTTGATACAAGCAATGTGTGTATTTGAATTAAGGTTTCCTTTACGTCTTGCTCAGCGCAGCCTTCATGCCCTTTTGATCTTCTTCTTCATGTCGGCCCCAGCCTTGCTGGCGTTCCGATTCTCTGTCCGGCCTTGGCCAGCGTTTTGTGATGCCCAGTCTGTTGAACTATGTCACTCTGGACATTCTTCCGGTTCCTGTCATGTCGAACCGTTGAAGTGCTTCTTCACGTGCGGTCAACATGTCATCCATCCCACATAATGTCATGAATACGCAACACCCACCCCACCACGTCTCAGGCACAGCTCAACCGCGAGGAGACATTGCAGGCTGCTCTGAACAGCGTGGAAGCGGACATCCGCCCGAAGACACGCCATCCCGACTGATACGTGTATCTCTATGTTGCACATGCAGACCCTTCGCGCTCTGTTCAGTCAGCTGCAGGAGGCTGACTCGGGAAGGCGGGCAGCAATCAGTAGCGGCGCCTGGTGGCCATGGTGCAGAGCTACCGCGTACACACTGCTCTGCTCTGTGTGGGCTGCGGGGTATTTATTCATCAACCTTCGGCACCCGGTGCGTCGGGCCGCATATGTGAGCATGGCAGCCGCCAGGCAACGCCGCCACCAGTCTCAGCAACAGTCACCCGCACCGGCACCAACACCAGCACCAGCACCGACACAGGGCAGCCCCCAGAAGCAAAGTGGGGCACATTGCATACGGCAGGGGTCAATACCCACCCCGCCGCCCGGACTGCCTTCGTGTAGTGTGGCAGCACCACGATGAGAGGGTTTGCAAGGGGCTCGCCCGGCCAGCAGTGGCGGTGCGTGGGTGGCCTTGCAGGGCATGCAAGTGTCTTGCGTCCTGACGTGCAGCCATCGGCGGATGTGGCATCCGGTGGCGGGGGGCTGAGGCGTTCCTGCCGGGTGCTTCCCACAGCTGTCTTCAGTCAGGCGGCGGGTGGTGCGCAGTGCGATGTGTGGTCGCCGTGGTGTGGGGCGAATGTCAAATACCCTGCCTTGCACAGGGCGTGTCTGTGTTGCCCTGACACCGCAACCCGCTAGCCTGCTGTGCCACAGTGGGGCCGCTGACCGCACCCCTGCCTGTCTCTGCCGTGCCCCAAAGAGAGAGGATCCTTGCCAGCCTCAACAGCCCGCAGCGCCCTCTCTTGGCAAAGTGCAAACCACCACAGCTTGTCGTGCTTCTGGGCACAGGATCCAACACAGGCCTGGTGGCGGAGTGGAGGGAACTGTCCTTGACGAGTTACGAGCAACGAAGCGGAGCGGAGTCACGAAGTAACGAAGGATATCGGACGACTGACGCTTTTGGATTACCGTAAACGGAAAAAGGGTGGATCGTAAAAAATGTTCGGGAAAAACCCATTTGTTCCGTCTTTTTTACGGTCCACCGATAGTACGGTTCACCTTTATTACGGTCCACACCATATTTCCTTTTACGGTAGTACATTCATGCCACTTCACAAAGCCTCAACACAGCCTTGAGACGGCAAGTGTGCGCTCAACAAGAAGTAGTCTGGAACTGTTCTCCCACAGTTGCTGGACAGGGTGTCCACATTAAAGCGAAAGGAGTACGATTATGCACCACATGCGCTGCCAGGTGCTGTGGCCCCACTTACCTGGAGGCCTCAGGCCTGGAAGACACCACTGCTGTTGTGGAACATGTTGTGTTGCAGCTGCATGTGGTCAGTCTGAGGGGATGCAGGCGTGTTGTTGTCTGTCCAGTCGCATGAGGATGCAACGGGGCGGTTGGTTCCATTTCCATTCCTTCTCAGCAGCTGCGACTCAATCGCAGTAAAAACAGACTCAAACCAACAGAGAGGAGGAGGTGGTCCCAGCCCCCGTCCCAACAGATCAGGCTGAGTTGAAGAGTAGAGGATGCACTGGTCTTTGCACACCCACACACATGCACCACACAGACAGAGTTGACACCTGCAGGGTCAGCGGTGTGAAGGAAGATGTCAACGACAGCGGGGTCGGGTGTGCAGGCTGCGAAGGCTTTGGCGTCTCCAGCCACAACCACGAAGACAACCACAACAACAACCGCAACCGCAACCACAACCACAGCAGATGCTGTGAAGACGGCGTGGGAGGCGGTGGAGCAGCTGCACGCACAGGTGGAGAGCAGGGTGGGTGATGGCGGGGAGGCAGTGGAGGTGGACAGGAAGCTGGAGGCGGCGCTTGGGGAGTGGCACGACGCACTGTGCCACAGCGTGATTGCTGCGATGAACAAGTGCCTGGAGCGGAGGAAGGGGCGGGGCGTCGCCGTCGGGGAATGTGCATCACTGGCGTTGGGGGCGCGGAAAGAACTGGAGAAGGCGGCGAAGGAGTTCAAGCGGGCAGCAGGGTTGGTCACAGCGAGCAAGGGGGTGAGCCGGTTCGGCGACGGGATCCGTGAGATCGACGTGGACCAGGGGTGGAGCGACTTCTTTCAGGGGGCGTCGTACGTAATGCCGCTGCTTGCGACGGTGCAGGCTGCGATGGAGGCGGAGTGCGAGGGGTACGTCATTTGCGGTGCGTGTGGGATTGCGCTGAAGGCGGAGTGCAAGGAGCGGCACGTGGGGAAGTGCGAGAAGCTGGACGAGGCGGGGCGGGGTGGCGGTGGGCGGTTCGAGACGATGACTGCGGACTGGGCGGTGCAGCAGGTGGAAGGGAAGGCAGAGCCGTACCTGCGTCTGTACTCGCTGGAGAGCCCGCTGTGCTACGGGGTGAACGCGGCGATGCGCGAGGTCGCGTTCTCGAAGAAGCGGGAGCGCTACGAGCCGATGAAGGGGTTTGCGTATTCCCTGTACCGCGCAATGCTGTCGCAGCCGAAGTACGAGGGGACGGTGTTCCGCGCAATGGACTTCCGTGTGAAGGAGTCGCTGTACTCGGTGGGGGCGGTTGTGACGATGCCGCACCCCACAAGCGCAAGCGAGGATCCGGACGTCGTGAAGGACTTCCTGGGGAAGGGGGAGGGCGGGGACGAGGTGCAGGGCACCATCCTCGTGCTGCGTGTGCGGACGGGGCGCAGCATCGCCCAGTTCAGCCGCTTCCCCAAGGAGAAGGAGGTGCTGATCGCGACAAACACACAGTTCCGTGTGGTGGGGCGGCCTGACGTCGGTGTGCTGCGTCTGCTGGAGATGGCGCTGGACTCAAGCCTGCGCAACGTCGTGGTGGTGGAGCTGCAGGAAGTCGACTTCGATCACTGGGGCAAGCTCACTGACATCATGACAGATGTGGAAAGGGTGCGCAACGCCCCGCTGCTTCATACCATCAAGACGAAGGTCGAAAGGGAGAAGGAGCATCAGTACCATCCGGTGACCCGTTCGGTTGTGTTTGTGGGTTACCCACCCAGCACGGAGATGCCTGTTGTGGACGGGAAGACGCTGCTCGAGAGGGCGGTGGAGGTGGAACACAACGAGCAGGTGGTGTCGCTGTGCTGTGCCAACCTGGCACACGCAGGTCGCACGGAGGACCTCAACAAGGCGCTCGAGACAGCGTTGCGCATGAACGAGAGCGGGAGCCACTACAACACCGCGGCAGTGCTGCTGAGCAAGGGTGCGGATGTTGGGTCCCTACCGCAGGAGCTGCACACAGCAGGTGTCGCGATCGTTGCGTGTGCTTGCAAGCGAGCGGTGTTGGACAAGGCAATTGGCGCCCTTGGGGACACGTTCTGGAGGGCGTACGAGCAAGAGGGACCGCGGAAAGGGTGGACTGTGCTGCATGCGGCAGCCGCAAGGAACCGTTCTGACCTGCTGGAGGATGTCCTCCTGTCGGGCAAGCTATCGCCTGACACGGTGGATGCGTTGGGGCGCACTGCTTGCAGCGTCGCTGCTGCTTCCGGCTGTGTCGACGCTTTGCACATCCTCATCAAGGTCGGACAAGCAGATGTGAACAAGGCCGACAATGACGGTGCGACGCCGTGTGCCAGGGCCGCACAGAAAGGACACGTGGACGCTGTTCGTACACTCATCGCTGAAGGACGTGCTGATGTGAATCAGCCTGCCAACGACGGGAAGACACCCTGTTTCTTCGCAGCTGAGAACGGATACCTTGTATCGCTGCGCATCCTCATCACGGAAGGACATGCTGATGTGACTATGGCACACAACATACTTGGCGGTGAGACGCCGTGTCATAGGGCAGCTCATGAGGGGCATCCTGACACAGTGCGGCTCCTCATCACTGAAGGACATGCTGATGTGAACAAGGCCGCTCGGAACGGTTGCACACCCTGTTTCTTCGCAGCTCAGAATGGACACGTTGAAGTGTTGCGCATCCTCATCACTGAAGGACATGCTGATGTAAGTAAGGCCCTCACCGACGGGAGGACTCCGTGTTTCATGGCAGCTCAGGAGGGCCACGCCGACGCATTGCGCATCCTCATCACGGAAGGACATGCTGATGTGAATGCGGCCGACAACGACGGGATGACTCCGTGTCAGGCGGCAGCTCAGGGGGGGCACGCGGACGCATTGCGCATCCTCATCACGGAAGGACATGCTGATGTGAATGCGGCCGACAACGACGGGAGGACTCCGTGTCGGGCGGCAGCTTATGGTGGCCACGCCGACGCATTGCGCATCCTCATCACTGAAGGACATGCTGATGTGAATGCGGCTGACAACGACGGGAGGACTCCGTGTCGGGCGGCAGCTCAGGGGGGGCACGCGGACGCATTGCGCATCCTCATCACGGAAGGACATGCTGATGTGAATGCGGCCGACAACGACGGGAGGACTCCGTGTCGGGCGGCAGCTTATGGTGGCCACGCCGACGCATTGCGCATCCTCATCACGGAAGGACATGCTGATGTGAATGCGGCTGACAACGACGGGAGGACTCCGTGTCGAGCGGCAGCTCAGGGGGGGCACGCGGACGCATTGCGCATCCTCATCACTGAAGGACATGCTGATGTGAATGCGGCTGACAACGACGGGAGGACTCCGTGTCGAGCGGCAGCTCAGGGGGGGCACGCGGACGCATTGCGCATCCTCATCACGGAAGGACATGCTGATGTGAATGCGGCCGACAACGACGGGAGGACTCCGTGTCGGGTGGCAGCTTTTGGTGGCTACGCCGACGCATTGCGCATCCTCATCACGGAAGGACATGCTGATGTGAACAAGGCACACAACGACGGGAGGACTCCGTGTCGGGCGGCAGCTTTTGGTGGCCACGCCGACGCATTGCGCATCCTCATCACGGAAGGACATGCTGATGTGAATACCGCCGACAACGACGGGACGACTCCGTGTCGAGCGGCAGCTTATGGTGGACACGCCGACGCATTGCGCATCCTCATCACGGAAGGACATGCTGATGTGAATGCGGCCGACAACGACGGGAGGACTCCGTGTCGGGTGGCAGCTTTTGGTGGCCACGCCGACGCATTGCGCATCCTCATCACGGAAGGACATGCTGATGTGAACAAGGCACACAACGACGGGAGGACTCCGTGTCGGGCGGCAGCTTTTGGTGGCCACGCCGACGCATTGCGCATCCTCATCACGGAAGGACATGCTGATGTGAATGCGGCCGACAACGACGGGACGACTCCGTGTTTCATCGCCGCTCAGGAAGGACATGTGGACGCATTGCGCATCCTCATCACGGAAGGACATGCTGATGTGAATACCGCCGACAACGACGGGACGACTCCGTGTCGAGCGGCAGCTTATGGTGGACACGCCGACGCATTGCGCATCCTCATCACGGAAGGACATGCTGATGTGAATGCGGCCGACAACGACGGGAGGACTCCGTGTCGAGCGGCAGCTCAGGGGGGGCACGCGGACGCATTGCGCATCCTCATCACGGAAGGACATGCTGATGTGAATGCGGCCGACAACGACCGGAGGACTCCGTGTCGGGCGGCAGCTCATGGTGGCCACGCCGACGCATTGCGCATCCTCATCACGGAAGGACATGCTGATGTGAATGCGGCCGACAACCACGGGAGGACTCCGTGTCGAGCGGCAGCTTATGGTGGACACGCCGACGCATTGCGCATCCTCATCACGGAAGGACATGCTGATGTGAATGCGGCCGACAACGACGGGAGGACTCCGTGTCGAGCGGCAGCTTATGGTGGACACGCCGACGCATTGCGCATCCTCATCACGGAAGGACATGCTGATGTGAATACGGCCGACAACGACGGGATGACTCCGTGTTTCATCGCCGCTCAGGAGGGACATACCGACGCATTGCGCATCCTCATCACAGAGGGACATGCTGATGTGAATACGGCCGACAACGACGGGAGGAGTCCGTGTTTCATCGCCGCTCAGGAGGGACACGCGGACGCATTGCGCATCCTCATCACGGAAGGACATGCTGATGTGAATACGGCCGACAACGACGGGACGACTCCGTGTCGAGCGGCAGCTTATGGTGGACACGCCGACGCATTGCGCATCCTCATCACGGAAGGACATGCTGATGTGAATACGGCCGACAACGACGGGACGACTCCGTGTTTCATCGCCGCTCAGGAGGGACACGCGGACGCATTGCGCATCCTCATCACGGAAGGACATGCTGATGTGAATACGGCCGACAACGACGGGATGACTCCGTGTTTCATCGCCGCTCAGGAGGGACATACCGACGCATTGCGCATCCTCATCACGGATGGACATGCTGATGTGAATACGGCCGACAACGACGGGATGACTCCGTGTTTCATCGCCGCTCAGGAGGGACATACCGACGCATTGCGCATCCTCATCACGGATGGACATGCTGATGTGAATATGGCCGACAACGACGGGAGGACTCCGTGTTTCATCGCCGCTCAGGAGGGACACGCGGACGCATTGCGCATCCTCATCACGGAAGGACATGCTGATGTGAATACGGCCGACAACGACGGGAGGACTCCGTGTCGAGCGGCAGCTTATGGTGGCCACGCCGACGCATTGCGCATCCTCATCACGGAAGGACATGCTGATGTGAATACGGCCGACAGCGACGGTGATACGCCTCTTTCTATTGCAGAACAAGGCGGCCACACAGCTGCAGTTGCCATCTTGTCTGCAGCGATGGAGTGAGTGCCGTCGCACTCTTTGTGCGGAGTCCTCGCATGGCAGCCGGAGGGGGCATCCCCTGTGGCGGGTGTGTCGTATCTCGCGCACCCCACCACACCCACCCCTTCGCTGAGGGCGGTGACGCTCTTCACATCCGCTCTCTTCAGATCCCTTGTACATCGCGGTGCCCTGGGGGAACGCTGCGTCCCCCCGAGGCGGAGCCTGTGCAGCTCACTGGGGGGCTGCGTGAAGTGCCCCCACACCACAAGCCGCGCCCCAACCCTCGACAGGGCAACGGACTGCGTAACGACGCACGACAGACCCCTCCGGTTTGCAGACCGGAAGGCTGCCCCGCTGAACCCTGGGGTGGCATTCCCCCAGTCGACGTCACCCTGTGTTGGTCCTCTCAACACCCCGGGTGTCTGCAGGAGAACCACCTCCACTGGGGTGTCCACACGCGCATGCACATTCTTTGCGAGGGAGCGGGGTGGCAGGGATGCTGCTGTTGTGTGGGGTGGCCGTTGTGACGAGTGCCAGGCATGTCCAGGAGTGCACCACAGGGATGACCACCGCCTTCCTATCCTCGAACTCACCAGTCTCATTCTCCGTGGTGCAGCCGGAGCACCCAGGGCAGGTAGTGACACGTGTGACATGTGAGGACATGCCATTTCCATGGCATGTCATGTGCTTCTTCCGTTCCCCGACAACTGGTGTTGCCATTGTTTTCACGCAGGTAATGAAGTAGACCCATGCAGTCTATCCCTTCCACGGGTCCACCCACGATTGTACCACCATCAACCCACGACTGCCCGATCTTACTTTCCGTCTTATCACCCTGTGCCCCCGAGTGCTCTGTTGTGTTTCGGCGCCAACACACTACACCCTCCCCTGGTGCGCCTCGTCAGGTGTGAGCCAGGATCTGCACAACCTGAGGTGGCGTCCTATGTATATATTGTGTACACTACGACTGTGCGTGCGTGTGTTGCGGGTGTCTCGCTGCCCATGGCCACCCCCTCACAGTATTGTGTTGGGGTGTTGATGTGGTGGAGGTGTGTACGAACATAACAAGCAAGTGGGTCTTGTGTCGATCCTTCTGTTTCGTGGAGGGGCCGCACTCAGCGAAGTGTGCTGCTGCCTCCAGTATTCCCACACAGTGCCACACGCGGCTGTTTCCACAGCCGTGTCGAGCACACCGCCCCCACACCCTGCCCTGCTCTCTCTCTCTCTCTCTGTGCTGATAAGTTACACCGTCAACCCAACAGGGTTTGCTGTCTGTAGGCATGTGGGGCCTTCGCTTAGGAGTGCAGAACAGTGAGCCGCCTCACATGAGAGAGGCAAGCTGGCACAGTTTGGCACAGGGTGAAGGCACCCGTGAGATCTATTGACGTTTGGTGGCGGGGGATGTTTTCAAGCGGAAGTGGGCCCGGCCCTGAAAGGGGGCTGGGTCAGTGGTGCGCAAACACGTGCCGAGCACTCGGGTGTGTGCAGGGTTGGGGGCTCCTGACCTTCCCCAGGCAAGTGCCACCCGACACTTTCCCACAAAGCTTCGCGTGTGTGTGGTGTGGTGGTGGTCAGTGACTCCGCAGCTTGCCGAGACGTAGTCTTCATACCAATGAACACCGTACTTCTGTCTGTGTGTGATGTGCCTTCCGTTTCACCCTAAGTGTGGTGTTTTGAAACTCTGTTTTCCTGCCTAATCGCAGTGATCTCGTGCCAGGGCTGGCACGGGGGGGCCGCAGCCCCACATCCCTTTTTCTGGGATAATTGCGGAGGGTGGGCCGCCAGGAGTTCCATGGCCCGACCTTGGCCTACCTCAAAAAATAAAGTTTTTCCGCCGAGCAGGAGGCGTCACAAGACGTAATCACCTCTCACTGTAGTCCGGCACCGCCTCACCCGCTGACACACACAGAGTGTCCCAGGGTGAAACTTGACAGAATACGGAATATCCGACAAACACCGATGGGGTGAAACCCCACCTTAGCCCTCCGCAATTGCGAAATCCACCGGAGTTTGTACCCCACCGATGTTTCTACCCCTGTGACACGCTGGGGCAATGCATTTTTTTAGGGAAGTGGGCCCTGCTGTAGTGGCCCTCCTCACAGTGATATCTTTCTATGGAGGGTCCATTATGTCGCAGAGTGGTGTTGAAGAGCGATAGCAACCCCAGGATGTTGCAACCTGCGTGGGGTGGGGGACGGGCGTACTGCGAGAAACAATATTCCGAAGCAGGGCACGTCCCTGTTTCATATATGCGGAGGGGCCCTTTCTGCACGGCTTTGGTTTTATTGATGTTTGTGGTGTGCGTGGTTTATTTTCCCTTTTTTTGTTGTTTTTGCAGCATTTTATGCTGTCGGGTGAGCTTCCGCCCCATGGGAGGCGCTCCTTCCGGCTTGCGCTGCCCACCCATCCCGCCCCCGTCCCCTTCCCACATTCTTTCTTTTCTTTTAGGGGAGACGTCCTCGCAGTGGCTGTTTGGCCTGACGCGATTCCCCGCCTCAAAGCAGACCCACCTGGCAGCTACTCAAGGCACATGAGGTGCGAGAGGCGTCAACGGGCGCAACGCCCCTCCCTGCGGTCCGGCTTCCGCCACGTGGCTGACTCAAAGCAGCGAAGTGACCAACGGGAGCGACATCAGGGACAGTGGGTGCTAATGAAAAACCGGTTTGCAAAACCGGTTTTTGCCAAAACCAGGGGAATAGGGTGCCCTTTCTGAGAGGTTTCCAAACCAAAAAAAGCCGGTTTTCTAGTTTGGGGAAATTTATTTTAAAAAAAATGAGATTTCTGGGGAAAAAAAACCAGAATTTTTTTTGGAGTTGTGCTAACAACGCAGGAAACTTTGCTATGCAGATCATGCAGGACACACCACACCCGCAGCAGGCGTGTGGGGTGTTCTCGCGATCGACGAATACCCGCTGGTTCTTCTCTCCCCTTTCTGATTTGCAGACACAAAGTTTCAAGGCGTTTTCTCGTGGGGGATGAGGATATGTCCTCCTGACACCCACCCTTTTCCCGTTTTTTTTGGTAAAACACACCCCGTGTGGTAGAGAAAATACGGCAAGAGTCTCGGTGGGTCGGAAGAGCAGATGGTTCCCGCAACAGCTCCCGGGGAGCGGCGGGTATTTCGCATAGGATGCCGGATGTGTGAACACGTTTGTGCGGTTTGCCCTGTGTTGTGTGAACATATGTGTATGTGTGTGTGTATGCTCCACCCAACCCGACACATTTTCTGTACTTCAGACAGGTAAGGTCACTCGACACGCGGGGGGGGGGGTTTTGTTGTGTGTTTTTTCTGCCAGCCGACATCACTAGCGCCAGCGAGAAAAAAAAATAAAATAAAAAAAAAATAAAAAAAAATAAAGCGATTTACTAATCGCCAACTCGCGATCAGGCGTTTCCAGGCAGAAAACAGTGCGTGCTAGATCACGGTTTGTTACGACAGAGCGACCAGAGCAGACTTCGACGCAGGTGCTAGATCACCGCCTTTTACCACAGAGCGACCAGAGCAGACTTCGACGCAGGTGCTAGATCACCGAATTTTTTACGACAGAGCGATCAGAGCAGACTCGACGTAGGTGCTAGATCACCGCCTTTTACCACAGAGCGACCAGAGCAGACTTCGACGCAGGTGCTAGATCACCGCCTTTTACCACAGAGCGACCAGAGCAGATTTCGACGCAGGTGCTAGATCACCGAATTTTTTACGACAGAGCGATCAGAGCAGACTCGACGTAGGTGCTAGATCACCCCTTTTACCACAGAGCGACCAGAGCAGACTTCGACGCAGGTGCTAGATCACCGAATTTTTTACGACAGAGCGATCAGAGCAGACTCGACGTAGGTGCTAGATCACCGCCTTTTACCACAGAGCGACCAGAGCAGACTTCGACGCAGGTGCTAGATCACCGCCTTTTACCACAGAGCGACCAGAGCAGACTTCGACGCAGGTGCTAGATCACCGCCTTTTACCACAGAGCGACCAGAGCAGATTTCGACGCAGGTGCTAGATCACCGAATTTTTTACGACAGAGCGATCAGAGCAGACTCGACGTAGGTGCTAGATCACCCCTTTTACCACAGAGCGACCAGAGCAGACTTCGACGCAGGTGCTAGATCACCGAATTTTTCTACGACAGAGCGATCAGAGCAGACTCGACGCAGGTGCTAGATCACCCATGTCGGACATGCACCCCCACGACATGGACTGGTTGGGGGTGCCAGTCGTGACGGGGTACGGGGATCCGGAAGTGGCAGTGGACACCTGCGTGTTCACGCCACACTGCCAGGCGGAGCACACCTCGCGGGGAAGGGGCCATTGCAGCACTTGCGGGCGGGCGGCCTGTAAGACCTGCATCCGGGCTTTCCTCCCGAAAAACGTGTCTGGGGATTTTGTGCAGGGTTTGGGGGAACCGACGTGGGTGTGCCCGATGTGCGCGATGGAGCAACATCGCGACAATCCCCCGGGGGACACTCGGGATCCCGACTCCCTGTCCCTCTCGGAGGACCCCCACGACGCGTCGCTGGGGGCGTCGGACGACGAGTCGTCGCTGAGGCAGCCGGGTGTCGACACACAGGGGGAACTGCGCGCGACGATCGCCGCTTTGGCAAAACGGGTGGACACGCTAGAGCGCGAGAAGCCCCCCCTCCTTTTGCGGATCCAGCAACTGGAGTTTGAGACTAAAAATCTCAAAAAGCAGCTGGGGGCCACCCTGGCACCGGAGTTCTCGCCTCACACAGTGGGGACATGGCGGGACCTGGAGGTGCCCGCGATCCGGGAGAAGATCCGGGACAGATGCAGGAAGGCCTTCAGGGAAGACGCCCTGCCCGTGAACATCGAGGACGCGAAGGCGTACGAGTACGACGTCGCACAGTATCTCAGCACACTGACGAACACACTGGACCTCATCACCGACGGCGAACCCCCGAAGGAGGGCATCATCCGCATGCTGCACTCCAACATCAACCAGCTGACAGGGATTACGCAGCTGGGGCTGTACGGCCCGAAGCACCGGAGGGAGTACGTGGCGAGGGCTGAAATCATCGCGCCAAAGGATTTCTCGGAGACGGCCCAGCGGCGCCTGCTGAAAGGAGTGGCTGAAGAGGCAAAGAAGGAGGGGGAGCACCGCGGACGGGACGGGGACAGGAGGGACCGTGACTACCGGAACTCACGCCAGCAGAGGTCCGTCCCGGCCCACAGCCGCGACAGGAAGCAGGCAGCACCACCTACGACTCGCGATCGTGACTGGGACAGAAAGGCGCCGGGCGGAAAGCCGGGAAAGGACCGGCAGTGACTGGCCTTGAGGCCGGTCCCTCCACCTCCCGCACCGATGCAGCGGGAAGCAACAGAACCCCCCCTGACAACAACTCAGCGAGAGAAGATTTTAAGATCGGCAAGGCAGACACTGGCGGACTGCCTCTCGGAGTCATATTGGCGCAGCATCAGGAGCTGTTACAGACGGTACCGAAGGTTCAAGGAAAACTGGGAAAAGGGGAGGGGGCGGATCTCCCACGACATGGCAATCATCCTCTGGACGGCAAAACTCCGATGCATCGACTCGAGGACACGGAGCACAGCGCTGCAGTACACGGTCAACATCGGAGCGGCACTGAAGCGGTACGAGGGGGTGCAGCTCGGGGAGAGCCAGGAACTCATGGATTACAGAAGGGGACTCAAGAAACAGGGTGCTCTGCGGGCCCAGCAGCAGAAGCCCCCTGCGACGGCCCCGGAGGTGGAAGACATCATCGAAGCGGAGAGGCGGAGTTTAGTACAGCTGGCCATCTCAATCTGCTGGGCGGGGGCGGCGCGTCTGGCAGACGTGCGGGGTTTGTTGGCGAAGGAGGTGCGTATCCGGGCGGACGGGGTGGTGGCGGTGCAGTGGTGCAACACAAAGGGGGACCCATGGAAGCTCGGTCGTTTCACGGGTCTGGAGCTGCCACCAAAACAGCTCGGACGTCTCCGCCGCCTCCTGTCATCCACAACGAGCCCCCTGCAGTGCCTTTTCGAGGGGGTGTCTTACCACAAGGTGGCGAGGGCGGTGAAACGCATCAACCCTGCTCTGACCCCACATTCACTACGTCGGGGAGCGATACATCATTTGGCCCTGCAGGGGACGCCGTTGGACGACATCCAAACACTGAGCAGACACGCAACAAAGGAGGCCATGTTGAGGTACTGCCCGACAGCGGCGCTGGAGCAGGTGTCACGCACGGCAGCCACGTCCCGAAAAATGCGCGGAACGGGGACACAGTGACCAATCACCTTCTGCGGGCAAAGATCCCCTCGCTGTCCTGGCTACCTAGAACGCGAAAGTACGTGAGGGACGGCAGCATTCCACCAGAGGGGTCACAGGAGCAGGTCGATGCCTCGGGTCTGCATGACGACACGTTTGGGCCTGGCCTGGACACGCTGTACGACGACTGCTTCGCAGTGAGGGTATCATCTCGGAGGGCGCGGCCCCCCGCCACTAGATCCACACCGGCGCCGGGCACGGACTACATCGCGCCGATCTGCAGCAGTTTCTTGAACCTCGACAGGCTGCGGGAGCTGGACACCACAGGGGAGCTTGACGGCGTCCTCGACATGATCACGGACCCCGCGGCATTCTACTCGAAGTTCATCCCGGGTGCCATCAAGCGGATTAAATCACAGCCCGACGCGTGCGACAAAGTCTCAAGACATCTGCGGACACACCTCAGCGCTTTGATCGGTTTCGAAGTCCTCGAGACCGCCCCGCAGAGTTTGGTGCTGCACGCATTCACAGTGCCAAAGAAGTCGGGGGGTTTGCGTTTCGTGCTGGATGGAAGACCACTCAACGCCCTCATGACGCACCCATTCGACATGCGCCTCCCTCCGATCACCGACGTGATAGATCAAATTACATCGCACAGCTGGGCAGCACTGGCTGATGGGAAGAGCTGGTTCTACCAGTTTCCCGTGCACCCGGAAATCCGCGAATACTTCGGGGTGAACGTGGGTGACCGTCGAGGGGATTATGTCCGCACACGTCTGAAAGCGTTGTGCATGGGGTGGTCATTCGCACCCTGCATCGCGCACCGCTCCGCCCGGGTCCTCCTGCCACAGGAAGAGGGGGCCACGTGGGTGGATAACTTCATTGTGTTGGGGGGGTCGGAGGAAGGAGTACAGAGTTCGTTTGACGCTTTCCTCCACCGGTGCGCCGAGACCAACGCTGTGATGAACCTCGATGACCCAGACTACGGGCACCCGGTGCAGCGATTCACCTCGTTCGGGATCGCGTTCGATCTGAGAAACCACCGCTACAGATCAGACGAATCATGGCTGGAGAAGTTCCTGTCGGGGACAGAGTTGAGGGCAGTTGTCGGGGGGAAGCCCGCTACACCAAGAGAGATCTTCAAAGTCGTGGGGGGTTTGGTGTGGCATGCCTACACGACGAAGGCCCACCTGTGTTTCCTCCCGTCAACCCTGACTTTCATGAAGGACATTGCAGCTGCCTCAGTCGATGACCGGGGCGCGTGGGATCGCCAGGTGGCGGTCCGACCCTCAGTGCGAGCCGAGATCAAGATGCGTACTCACCGCATGCGGGCCAACTTTTGGGTACTTCGACCGCCGACGGACGCAGTAACAGTGTGGTCTGACGCGTCATCGACGCGCTGGGGGGTTCTCATCGACACAGCCGCTCCGCTCGTGGCATACGAAGATTTCCAGGGGCCGAGTTCCGGGCACCACATATACCTGAAGGAGGCACACGCGGCGCGCCAGGCAGTACGCCTTACCGCCCTACACTATACGAACAAGCGGGTACGTCTGATGGTCGACAACCTACCCCTCGTGCACTCAATACAGCGGGGGCATTCGTCATCGTTCGTGGCAAACGGAATACTTGCGGATCTCTTCACGGTTGCACAGGGCGCTGAGCTCTGCATCGAATGCATGTGGGTCCCAACTGATGAGCAGAAAGCAGATCAGTACACCCGGGGGTCGTCATCAGAGCACTACGTCCGCATTCCGCCCTAGACTCCACCGGCCATCTAACAAAACGCGTGGCGTCCCTTGGCCCAAGGGCCCTCAGGGTCCTAGGTGGAAGCGATCAATGCAAAAATCATCTGAAAGGAAGACTCGAGAGACTGCTGCTGTATTTTGGTAAAACACACCCCGTGTGGTAGAGAAAATACGGCAAGAGTCTCGGTGGGTCGGAAGAGCAGATGGTTCCCGCAACAGCTCCCGGGGAGCGGCGGGTATTTCGCATAGGATGCCGGATGTGTGAACACGTTTGTGCGGTTTGCCCTGTGTTGTGTGAACATATGTGTATGTGTGTGTGTATGCTCCACCCAACCCGACACATTTTCTGTACTTCAGACAGGTAAGGTCACTCGACACGCGGGGGGGGGGGGGGGGTTTGTTGTGTGTTTTTTCTGCCAGCCGACATCACTAGCGCCAGCGAGAAAAAAAAACGCGTGACGAGTGACGGGTTGAGGTGGAAGCGATCAATGCAAAAATCATCTGAAAGGAAGACTCGAGAGACTGCTGCTGTATTTTGCAGCCAACAGCCAGACGTTCACTACCGTGGCCTCCGGCGGCTGGGGGGCTCCGCCCCCCAGACCCCCTGTGGCGTATGTCTCGTACTCAAGTCCTTCGAATCCCATCAGATCGGGGGATCCAACCACTCCAGTCGCCTCAGGACGCAGCCAACTCACACAGAATCTGTTCGCCCACACGAACAGATGTTCACTACCGTGGCCTCCGGCGGCTGGGGGGCTCACGCCCCCCAGACCCCCGATGTAGCGTGTGCCCGTCTGTCTATCTCACTTACCCCGGATACAGTGCTGCGTAGGAGGTCAGCACCACATCCATGAAGCGCTTCTTCGAAGCCTGGCTGACATCGGACAGGAGGTCGGACTTCCCCACCTGGGAGGTACACTCGCCGCGTTGGCGACATGCGTGACATGCGACACGATACCTGAAACGTGAGTGTGCCTGGCTAACACGGGCATTTCAACGGTCTGCCGGCGACCGTCCCCCAAACCAGTAAACCAGCAGTTTTGGAAAATCGGAGAGGTCACCCTACTACCCTGTGACAATGTGACATGAAAAAAAAAACGCCAGACCTCTCACGTCACCCCCTACCCCACCCACCCGCCACCCATCGCCACACACACCTCTGATTCAGGAATGTCATTCTGTAAACCTGCTTGACCCTTGAATCGCCCTCCAGCCCCTTCGCGCGTTGCAACATCGCGCATTGTGCCATCCACCCTCTCACAGGCAGGGGCAGCGAGAGACGCTGCACCAGGCCAAGGGGTCGGGGTTGGGTGTCCCGACACCCCACCCACCACCCCACCCCGCACACGCCACAAAATGGCCTCCGGCCCATGCAGTCTCCACGTGACCTTCTGCGGGATGGATGCAGTGGTCACATTTGAATCACCCACACTGGCGAGCTTCTTCCGAGCAGCCGCAGCAGTGCCATGCTTAGGGCTTGAGCAGGACTCCCTTGGGGCGGGCCTTGTACTCGAGCGTCGCCTGCCGGATGGGGGGTCCGGTGTGCGTATAGCGACTGATGAGGATCTTAAGGATGCGCTGCACATGGGAGTGAAGGTAGCCCTGGCACGCAGGTCTCTGAAACGGGCAGCCGCGTCGCGAGGGGGGATGCCACTGTCTGTGCTGGAGGGGGTCGCAGCGAAGCGTCTCGCGTCTCTCCCACAAGGGAGGGTTGCGCAGCGGTGTGACTTTACATCGCCTGGGTGTCTTGCCGACCCGCGCATTCTGTTTATGGCAGGTGTTGCGTTGGTGGATGCGTACGGCGCTCCGACGACGGCGCCCGAAATATTCGAGCTGCTTCAGAAGCCTTCTGTTGCAGTGTATTACATCGAGTGTCGCGGGCAGAAGTTTGAAGTTCTCAAGCTGCACAAAAAAGGCGATGCCTTCCCGACCTGGCACTGTTACAGCACTTCCCTGAACTGCCAGGTGTGGCGGTGCACAGGGTTGGAGGTATGCAGGGTGCAAAGTCTTCCAAGGATATGGGAGAGCTGGGGTGTTGTTGGGGGTGTTCTCGCGATCGGCGCATCCCCGCTGGCTCTGCTCTTTTCCTCTTTTCCTCTTTTCCTCTTTTCCTCTTTTCCTCTTTTCCTCTTTTCCTCTTTTCCTCTTTTCCTCTTTTCCTCTTTTCCTCTTTTCCTCTTTTCCTCTTTTCCTCTTTTCCTCTTTTCCTCTTTTCCTCTTTTCCTCTTTTCCTCTTTTCCTCTTTTCCTCTTTTCCTCTTTTCCTCTTTTCCTCTTTTCCTCTTTTTGCTCTTTTCCTCTTTTCCTCTTTCCTCTTTCCTCTTTCCTCTTTCTCTTCGCTTGGTTTACAATTTGGAGGGTTTTTTTACTGCAACAGGGCCCCTGTCAGTGTCAAAAAGATAGTAGGCAGCGCTTGGGCAACAAATTCAACCTCCTCATCAGGCTGCGGAACTGCTTTTGGTTTGCCCGGATTTGGCGCACAAACAACAGCCTTATCTTATTCGCTCTCAAGTGCAGCAGCCCCTCTGAGACAGCGGCACTCACCGGAGGCTGCGAGGAACACAACCAAGTGTAGTTTGAAGTGTGCCCGAGAATGGGAAGGTCGCATCATTATCCCACAGAGTGACAGAGCAAAGGACCGTCGTTGTTCTGAGCAGTCGTTCTGAGGCAGATGTCCACCAAGTGAGGAGGCTTTGATGTTGGGCCAGCATACCCTTCAATGGTGATGGCTAACACCGCATGAACATGTGTTCCCCTTACACTTCTGCACTCGCACAGCTCCTCGAGAATACGCTGCAGACGGACAACACCATCGATGCGCAGATACCGAAGGGCGTGCTTCGGGCTGCCGCAACACCACGCGAGTGGACCATTCTTGAGGTATGTGTCTGTCCTGCGGTTGATACAAGCAATGTGTGTATTTGAATTAAGGTTTCCTTTACGTCTTGCTCAGCGCAGCCTTCATGCCCTTTTGATCTTCTTCTTCATGTCGGCCCCAGCCTTGCTGGCGTTCCGATTCTCTGTCCGGCCTTGGCCAGCGTTTTGTGATGCCCAGTCTGTTGAACTATGTCACTCTGGACATTCTTCCGGTTCCTGTCATGTCGAACCGTTGAAGTGCTTCTTCACGTGCGGTCAACATGTCATCCATCCCACATAATGTCATGAATACGCAACACCCACCCCACCACGTCTCAGGCACAGCTCAACCGCGAGGAGACATTGCAGGCTGCTCTGAACAGCGTGGAAGCGGACATCCGCCCGAAGACACGCCATCCCGACTGATACGTGTATCTCTATGTTGCACATGCAGACCCTTCGCGCTCTGTTCAGTCAGCTGCAGGAGGCTGACTCGGGAAGGCGGGCAGCAATCAGTAGCGGCGCCTGGTGGCCATGGTGCAGAGCTACCGCGTACACACTGCTCTGCTCTGTGTGGGCTGCGGGGTATTTATTCATCAACCTTCGGCACCCGGTGCGTCGGGCCGCATATGTGAGCATGGCAGCCGCCAGGCAACGCCGCCACCAGTCTCAGCAACAGTCACCCGCACCGGCACCAACACCAGCACCAGCACCGACACAGGGCAGCCCCCAGAAGCAAAGTGGGGCACATTGCATACGGCAGGGGTCAATACCCACCCCGCCGCCCGGACTGCCTTCGTGTAGTGTGGCAGCACCACGATGAGAGGGTTTGCAAGGGGCTCGCCCGGCCAGCAGTGGCGGTGCGTGGGTGGCCTTGCAGGGCATGCAAGTGTCTTGCGTCCTGACGTGCAGCCATCGGCGGATGTGGCATCCGGTGGCGGGGGGCTGAGGCGTTCCTGCCGGGTGCTTCCCACAGCTGTCTTCAGTCAGGCGGCGGGTGGTGCGCAGTGCGATGTGTGGTCGCCGTGGTGTGGGGCGAATGTCAAATACCCTGCCTTGCACAGGGCGTGTCTGTGTTGCCCTGACACCGCAACCCGCTAGCCTGCTGTGCCACAGTGGGGCCGCTGACCGCACCCCTGCCTGTCTCTGCCGTGCCCCAAAGAGAGAGGATCCTTGCCAGCCTCAACAGCCCGCAGCGCCCTCTCTTGGCAAAGTGCAAACCACCACAGCTTGTCGTGCTTCTGGGCACAGGATCCAACACAGGCCTGGTGGCGGAGTGGAGGGAACTGTCCTTGACGAGTTACGAGCAACGAAGCGGAGCGGAGTCACGAAGTAACGAAGGATATCGGACGACTGACGCTTTTGGATTACCGTAAACGGAAAAAGGGTGGATCGTAAAAAATGTTCGGGAAAAACCCATTTGTTCCGTCTTTTTTACGGTCCACCGATAGTACGGTTCACCTTTATTACGGTCCACACCATATTTCCTTTTACGGTAGTACATTCATGCCACTTCACAAAGCCTCAACACAGCCTTGAGACGGCAAGTGTGCGCTCAACAAGAAGTAGTCTGGAACTGTTCTCCCACAGTTGCTGGACAGGGTGTCCACATTAAAGCGAAAGGAGTACGATTATGCACCACATGCGCTGCCAGGTGCTGTGGCCCCACTTACCTGGAGGCCTCAGGCCTGGAAGACACCACTGCTGTTGTGGAACATGTTGTGTTGCAGCTGCATGTGGTCAGTCTGAGGGGATGCAGGCGTGTTGTTGTCTGTCCAGTCGCATGAGGATGCAACGGGGCGGTTGGTTCCATTTCCATTCCTTCTCAGCAGCTGCGACTCAATCGCAGTAAAAACAGACTCAAACCAACAGAGAGGAGGAGGTGGTCCCAGCCCCCGTCCCAACAGATCAGGCTGAGTTGAAGAGTAGAGGATGCACTGGTCTTTGCACACCCACACACATGCACCACACAGACAGAGTTGACACCTGCAGGGTCAGCGGTGTGAAGGAAGATGTCAACGACAGCGGGGTCGGGTGTGCAGGCTGCGAAGGCTTTGGCGTCTCCAGCCACAACCACGAAGACAACCACAACAACAACCGCAACCGCAACCACAACCACAGCAGATGCTGTGAAGACGGCGTGGGAGGCGGTGGAGCAGCTGCACGCACAGGTGGAGAGCAGGGTGGGTGATGGCGGGGAGGCAGTGGAGGTGGACAGGAAGCTGGAGGCGGCGCTTGGGGAGTGGCACGACGCACTGTGCCACAGCGTGATTGCTGCGATGAACAAGTGCCTGGAGCGGAGGAAGGGGCGGGGCGTCGCCGTCGGGGAATGTGCATCACTGGCGTTGGGGGCGCGGAAAGAACTGGAGAAGGCGGCGAAGGAGTTCAAGCGGGCAGCAGGGTTGGTCACAGCGAGCAAGGGGGTGAGCCGGTTCGGCGACGGGATCCGTGAGATCGACGTGGACCAGGGGTGGAGCGACTTCTTTCAGGGGGCGTCGTACGTAATGCCGCTGCTTGCGACGGTGCAGGCTGCGATGGAGGCGGAGTGCGAGGGGTACGTCATTTGCGGTGCGTGTGGGATTGCGCTGAAGGCGGAGTGCAAGGAGCGGCACGTGGGGAAGTGCGAGAAGCTGGACGAGGCGGGGCGGGGTGGCGGTGGGCGGTTCGAGACGATGACTGCGGACTGGGCGGTGCAGCAGGTGGAAGGGAAGGCAGAGCCGTACCTGCGTCTGTACTCGCTGGAGAGCCCGCTGTGCTACGGGGTGAACGCGGCGATGCGCGAGGTCGCGTTCTCGAAGAAGCGGGAGCGCTACGAGCCGATGAAGGGGTTTGCGTATTCCCTGTACCGCGCAATGCTGTCGCAGCCGAAGTACGAGGGGACGGTGTTCCGCGCAATGGACTTCCGTGTGAAGGAGTCGCTGTACTCGGTGGGGGCGGTTGTGACGATGCCGCACCCCACAAGCGCAAGCGAGGATCCGGACGTCGTGAAGGACTTCCTGGGGAAGGGGGAGGGCGGGGACGAGGTGCAGGGCACCATCCTCGTGCTGCGTGTGCGGACGGGGCGCAGCATCGCCCAGTTCAGCCGCTTCCCCAAGGAGAAGGAGGTGCTGATCGCGACAAACACACAGTTCCGTGTGGTGGGGCGGCCTGACGTCGGTGTGCTGCGTCTGCTGGAGATGGCGCTGGACTCAAGCCTGCGCAACGTCGTGGTGGTGGAGCTGCAGGAAGTCGACTTCGATCACTGGGGCAAGCTCACTGACATCATGACAGATGTGGAAAGGGTGCGCAACGCCCCGCTGCTTCATACCATCAAGACGAAGGTCGAAAGGGAGAAGGAGCATCAGTACCATCCGGTGACCCGTTCGGTTGTGTTTGTGGGTTACCCACCCAGCACGGAGATGCCTGTTGTGGACGGGAAGACGCTGCTCGAGAGGGCGGTGGAGGTGGAACACAACGAGCAGGTGGTGTCGCTGTGCTGTGCCAACCTGGCACACGCAGGTCGCACGGAGGACCTCAACAAGGCGCTCGAGACAGCGTTGCGCATGAACGAGAGCGGGAGCCACTACAACACCGCGGCAGTGCTGCTGAGCAAGGGTGCGGATGTTGGGTCCCTACCGCAGGAGCTGCACACAGCAGGTGTCGCGATCGTTGCGTGTGCTTGCAAGCGAGCGGTGTTGGACAAGGCAATTGGCGCCCTTGGGGACACGTTCTGGAGGGCGTACGAGCAAGAGGGACCGCGGAAAGGGTGGACTGTGCTGCATGCGGCAGCCGCAAGGAACCGTTCTGACCTGCTGGAGGATGTCCTCCTGTCGGGCAAGCTATCGCCTGACACGGTGGATGCGTTGGGGCGCACTGCTTGCAGCGTCGCTGCTGCTTCCGGCTGTGTCGACGCTTTGCACATCCTCATCAAGGTCGGACAAGCAGATGTGAACAAGGCCGACAATGACGGTGCGACGCCGTGTGCCAGGGCCGCACAGAAAGGACACGTGGACGCTGTTCGTACACTCATCGCTGAAGGACGTGCTGATGTGAATCAGCCTGCCAACGACGGGAAGACACCCTGTTTCTTCGCAGCTGAGAACGGATACCTTGTATCGCTGCGCATCCTCATCACGGAAGGACATGCTGATGTGACTATGGCACACAACATACTTGGCGGTGAGACGCCGTGTCATAGGGCAGCTCATGAGGGGCATCCTGACACAGTGCGGCTCCTCATCACTGAAGGACATGCTGATGTGAACAAGGCCGCTCGGAACGGTTGCACACCCTGTTTCTTCGCAGCTCAGAATGGACACGTTGAAGTGTTGCGCATCCTCATCACTGAAGGACATGCTGATGTAAGTAAGGCCCTCACCGACGGGAGGACTCCGTGTTTCATGGCAGCTCAGGAGGGCCACGCCGACGCATTGCGCATCCTCATCACGGAAGGACATGCTGATGTGAATGCGGCCGACAACGACGGGATGACTCCGTGTCAGGCGGCAGCTCAGGGGGGGCACGCGGACGCATTGCGCATCCTCATCACGGAAGGACATGCTGATGTGAATGCGGCCGACAACGACGGGAGGACTCCGTGTCGGGCGGCAGCTTATGGTGGCCACGCCGACGCATTGCGCATCCTCATCACTGAAGGACATGCTGATGTGAATGCGGCTGACAACGACGGGAGGACTCCGTGTCGGGCGGCAGCTCAGGGGGGGCACGCGGACGCATTGCGCATCCTCATCACGGAAGGACATGCTGATGTGAATGCGGCCGACAACGACGGGAGGACTCCGTGTCGGGCGGCAGCTTATGGTGGCCACGCCGACGCATTGCGCATCCTCATCACGGAAGGACATGCTGATGTGAATGCGGCTGACAACGACGGGAGGACTCCGTGTCGAGCGGCAGCTCAGGGGGGGCACGCGGACGCATTGCGCATCCTCATCACTGAAGGACATGCTGATGTGAATGCGGCTGACAACGACGGGAGGACTCCGTGTCGAGCGGCAGCTCAGGGGGGGCACGCGGACGCATTGCGCATCCTCATCACGGAAGGACATGCTGATGTGAATGCGGCCGACAACGACGGGAGGACTCCGTGTCGGGCGGCAGCTTATGGTGGCCACGCCGACGCATTGCGCATCCTCATCACGGAAGGACATGCTGATGTGAATGCGGCCGACAACGACGGGAGGACTCCGTGTCGGGTGGCAGCTTTTGGTGGCTACGCCGACGCATTGCGCATCCTCATCACGGAAGGACATGCTGATGTGAACAAGGCACACAACGACGGGAGGACTCCGTGTCGGGTGGCAGCTCATGGCTCTCTTGGCAAAGTGCAAACCACCACAGCTTGTCGTGCTTCTGGGCACAGGATCCAACACAGGCCTGGTGGCGGAGTGGAGGGAACTGTCCTTGACGAGTTACGAGCAACGAAGCGGAGCGGAGTCACGAAGTAACGAAGGATATCGGACGACTGACGCTTTTGGATTACCGTAAACGGAAAAAGGGTGGATCGTAAAAAATGTTCGGGAAAAACCCATTTGTTCCGTCTTTTTTACGGTCCACCGATAGTACGGTTCACCTTTATTACGGTCCACACCATATTTCCTTTTACGGTAGTACATTCATGCCACTTCACAAAGCCTCAACACAGCCTTGAGACGGCAAGTGTGCGCTCAACAAGAAGTAGTCTGGAACTGTTCTCCCACAGTTGCTGGACAGGGTGTCCACATTAAAGCGAAAGGAGTACGATTATGCACCACATGCGCTGCCAGGTGCTGTGGCCCCACTTACCTGGAGGCCTCAGGCCTGGAAGACACCACTGCTGTTGTGGAACATGTTGTGTTGCAGCTGCATGTGGTCAGTCTGAGGGGATGCAGGCGTGTTGTTGTCTGTCCAGTCGCATGAGGATGCAACGGGGCGGTTGGTTCCATTTCCATTCCTTCTCAGCAGCTGCGACTCAATCGCAGTAAAAACAGACTCAAACCAACAGAGAGGAGGAGGTGGTCCCAGCCCCCGTCCCAACAGATCAGGCTGAGTTGAAGAGTAGAGGATGCACTGGTCTTTGCACACCCACACACATGCACCACACAGACAGAGTTGACACCTGCAGGGTCAGCGGTGTGAAGGAAGATGTCAACGACAGCGGGGTCGGGTGTGCAGGCTGCGAAGGCTTTGGCGTCTCCAGCCACAACCACGAAGACAACCACAACAACAACCGCAACCGCAACCACAACCACAGCAGATGCTGTGAAGACGGCGTGGGAGGCGGTGGAGCAGCTGCACGCACAGGTGGAGAGCAGGGTGGGTGATGGCGGGGAGGCAGTGGAGGTGGACAGGAAGCTGGAGGCGGCGCTTGGGGAGTGGCACGACGCACTGTGCCACAGCGTGATTGCTGCGATG
This sequence comes from Rhynchopus euleeides, assembly GCA_963210315.1. Classification (NCBI taxonomy): domain Eukaryota; phylum Euglenozoa; class Diplonemea; order Diplonemida; family Diplonemidae; genus Rhynchopus; species Rhynchopus euleeides. The sequence goes on from OY723239.1 coordinate 1,864,587, forward strand.
AACAAGTGCCTGGAGCGGAGGAAGGGGCGGGGCGTCGCCGTCGGGGAATGTGCATCACTGGCGTTGGGGGCGCGGAAAGAACTGGAGAAGGCGGCGAAGGAGTTCAAGCGGGCAGCAGGGTTGGTCACAGCGAGCAAGGGGGTGAGCCGGTTCGGCGACGGGATCCGTGAGATCGACGTGGACCAGGGGTGGAGCGACTTCTTTCAGGGGGCGTCGTACGTAATGCCGCTGCTTGCGACGGTGCAGGCTGCGATGGAGGCGGAGTGCGAGGGGTACGTCATTTGCGGTGCGTGTGGGATTGCGCTGAAGGCGGAGTGCAAGGAGCGGCACGTGGGGAAGTGCGAGAAGCTGGACGAGGCGGGGCGGGGTGGCGGTGGGCGGTTCGAGACGATGACTGCGGACTGGGCGGTGCAGCAGGTGGAAGGGAAGGCAGAGCCGTACCTGCGTCTGTACTCGCTGGAGAGCCCGCTGTGCTACGGGGTGAACGCGGCGATGCGCGAGGTCGCGTTCTCGAAGAAGCGGGAGCGCTACGAGCCGATGAAGGGGTTTGCGTATTCCCTGTACCGCGCAATGCTGTCGCAGCCGAAGTACGAGGGGACGGTGTTCCGCGCAATGGACTTCCGTGTGAAGGAGTCGCTGTACTCGGTGGGGGCGGTTGTGACGATGCCGCACCCCACAAGCGCAAGCGAGGATCCGGACGTCGTGAAGGACTTCCTGGGGAAGGGGGAAGGCGGGGACGAGGTGCAGGGCACCATCCTCGTGCTGCGTGTGCGGACGGGGCGCAGCATCGCCCAGTTCAGCCGCTTCCCCGAGGAGAAGGAGGTGCTGATCGCGACAAACACACAGTTCCGTGTGGTGGGGCGGCCTGACGTCGGTGTGCTGCGTCTGCTGGAGATGGCGCTGGACTCAAGCCTGCGCAACGTCGTGGTGGTGGAGCTGCAGGAAGTCGACTTCGATCACTGGGGCAAGCTCACTGACATCATGACAGATGTGGAAAGGGTGCGCAACGCCCCGCTGCTTCATACCATCAAGACGAAGGTCGAAAGGGGGAAGAAGCATCAACCCCATCCGGTGACTCGTTTGCTCGTGGAGGTGAGCTACCCACCCAGCACGGAGATGCCTGTTGTGGACGGGAAGACGCTGCTCGAGAGGGCGGTGGAGGTGGAACACAACGAGCAGGTGGTGTCGCTGTGCTGTGCCAACCTGGCACACGCAGGTCGCACGGAGGACCTCAACAAGGCGCTCGAGACAGCGTTGCGCATGAACGAGAGCGGGAGCCACTGCAACACCGCGGCAGTGCTGCTGAGCAAGGGTGCGGATGTTGGGTCCCTACCGCAGGAGCTGCACACAGCAGGTGTCGCGATCGTTGCGTGTGCTTGCAAGCGAGCGGTGTTGGACAAGGCAATGGGCGCCCTTGGGGACACGTTCTGGAGGGCGTACGAGCAAGAGGGACCGCGGAAAGGGTGGACTGTGCTGCATGCGGCAGCCGCAAGGAACCGTTCTGACCTGCTGGAGGATGTCCTCCTGTCGGGCAAGCTGCCGCCTGACACGGTGGATGCGTTGGGGCGCACTGCTTGCAGCGTCGCTGCTGCTTCCGGCTGTGTCGACGCTTTGCACATCCTCATCAAGGTCGGAAAAGCAGATGTGAACAAGGCCGACAATGACGGTGTGACGCCGTGTGCCAGGGCCGCTCAGAACGGACACGCCGACACTGTTCGTACACTCATCGCTGAAGGACGTGCTGATGTGAATCTGGCGTGCAACGGCGGTCAGACCCCGTGTCTCTGGGCAGCTGAGCATGGGCACATCGAGACCTTGCGCATCCTCATCACTGAAGGGCGTGCTGATGTGAATAAGGCCCGCAACGATGGTGAGACGCCGTGCCATGTGGCAGCTCATGAGGGACATCCCGAGGCAGTACGCATCCTCATCACTGAAGGACATGCTGATGTGAACGTGGAGGCTGTTGATGGTTACACCGCATGTCAAATGGCAGCTCAGAATGGACACGTTGAAGCGTTGCGCATCCTCATCACGGAAGGACATGCTGATGTGAATGTGGCGGACAACGAGGGGTGGACTCCGTGTTGGACGGCGGCGAAGGGGGGACACGCCGACGCATTGCGCATCCTCATCACTGAAGGACATGCTGATGTGAACAAGACACACAACGACGGGAGGACTCCGTGTCGGGTGGCAGCTCATGGTGGACACGCCGACGCATTGCGCATCCTCATCACGGAAGGACATGCTGATGTGAACAAGGCACACAACGACGGGAGGACTCCGTGTTTCATCGCAGCTTCTGGTGGACACTCCGACGCATTGCGCATCCTCATCACGGAAGGACGTGCTGATGTGAACACGGCCGACAGCGATCGGAGAACTCCGTGTTACATCGCAGCTCAGGAAGGACATGTCGACGCATTGCGCATCCTCATCACAGAAGGACATGCTGATGTGAATACGGCCGCAAACGACGGGAGGACTCCGTGTCGGGCGGCAGCTTATGGTGGGCACGCCGACGCATTACGCATCCTCATCACGGAAGGACATGCTGATGTGAACAAGGCACACAACGACGGGAGGACGCCGTGTTTCATCGCAGCTTCTGGTGGACACTCCGACGCATTGCGCATCCTCATCACGGAAGGACATGCTGATGTGAATATGGCCCACAGCGACGGGAGGACTCCGTGTTTCATCGCAGCTCAGAAGGGACACGCCGACGCATTGCGCATCCTCATCACGGAAGGACATGCTGATGTGAATGCACCCGATAACGACGGTGATACGCCGTGTTGTATCGCTGCACAGAGGGGACGCGCCGACGTTCTGCGCATCCTCATCACGGAAGGACATGCTGATGTGAAGAAGGCGAACAACAAAGGCAGGACGCCACTTTCTATTGCACAACAACGCGGCCACACAGCTGCAGTTGCCATCTTGTCTGCAGCGATGGAGTGAGTGCCGTCGCACTCTTTGTGCGGAGTCCTCGCATGGCAGCCGGAGGGGGCATCCCCTGTGGCGGGTGTGTCGTATCTCGCGGACCCTACCACACCCACCCCTTCGCTGAGGCCGGTGACGCTCTTCAGATCCCCTCTCTTCAGATCCCTTGTACATCGCGGTGCCCTGGGGGAACGCTGCGTCCCCCCGAGGCGGATTGTTGTGTGGGATGGCCGTTGCGACGCATGCCAGGGAGGTCTGGCTGACCCCACTCCAGGAGAGCACCACAGGGATGACCACCTCCATCCCCCTCTCACTCGAACCCGCCAGTCTCATCCTCCGTGGTGCAGTCGGGGCACTCAGGGCAGGAGTACGCCGCATCAGCATAGGGCAGCCCGAGGGTCGCAGCGTAGTGCTTGACAAGGGGTGTCTGCTGCAACAACCGCCTCGCCTGTCGCATACACCGCCACCACCCATCCCCTGGCGTCACCTTCAGGGGCACCACAACGCCACCACAAGAGCCACCGCAACCCCATGCGGTAGGTTTGGTGGACAACCTTGACGGTGCCGTTGCAGCTATCCTTTCCTGTGCTTCGGCTGCGTCTCAATGTGCCGAAACAGGAACAGAAAGTGCTGCCACATCGGCGAGAGTGCAGAAGCTACCAAGAGAGCCTCGCAAGTGTAGTGACACGTGTGACATGTGAGCACATGCCATTTCCATGGCATGTCATGTGCTTCTTCCGTTCCCCGACAACTGATGTTGTCATTGTTTTCACGCAGGCAATGAAGTAGACCCATGCAGTCTATCCCTTCCACGGTTCCACCCACGATTGTACCACCATCAACCCACGACTGCCCGAACTGACGAAGAGTGACGAAGGATAACGGCCAGCGAAGGCCCCCAGAGGTTTAAATACGCTGTTTCAGGCGCCCCACTAATAGTCTCCCTCGTGCGCCCACGGCTGCTTTCCAGCTCCCAAGGGACCCGTAATACACCACAGTGTCAGGGCTGGGCCTGTCCTGTGGCAGCAGCCCAGGCCCACCCCTTAGCAGAAGCACCCCACCCCCTCCCCTTCCCTCTCAGTTTCTTTGGGGACGTCATCACAGCGGCTGTTTGGCCTGACGCTATCCCCCGCCCTGAGGGGCAGAGCAAAAAGGCACACAAGGCAAATGCACCAGGGAGCAGGAGGCGTCACAAGGCGTAAACCCTCTCGCTGCGGACTGGGCAAGTGAGCCGGTGCAGCCCAGGACCCGACTACCGCGTCGACAATCACCACCCCCTCTAAAGTCATGAGACAACTGCATTGTGCCTTGATCGGCCTTGTGCAGCATCTCTGGTGTCCTGAGTACAAAAAGGACCAACATTGCGAGAAGGTGCTGGGTGACTTGCTTTTCCATTCATTCTCAACGATCAAACCCCCCGCCTCTAAAGTCATGTGCGCGCCAAACCTGGGTGAACACACCTCACATTTTCTGTATTTTTCCTGCTGGATGTTGTCGTCAAACCAACAAGGCAAGGCAGGCCGCGCTTTTCCGGCGCTGCCATCCATATTATCCCACTCCACGACAACGCTCCAGGTGTGGCTCTATTTTGGGGGTATTTTGGCCCATTTTCGAAATCCTATTTTGGTTTTTTTGCACTTTTTTCTCGCCCTTTTTCGTACGATTTTTGTACCCCACACACAGGTTTTGGCTCTGATTTTGCCGTTGTTTCGGTCCAACGGGACCGGCCGATACCTAAGATTCAAAAAAAAACGCGAAAAAATCTAAAAAAACGTCTACACAGATACTGAACGAATGTTGGAGAGAGGAGGGAGAATCACCAAAGAGGATGAAGAAAGACTATGGTTCATCCATGTCAGCACTGCGCTGCCTTGTGCGCACAGGCGATGCCTCGTCCGAATCACTGTTCCCGTCATCAACGATACGCACCCGTTTCCTGCCCGCGTTCCTGCGAGTCTGCTCCACACTGCTTGCAGCAGACATGGAAAGAACGGTCCACGAGTCGTAATCGTCCCAATTGAATTCGGGTGCATCGAGATTGACGGTGGCGTAGTTGGTGAGGAGCTGGTGCAAAGAGAGGCTTGCCGCTGTCAGCGAGACTTGGCGGGGCTTGAAACGCCGACGCTTGTCGGTGAGGTACTGCACTGCCACCTCATTGAGCACATCCACCCGCGGGTCCTTTTCATTGGGGAGATGCGCTCCAATGATGAGCTCCATGCACAGTCGAGGTGTGGCGATGCGACGTCTGTGTTTGCCTCTCCTTGCTTTGATTTTGGAGTGAGCACTCTCGACAATCACTGTGGTAGGAGAAATTGCAATTGCAAGCTCGAGAAAGAACTCAAGGGGCGTTGTTTCGTTGGTTGACAAGAGATGTTGCAGAACAAAGTCTTTCACATGCACATCAGGAGATCTGGTGACGTAAACCTCTGACCATCTCTCCATTGCAGTCACGATGTCTCCCACTGGCATGCCAATGTCAGATCCCATCTGTGACATTGTCTGAAGGACTGTGGAAAGGTCTGTGGAAAAGAACCCAGCGTACCTCCTCCCAGGGTATTCATCCCATCTCTTCTTCAGATCCTTGCTGATCATGTGGCACAGGCTGCCACGTAAACGTGAGAGTTCCTCTGTTCAGTGATCTGAGTAGGTACCGTACCAGGTACTACCCCCCGGTACCCCCCGGGACTTCGAAAATCCAGACTTGGGTCCCAGCCCAAAATTTTTCAGAAATTTGGAATTTCCGGATCAATTCCGGCCAGTAGTGTGGTCATTTTGCTCTGGGAGATGAGTTTGGTTGGTCGCAAATTTTTTTTGACCTCACGTTCGAAGTACCCCCCCTCCATTTTTCATTTTCGGCTGGTCCACATTTCCTAAGGAAAATCGAAAAAAAATTGATTGGCTAAAAACCAGGGCTGTTCCTAACTGGGGGGCTTGTTCCCCACTTTCAGGATTCTGAACTTTTTTTCTAAGAATTTTTGTAAGGGGAAAAAAAGTTTTTTTCTAAGAATTTTGTTAGGGGATTTTTTTCTAAGGTTGTTTCGCAGAGGAAAAAACTTTTTCTAAGTTTTCCCCAGTCGACAGGGCGCGCACAAGGATGGAAGGGAAGTCTGTCCCACGTACCGTTCGCCTTGCTGGCCAACTGGAGAGCCAGACGTTCACTACCGTGGCCTCCGGCGGCTGGGGGGCTCCGCCCCCCAGACCCCCCTGTGGCGTACGTCTCGTACTCAAGTCCTTCGAATCCCATCAGGTCGGGGTCCAACCACTCCAGTCGCCTCTGAGGACGCAGCCAACTCGCACAGAATCTGTACGCCCACACGAACAGATGTTCGCTACCGTGGCCTCCGGCGGCTGGGGGGCACCGCCCCCCAGACCCCCCATGTAGCGTGTGCCCGTCCATCTATCTCACTTCCCTGGGTACAGTGCAGCGTAGGAGGTCAGCGCCGCATCCATGAAGCGCTTCTTCGAAGCCTGACTGACATCGGACAGGAGGTCGGGCTTCCCCACCTGGGAGGTACACTTGCCGCGTTCGCGACATGCGTGACACGCGACACGCTACCTGAAACGTGAGTGTGCCTTGCTAACACGGGCATTTCAACGGTCTGCCGACGACCGTTCCCCAAACCAGTAAACCAGCAGTTTTGGAAAATCGGAGAGATCACCCTACTGTGCTGAATATGGTGCGCACCACTGCAAAAATCCCCGGGAGCTTTTGGGCTTTCAGACCTGAAGGGGCCAGCAGGTGGGTGGCGTCGGGGAGTGGCAGCTTTGTAACTGTCCTCCAGCTGCTGGCATGTCCAGCCCTGCGAGAGTGCCAAGGTGTATTGAGTCCCTGCGGAGCACAACCCCCGATGAGAACGAGTGCCAGATGATCCTCATTCATTTCTAGCTGTATCGCGCATGAGGGGCACTCTCTGCCGCAAGCATCTCTGGGCATCACTCGAGAGCTGTCAATGATGACGCGGAGAGAAATCAGAGAAAAAGTCCCGCCTGACGGGCACGCGCCTGGAAACTGTGGGGGGGCGAGCAAAAAATCCCTTGTAAAAATTCTTAGAAAAAACCTGGTTCCCCGACCCAAAAAACCTGGAAAAAGGGCTCGTTCCCCGCCCAGGCCTGCTAAAAACTCATCTCCCAGAGCAAAGTGACCCCACCACGGTCCGGAAAAATTCCGGAAATGCAAATTTCGTGAAACTGAAAACGACCATTTTGGGGGTACCAGGGGGTACTACCCCCCGGTACCTGGTACGGTACCTACTCAGATCACTGCTCTGTTTCCTCCTTGTTGTCCAACTCTCCGACTTGCGTTTGATATGTCCCAGCTCCCCTTGCCAGAACTGCAAGGGTTGCATTTTGCAGGTCAATCAGCTGCTGTCCCTCGTCGAGTTGAAGGGAGGCGGTTTGGAGGCGAGTGGACACAACTGCACAACAATCCATGATATCCCGGAGCAACGCTGTTGTTTTGTAGTATGCTGTGGTTGAGATCTCATGAAACACAGGTGGTGGGGGAGAAACCTTTTGCATCATCTTGAGACTTGCGGGGAGGTTCACAAACGCTGCCTTCATCACATTGGCGGTATGCGCAGCCCAGCGAATTGTGTGTTCGCGTGGAAAGGTGAGCGCGTCTTTGTTTTCCTTTTCAAGAGCAACCAGCCGTTTGTGAGAAGTGTTGAAATATGTAAAGTAAGAGCGGGTAGTCTTACGATGAGCTTTTACAGCGCGAACATTGCGTATCACCTTTACGCTGTTCTGGTGAAGGTGGGAGAGGTCATGAACAAGCAAGAGACGATGTGCAAACTCAGCTTCAAGCAGGGTTTTTGTAGCGATCATTGTTGTGGCCTGGTCCGACGCAAATGCCCACACAGACTGCTTCGCCCACAAAAACAGCCCCAATTCACGCAAGTGTGCACACATCCCATCCTTGATCCCCTGAGCCGTTGCTTCTTTCACATCGAAACAGCCCAGACACCAGTCCTTCACTTTCCCAGAGTCGCGGTCAAGTCCACACACAAAAAGAACCTGGATGTCCAGCTTGCCATAGGTGCTCCCATCTATCTTAATGGTCCCCACAGCACAGGCCTTCACCTCTTGCACCAGATTGTTTTGCACGACACGGTAGAGGACATCTTGCATATCCCTCCCAGCACAACGACTGTTGTGTGTAGCAAGATGGGGGAGCCCACACATCTCAAGGTCACGTGCCTCGTTCGCAAGCCCTCCCATACCCCTCCCCTCCTGCGTCAGTGTCGCCACCTTGACGATGAGGCAATAGATGGCGCGTCTCTGATCCTCAGTCGCAGTGATGATTCTTTGCGCAACGGGTGTAGAACCTCTTTGAACATTGACAACAGGCGCTGGTGTGTTGATTGAGGGAGGTTGTTGGTGTTTGTCCTTCAGCCCAACTGCGGCCTTGTGCATGGCGGACTTCAGGTGGTTGAGTTGCAAGCTCTTCAAGGAACTGGCGGGTTGATCAGCATTGATGTCCCCTGTGGCGAAGCGCAGAGACTTTCCCGAATACAACTTTTGCAACTCCACAAGTTCTTCCCTGCAAACTTTGCAAGCCAGGTTGTTACCAGTCTTGACAAAACAGCTGGTATCAATTTGAGGGGCGCTCGTGCTCGGGCGCCTCGACATCAGGAGTTGAAGGGCGTCGATCTGTTGAACTTGCGGTTGAGTAGTAGCCAAAGCAGGGATCGCGACAAGGGACAGAAATGTGGAGTTGGCTGCGTTGTAAACGAGCCGGAGAGGAGACGTGGAGAGCACAGACGGGGTCATAGGTGGCAACACGCTCCTCGTGAAGCCGACCTCCGTGTTGTACTCATGGTACGCCACGCTCTTCTCCGTCGTTCGTGTTAGCATGACAAGGGAAGCCCTTGCCACACTTACAGTCAGACGACAGTCAGCAGTGAAGCGCTGCTCGGAGAGCACACAGTTCTTGAGGCGGATCACCTCATCCCACTGCTCGTCGTCCGAGCAGTCGCCCCTCTGCACCCGCCCCAGGAGGCCAGCGGCACTGGACGGTGTCGGGGTGTCCGGCCGCTTGCCCCCTGCGCCTGCCGCCAGCACAGCCAGCGCGTAGTGCCCCGAGGAGTGGGAGGCTCCGACGTCCGTCCATCCCAGCGCATCTTCAAACGACACAAGCTTCGTGCTTGTAACCTCTGGTGAACAGCTCAGACAAGAGATCGCCTCGAGAAGCACGAACTGCGGCGGAACAGGTCCTCCCAGGCGAGTGCTGTCGTAGATGAGCACTTTCGCCTTCCCCTGCGAGAACAACGGAAACTCCACGGCGGGTTGGGGGTTGGCGAACGACACCGGCGGGGGCAGCAACACTGGAGGCGGCGGTTGTGGTGGCTGAGTTGGCGGCTCGATCACGTCCAGGTCGACTTCGAGCTGTGCTGATTCAGGTGATGCGTCTCTCTTTCTCGCGTATAATCCCAGACAGAGTTTTTGGGAGGGGCGGCTATACGGGGTGCCCGTCATGCCCGCTGCTCGTCCCTCGCAGACGAGCGACCACCGCTCCTTCCCCGGGTCCCCCGTGCAGAGCTGCGCGGCGTACACCGCCTGCGTCCGGGTCTTGCCGCTTTTCGCGAGCACGACGCCGACCAGCCGGTAGTGCACAGCCGTGCCCTCCCCCCCCTCGACGCCAGCAAGCGTGAGGGGGCTGCTGCTGGGGTGGTTCTGCTTGTGGCCTTTGTTGTCGAACCGCTTGTAATCGATCATCAGAAGCTCAGGCAGGAGCTCGGCACAGGTCGTCCGCTTCTGTCTCTCGTTGCAGTCAGAGCACTTTGTAGATGTGTGCACCAGCGGCGGACCGTCCCCCTTCACCTCGACGGACGAGAAGGGGCCGAGGGTGGTCACCTGGGTGGGAGAGCTGGGGCAGGAGCACACGGTGTGAAAGCCCATGTTTCTCCCTTTTCCGAGGGGGCTCAGGTGGGGTTCGCTTTCCACGAGCGAGTGCCACGCGGCGGAGGGGTCACCACGGGGTAACCACGCCGCGGGGGCCGGCGTGTCATCGCTGCCGCCCCCCTCCCTCATCCACTTGAGGAGGTCCCCAAGCCGCCCCCTCGACTCCCGCAGGCGCGTGCTCGCGAGCACCTGCGCGACGCATGCCGCAGCATCCGTCACCTGCCCGCGCTCCGTCGGGCGCACATCCCCGTCGGTCGGGGAGAAGACCCAATGTCTCCCCGATACCTTTGCAGACCGCATCCTGTTCAAGGTTTGGCGTGATGTGAGTGGGAGACGGGAGGAGCAGCATAAGTGCACGAACATTATGAGCACTGGCATCTGAAAAAGCGTCGCAGCAAAGTGATTATTTCCTCCTAATTTGCCGCGTTGCGTTGACGCTTCCACCACCCGAGGCCTGCCGCCTTGATGTGGGTGTCACACATGTGCCACGACATAGCTAGACATACAAAAGAAGCAAGATCGTCGGAATCACTTCTACACTTTTACGCTTCATGGGCGAGGAAAGAAGCACAGCGAACAGTTTTTTTTGGTACCACGTCTGAGGTGTAGGCCACACCACCACCCCATACCCACCCCCAGGTGCAATTTTTTTTGCACCCGGAAAATGTGTTCTTTTGACTGTTTGAGCACATCCAAGACCGGGAACATAAAAATTTTCTGCCAATACCAAGTAGGGTCACAATAAAATCCAAAGGAAAACAGTGCAAAAAAATAGTGACCACCACCCCCAGACCCACCCCCATACCCACCCCCGGGTGCAAATTTTTTTTGCACCCGGAAAATGTGTTATTTTGAATGTTTGAGCACATCCAAGACCGGGAACATAAAAATTTTCTGCCAATACCAAGTAGGGTCACAATAAAATCCAAAGGAAAAAAGTGCAAAAAAATAGTGCAAAAAAATATTTTTTCCCCAAATTCCTATTTTCATTCCGTGAAATAGATACACGCCTGCAACGCTCCCCCCCCTTTTTTTCCCCCCGTGTGAAAATATACAACATCGCACAATCCTGAACACAGTCCCCCCTCCCCCCCACCCCCTCCCACCATGTCCAAAGAGGTGGTCGGCGAGGTCACCGCAGTCCCCGAACGCAGCTGCGGCGGTGCCGGGTGGAGCGTGCAACGCGCAATCGGGGAGGGCGCCCCCATCGACTTCCTCGACCCCATCCTGCTCCTAGAGGAGGTCTGCAGCGACGTCTCCTCACGCAGCCCTGCACTCCCCTGGGCACCCTACGCAGGCTTGGTCCGCGCGGTCTACGTGCTGGACGGCGGGATCGAATGGACCGCACGCCACCCCACCAAGGGGGACAAGACGGGCAGCGCCCTGAAAGGCGACGCCTTCATCCTCCACTCCCACCAGGGCGCTCTGGTCCAGGCCACCCCCATCGAAGACTACGACGCCTCCTCCCAGCGTCTCCGCCTTCTCGAGGTGTGGGTGCGCGACGCTGTGCAGAACGGCGGGAAGGACCCACTCGTTGACACCTACCGTGCGGACGAGCTGCCCACCTCACGTGGGCCCGGATGGGCTGCCACGGTGATCATGGGGCGATTCAACATCAACGACCCTCTGAGCAGCACGCTCGTCGGATCTGCCACGCCCTGCTGCATTGTCGACTTCAGGCTTGAGGGCGGCAAGTCTCTGGAGTACGCCATACCCGAGGGGTGGCACGCTGCGGTGTATGTCTACGAGGGGGAGGTGGAGATGCAGAGCAACATGAAGATCGTCCCGGCAGGCACGCTCACCGTGCTGGGCCCGGAGGGGTGCCAGCTGGAGGTGTGGGCGCAGGGGGGCCCGAGCAGGTTCGTCGTCGTCGCGGGGAGGGCTGTGGGGAGCGACGTGGAGAGGGAGGGGACACTTGTCGCGGCGTCGAGGCACGACCTCCGGGAGCTCATGTCAAACGAGGCGTTTGCAGCAGCCCTGCGGGCCACAGAGGATGTGCGGCGCAGCCATTCGCAGGCGAGGGCGTCGCGACCCCCTGCGTTTGCGCAGCAGGGGGATGGGGGTGGGGGCGGTGCGGAGGGCACAGGCAGCGGGCCGTCGTCATCGCCGTCGTCAGGTTCGCCGTCGTCGTTTTCGCGGGATATCCTGCTGCTGCATGATAATATGGAGCGCTACGAGCGTGAGTTCAAAGCGTATTCAGAGAAGTGGGTTGGGTACCTTCAGGTATGGAGAGAGAGTGGTGGGGTGGTGGTGGGGGGGTGGTGACCACGTTTTGTGTGGGGAGATCCTGCGCGGATCATAGCCCACCCCCGCCCATTTCTACGTCACAGCGGAGGCCCCTGGGGTGGTGGTGGTGTGAAGGAGACTCTTCCTGGGGCAATGTCGAAAAGGCGGGTGATGGTCGCATGGTGGGCGGGGGGCGTGTGTGTGGGGGCGGTGGGATCGGTTATATTTTGAATGAGGAGAGAAGACTTGCAGGGCAGGTCCAAACCAGTTTTATTGCAAATGCCTCGTAGGGGGGGGGGGTCTCGCGACCAAGACACAGCTCTTCAGGCAGTGGGGGGGAAGTGGGGCTGCTGCCCACTTTTAGCGAGGGCCCCCCTCAGTAGAGTGGGATTTGGATGAGTTTGGTCTTTGTTGCTGCATGGTGAGAAGTGCCACACCCATCACACCACACACGCCACAGAAACTGCACCAGAAGATAAAGGACGACCCCTCCAACACCACGCTGCGAGAAGAATATAAGGCACGGCATCGGCAGTACAACACCTATGTATGCTGCTGATCGGGAACACGCCAAACAGGGCTGGTGTTTCTCAGTGGTGCCCCATGCTGCCGGTTCAGGAAGTGACCGTAAACCAGCCAATCGGTGATATTTCGAGGCCCAAACAGACTTGTTGATTGTGTCTTCGTTGCTTTGTAGCAGGTTTCAGCGGACAAACAACGCTATATATTTCTTGTTGCTGTGTGGAGGGGGTATCTGAAACGCTGCCTGCGAGTCTGTTTATTTGCATTCTTTGGTGTGTTATCTCGTTTTGCTGTCACTTCACAATCCAGCAGGGGCACGTATAGTTTATTTTTGAGGGTGAAACGGCACCCACACCCACACACCACCCACCCTTCCACAGCTTGCACAGTACAACGACAAGGTGCGCGAATACAACGAGAAGAAGGCAGCAGCAGCTGGCGCACCCCCCCCTCTCGATTAACGCAGCACACATAACCGACCCCTCCCCCCTCCCCCCTATCGCATCTGTCTGCATGCGCGCGACTCTATCCCAGAAGGAAGCTGATGGAGGGGTGAGGGTCTCCCACAATGCACTAATAGGGGCTCCCCGTTCGCCACACGGTGGACTCCCGCACGTCGGGGTAGACCCTTTTGGGATATCGGAATATCGGGGGTCTGGCGAGGTCCGACCCCCCGCTCGCGGGGGGGTCGTCTGGGCACCAAAAATAGCAGGGCAGACTCCAGATATCGGGGGTCCATACCCCCCGCCCCCGGGGGGGGTGGGGGTCCACCGTGCACCCCCCTCCCCACCTCCGAACAGGCTGTGTGCCCCCGCACCCTGCCACGCACACACAGCTGTTGCCATAGAGGGCGTGGGGTGGGACGGCACATCGCTCTATCCCACTTCCATTCCCATCTCTTTCTCTTTCTCTTCTCTTCTCTGCCCACACCCCCCCCCCTCCTGAAACCACCTGTGGTGACGGCAAGAAAAGGGAAAACATATTGCGAGGGGGTGCTGGGCGACTTGCCTTTGCCTTCACTTCTCGACAGCCAACTCACTCCGAAACCCCGCCTGCTGCAGGCGCTGCGCAGGTGGTGGTGGGTCGCCCGACGAAGGAGATTTCGCCCTCCCTCCCCCCTAGCGTTGTCTATCCCGGGGGCGATGTATGCAAGCATGGGTGTGGGGGGGTGGGGGTGGGGGCCCCTGGCAGGCACTTCCCCGAGAGAGGGAGTGTCGGGGGAAGCAGCGTATGGGCGCTGCCGACGCATCCTTCCGGACTCACTGTGGTCTGGCCGTCTCCATGGCACGGCCAGCGTTGTGATGTGTGATGCATGCGCAGGTGTTGGAGCAGGTTGTGTGGCCCGCCCCCCCCCCCCCCCCCCCATCCCGGTCAGCGGTGGTTTCTCTGAGCGGCTGTATATTGGAGCGTCGATCGCACACACTGAGGGGGGAGGGGGAGGGGACAGCACCTGCTTTCTCGATCCGGTCACCACACCCACACACACAGCGGGTGGGCTAGGACCCGTGCAGGGTTAACCCACCTAAAAAAGTGATTAACATACACACAGCACATGGCAATCTTTTTGTTTAGTCATGCGCAGATGCACAGGGGGGGGGGGGGTGGGGCCTTAGGCCCAGGAGTGCTGAATAGTGAGCTTTGAGTTGCCTCACAAACAGGGCGGCAAAACTGACACAGTTTGGCACTTAGGGGTGCCCTCAGTAGCAGTTGAGTGGGCGGCGCAACTCTGGTTTCAAAGACACATGCATACACACGCACACATCCTGCAGGCATCGTATAGTTTTTCTAGTTTCAAACAAAAAAAAACCAGCCAGCAACCATGGCGGAGACATTCGCGTTCCAGGCGGAGATCAACCAGTTGATGAGCCTGATCATCAACACCTTCTACTCCAACAAGGAGATCTTCCTGCGTGAGCTGATCTCCAACTCGAGCGATGCGCTCGACAAGATCCGCCACATGTCCCTGGTGGACAAGGAGGCCCTGGGCGAGGAGGAGCGCATGCACATCCAGATTGTGGCCGACAAGGCCAACAAGACGATCACCATCACCGACACCGGTGTGGGGATGACCAAGGCTGACCTGGTGAACAACCTGGGGACGATCGCGCGCTCCGGCACCAAGGCCTTCATGGAGGCCCTGGAGGCTGGTGCCGACATGTCGATGATCGGGCAGTTCGGTGTGGGTTTCTACTCCGCCTACCTGGTGAGCGACAAGGTGACGGTGGTGTCGAAGAACAACGACGACGAGTGCCACATCTGGGAGTCCGCTGCCGGCGGGACCTTCACCGTGGCGAAGCACGAGGACCCCGAGCTGAAGCGTGGTACCCGCATCGTGTGCCACCTGAAGGACGACCAGCTGGAGTACCTTGAGGAGAAGCGCATCAAGGACCTGGTGAAGAAGCACAGCGAGTTCATCGGCTACGACATCGAGCTGGAGGTGGAGAAGACCACCGAGAAGGAGGTGACGGACGACGAGGCCGAGGAGGAGGAGGAGAAGAAGGACGAGGAGGAGAAGAAGGAGGGCGAGGAGGACGAGCCCAAGAAGGAGGAGGTGAAGGAGAAGGAGAAGAAGACCAAGAAGGTCAAGGAGGTGACGAAGGAGATGGAGAAGCTGAACAAGAACAAGCCGCTGTGGACCCGTGACCCCAAGGAGATCACCAAGGAGGAGTACGCGTCGTTCTACAAGGCCATCTCCAACGACTGGGAGGACCACCTGGCTGTGAAGCACTTCGCTGTGGAGGGCCAGCTGGAGTTCCGTGCCATGCTGTTCATCCCGCGCCGCGCGCCCTTCGACCAGTTCGAGCCCAACAAGAAGAAGAACAACATCAAGCTGTACGTGCGCCGTGTGTTCATCATGGACAACTGCGAGGACCTGATCCCCGAGTGGCTGTCCTTCGTGAAGGGTATCGTCGACAGCGAGGACCTGCCCCTCAACATCTCGCGTGAGAACCTGCAGCAGAACAAGATCCTGAAGGTGATCCGCAAGAACATCGTGAAGAAGGTGGTGGAGATGTTCGAGGAGATGTCGGAGAACAAGGAGGACTACGCCAAGTTCTACGAGCACTTCGGGAAGAACGTGAAGCTCGGGATCCACGAGGACTCGCAGAACCGCAAGAAGCTGAGCGAGTTCCTGCGCTACTACAGCACCAAGAGCGGTGACGAGATGACCTCGCTGAAGGACTACGTGACCCGCATGAAGGAGGGCCAGAAGGAGCTGTACTACATCACCGGCGAGAGCAAGGGCAAGCTGGAGAACTCCCCCTTCATCGAGCAGTGCAAGAAGCGCGGCTACGAGGTGCTGCTGATGACCGACCCCATCGACGAGTACGCCATGCAGCAGATGAAGGAGTACGAGGACAAGAAGTTCCGCTGCGTCACCAAGGAGGGCCTGACCTTCGAGGAGACGGAGGAGGAGAAGAAGAAGCGCGAGGAGGAGAAGGCGTCGTACGAGACCCTGTGCAAGACGATGAAGGACATCCTGGGCGACAAGGTCGAGAAGGTGATGCTCAGCGACCGCCTGGCCCAGGCCCCCTGCATCCTGGTCACCTCGGAGTACGGCTGGAGCGCACACATGGAGCAGATCATGAAGATGCAGGCCCTGCGCGACAACTCCACCTCGAGCTACATGCAGTCGAAGAAGACGATGGAGATCAACCCCGCGCACCCCATCGTGAAGACCCTGAAGGCCAAGGCCGACAGCGACGCCAACGACAAGACCGTGAAGGACCTTGTCCTGCTGCTGCACGAGACCTCTCTGCTGACCTCGGGCTTCTCCCTGGAGGACCCCTCGTCGTATGCTGAGCGCATCCACCGCATGATCAAGCTGGGGCTGAGCATCGACGACGACGACGACGAGGACGTGCCTGTCGTGGCCGACACCACCGCCGCTGAGGACGAGGGTGAGTCGAAGATGGAGGAGGTCGACTAAGCGCATCAGCACTGCTGACCCGCACCCCCACCCCGGTTCGTATTGATGGGTGTCAAATCCCTTCCAAGCAAACAGCAGGGATGGTTTTGAAATATCTCTCATCTCTGATAAAGGCAGCCTTGCCGCCCCGCTACCCCGCCACCACCCCATCCCAGATGGGCGGGTGGGCAGCAAACGTTAAATCAACAACAACGAGGGGAGGCTGCAGGATCTCCCCCCATATACCCCCCCTACCACCCCCACTCAGTGCAGCCGCCAACCCCCCCTCTAGTTTCAGTGGTCTCAAGCTTGGCTGTCCCGCCTGCCTATTGATTCACCCAGCTGCACCGGTGTTCAAACCTCCGCCGGTGTGTGGTTTCTTTTCGAGATGATTATTTTTGCGATAACCCTGTGTCTCGGGGCTGGCGGTAAATAAAAGCTGGGCAAAATTGGCATGCCCCTTGAAGTAGTGGGCCTGGTTTTTTTTTTTGCATGGATGGTGCCAATTCGACGACGGCGGAGAGTCACGCAATGAAGGGCAAAGAAGGGCCACGCGTCGCCGCGAGGCTTCACAGGGCCGTGACGATAGCTTCATATGATGGTTTCGCCGCACCCCCCACCCCACCCCCCCCGCCACTGCATTTTTCAGTTGGCATTCTCTCGCGTGCCTTGGGGTACACCTTGCCCCCCTGCATGTTTGCCCCTGTTTGAGGCAACCCCAGGGACACCCATCTTGGCCACTAAAAACTCGCCCTCCACCCCCACCATCTCGGACACAACCTGCATCACGAAGGGAGGTCAAGGGGTGTGATTTGCCCTCTGACTTCTACCTCTATTTCACAAACTCCCCTCCCCCCTCCTCACTTGATTCACCCTGGACAGCATATCCGGTGTGGTGATTGCAAAAAAAAAGGGGGACTAACATTGCAAGGAGGTGCTGGGAGACTTACTTTTCCATTCACTCTCGACGATCAAAACCCCCCCCCCCCTCCTCCTCCTCACCGCCACTCTCAGGGATAACCCAACCGGGCAACACACACCGCACGCGTGCGCGCGCATCCGGCTGCCCCCTCACTTCTGCTCCAACTCCCGCTTTCTGCCCCTTTGTGATCTCGCGCCCTTCACTACCCTCGGGAAGACCTCGGAAGGGTACCTGCAGCGACAGCTTGCTGCTGCCGAGCGGACAGACCAGGGCACAATGAACCCTACAGTGGTGAAAGCGATCATATTCTTCGTCTGCCTGCTTGTGTGGGTGCTGCAGATTGTGGCGCTGGCCGACCCGACAGGGTACATCAAAGTGGAGTCCCCCGCGTTGGAAATCCTCCACTACAAATGCGGGCTGTTTGAGTGCAACAAGGGTGATTGCAACCTGCGGGATTGCCTCGGTGACGAGGATGACCAGCTCATGGTGCGTGTCTCCTGCGCCTTTGCTATCCTGGCCCTGATCTTGATGACTGTGCAGCTGATCATCCACGGCTTGCTTATCCCCGCAAAGTGCCTCGGGAAGCTGATGCAGATCAAGGCGATGTCGATGCTGGTGAAGTTCTTCTGGGTGTTCCACCTGATCACCGCCATCTTCCTCATCGTCTCCTGGGCCCTGCTGGCTGCGCTGTACGACGACCGCTACGCCGACATCGCGGATCTGCAGCACGGCTTCGTCTTCCTCATCATCAACACTGTGTTCGAGCTGGTCCTCGCGGCTGCGTGCTTCAAGCACCTCCACAGCGAGGGCCCGATGATCCTGAAAAACAAGGCGCCCCCCCCGCCCCCGGCGTACCCGCACCACGAGCGCCCGAACCCGATTGAGCGTGAGGTATGTTCTGTACAGGGGAGGGAGGGGAAGGGACCATATTTGTAGTGGGTCGATCATGTGCAGATATTTGTGTGTGCATATCAATTCGTTGTTTCATTTTTGCGTGGAAGTGTCAGCATAGCAAACGGAAATTGAAGAAAAAAAAAGTGCAGAATGAGCTCAGCGATTAGTGTTGACTTGTTCGTCAGCCGAATTCGCATTTTGCTGGAGGGCGTAGGCGACTCGCCTTACTTTTTGATTCCGACAATGCGGCATGTTCACACACACACAGGGCTTCCCGTCGCGCAACTTCCGGTAGAGACGCCGCTTAGCGGGGCAACGTGGGTGGTAACGGTGTGATGTGATCAGCACACCTGTCTTTGCGACGTTCAGTTTTATGAAGTGGGTGGAGGGGTTGTGGTGGGATGGATGAGGTAATGCACGGGGTAGCCAGGACACGTCGTCAACACACCTGGTGCCCGATCGGTGCTGGTGGTGCTGTGACTGAGTCATATGTCATCGGCGTGGCCAGTAAAGGGTCCTAGCAAGAGTCTGCTCTTGTTTTTTTTTGAATTTGCGTGGGAAACGTGAAATAAAACAAATATTATTTCCCCCACAAGAGAAAAGTGATGTGTGTGTTCGCAAGCCTCATGCCCATCCCACCCGTGCCCTTCCCCCCCCCCCCCCCACCACACATTGTTTGTATTGACTCATCATCAAAATTGGATTGTGGTCTCACCTGTCCTCCTTCCCCTCCGTTCTTCCCTTCCCCCCCCCCCTCTCTCGTCCCCATCCCTGTCTCCTCCCCATTCGAAGACTCAACACCCACCCCCACCCCCACCCCCCCCCCCAACTCCCTCTCCGAGGGGGGAAAAAAGGCAAAGCAGTCGAAACAGAATGAAGTTCGATTCAAAGGGACAGGGAGAGAAGAGAGAGAGAGAGAGAGAGACAATACATGTTGGAACCTCGGGGTTCGTTGCACAGCGCCAGGTGGAATAAAAAAGAGAAAGTGTGGGGGGGTCTTCGCTACGGGGGTGGTCGTCAGTGCATTTTAGTGTATTTCCTGTTGAATTGGGTGAAAACTGACGAACATTGACGAAGGATAACGACCAGCGAAGACCCCCTGTGGCACGGAGGGCGATGGCCTCCTCCCCCTTTTTTTTCCCTTTCTTTTTTTTTTGCCAGGGGCCGTGCCACAGCGTGGCGTGTTGTTTGAGTGTTGTTAATTGGATTGTATCCCACCCACCCCCACCCCCACCCCCCTTGCTTGCATGGCTCTGCACCTCTGCCTATATCCCCCGAGGATATATCAGGGACCCTGCCCTCCAATGAGAGTCCTCTGAAGTCGGGGAGACGTTGTACCCCCACCCTCCCCAAAAAAAAAACCCCCCTGGGTGCCGTGCCGCGTGCCCTTATCCCGCTTCTCTCTGCCAGGTGTTGATTTTTTTCCCTGCCTGGGGGCTGTGTTGGAAAATCCCCCACCCCCTCTCCTACACACACCCCCGTGCATTTTATGTAATTGTAGCATGCGGGGGCCCGGGCTACCAGATGTGACTGAGTCAGAAACAGTGCAGTCACAGCCCACTTCCCCTCTCTGACTGACGAACTGTGACGAGCTGTGACTGGTAGCGAGGGCCCCCTGCGGGGGGATAATTCGCTATATCTGCAGGGGTTTCGACAAGTCTATTTATTTTTCCACCTATCCAAAGTCCAACGGGACCGTCGGGTGCCTTCGCTCTGTGTGTGGCAAACTGTGTCAGCTTGTCTCCTGTTCTGTGAGGCGGCTCACTTCTCTGCACTTCTGAAGACCGAAGGCCCCGCTCGGAGGAAAATCGCCGGAAAAATGCACTGTTTTCGTATCGTAGTTTGGGTTAGCGTGCGGGCAACCTGGGGTGGCCCATCGAGTCCACTCCGTAACTGAGCCCGCTATCCTACTCCCACTCTGCGCTTTATCATGGCACTGTAGCGAAGACCGCCCCCCCCCCCCCCCTGTACCCACTTGATGATGCTTATTTTCCCTGTCTGAGTTGTTTTTGGATTATTTTTCCTCGAACACCATAAAGAACATAGAGGCGCGCGTTCGACGCAATTTTTCCTCCCCCCCCCCCCCCCCCGCGCCTTGAGTTAAAACTGCGGCGGAAACCCTTGAACTGGAAAGGGATGGGCAGGGGGAAGGAGGGATGAGGGATGTCGGGAGGAGCGGCGGGGTGAGATGCGGGGGGGAGCGCGGGGGAGGCGGTGGTGGCGCCGTTCAACTTTCAAAAGTGTCTCGGCCCAGCCGCTCCCCCACACCCCACACCCCCACCCACCCACCCCCCCCTGCTCCACCCTCGTCCCTGTGTTCTCACGTCTCAATCCCTCCCATATGCCCGCGGTGACTCAGAACTGACAAAGAGGGGCCAGGTAGGGGTGCGGATGGGGGGGGGGGGGGACGGCGGTGAAGGCGGAACATTGAAGAGGGGAGGACAATCCGCCACCCCCCCCCCCCCCCACCCCCCCCTCCCCCCTCCCCCGGACCGGTATACCCCGCAACGCATATATCGATTTTTGTATCTTCGTTATGTTCCCCTCCCCCTTACAGACCTGTTTGTACTTTATTTTTTGAGGATTTTTTAACTTTTTTTTGTATTTTTTTTTATTCAGTTCAGTTGGTGTTCTGGCGGATAGCGGATAAGGGGGGCAGTTCACTCTGCCTGGTGTGAGTTTCTCAAAATATGGTGTTCGCGCACACACACACACACACACGGTGCAATGGAAAGGGCAGGCGGCTGCGATGACGGCGGGGGCACGGCTGTATTACGATGCCCTCGTAACTCGTTGGGACAGCAAGGCCATCAGGCGATGGAGGGGCCTCTTCGTCGCCGCGCTCTGGTCTGGCCCACCACGCAGAGCGCAAGAGATCGTGCTGTGTGTCCTCCATCAGGCGCACCGGGTGGACCCCGCTATCGCTCCTCCCTACCGGCAGATCACCACGTGGGCCAAGCAGATCAAAAAGTGGGGCCACAGCAGGGTGCTGTCCGAGGAAGCATGGGGGAGCAAAGAGAGGCTTGAGGGGACAGGCCCCCTTGCGCTCTTCTGGGCTGCCCTGCAAGGGATAGGATGGCGCTGGAGTACGGCGACCACCCTGGCCTACACGGACGAGGCTGGTCGCGCTGTCACCTTCGACCCTGTTGCAGCAACGCCGAGCGCCTGGGCGATCTTCGCGCACGACCTCCGCCAAACCCTGCGAAACGCCACGGCGGGGAAGCTGGCTGAACGCAGAGAGGACTTCCAAGGAGCAGAGCACGGCATTGACGGAAGGGTGACACGTTGCGTCCTGGAGGGGGAGGGCGCCGCAATTACGGGATACCAGCGAGGCCTCCTCCGCTCTGTCATTGCAGGGGCGGTGCCTGCCCGAGGGCGCACGGGCCTGGGGGAGGTGTGCCGGTACTGCACAGCTGGGGCCCCGGAGACGGTGTCGCACCTATGGTGGGACTGCGCGGCATGGGAGCCGGTCCGCCAGAAACACCCCGTAGCAGCGAGGGACCGAACTGCCTGGCCGGCATGCCTGGCGCAGTGTGGGGTAGCGCCCGTGTACAGATACGGCGTTCCGGAGAACGAGCAGCCGCTGCCCATGTCTTTTGCTGACAGAATCACCACCGTGGCGCAGCTGCACCGCTACTTCATCGCAGTCTTGGCGGCGCGACAGGAGAAGGACGGGCTGCTCGACCGCTCTGTACGCCACCACCGCACTACAGTCTACCCCTGGGAGTGGAGCACCCCCACCCCCGAGAGTGCCTGCATCCCTGCACTGGCGCCATCCGAAGTCAAGCAGACGTGGGGCAAGCGGCCCCCAGGCATGTGGGTGGCTCTCTGCGACTGGCTAAGGGGCCTGAAGTGGGGACCGCAGGGGGGTGAGCAAACTGTGACCCTGATGGAGCTAGCCGTGGACTTCGAGCTGTCGACGGGCCTCACCCTCCCAGACACCGTGACACGCCGCATCCGCCCCCCTACCCACGTGGACCCGAATAAGAAGGGTGCGAGGGAGGCCCGCCCGCGCATTCCTGCAGACACGGCCCCGGGGCTCACCCTGTACTTTGACGGTGGCGCGCGCGACAACGGCACCCCCTTCGCTGTGGCGGGGGCAGGGGCGGTGCTGTACCAAGACGGCTGCAAGGTCTCAGAGAAAGTGCTCCCGCTGCTGAACGTGCGTAGCAACAACATTGCTGAGTACGAGGCGCTACGAGCAGGCCTGCGCCTCCTCGAGAGGGGCGATGCCCCTGAGGGCCCAGTCACAGTGCGAGGCGACTCCCAGGTGGTGCTGCGGCAGCTCCGAGGGGAATCCCTGTGCCGGGATGCCGCCCTCCGTCCTCTTTTCCTCAGCACGTCCGCGCTGGCTGCGGACCTCCAACCGAGGTTCACTCTCACGTATGAGCATGTGAAGAGGGAATCCAACACCGATGCTGACGCCCTCAGCAACGCCGCGATGGATGAGGCTGAAAGGCTGGGGGCCTCGCGGCAGAAGCTCCAGCAGGACCTCACGGTGTTCCAGAGCAGTATCCTAGGGAAAGCCGCCTCGCTGAAAGGACTCTGCAGTATGGTGACGAAAGTGGGCAAAGGGCCCTGGCATTGCGGTCATGCTGCCAACTCAACGGTCCTCACGGCTCTCGGCGGAACTGTGGCGGCGGGCCTGTCGAGGAGGGCCCAACTGAACCCTGCCACTGAATCGGTGATGCGCAGCCTCCAAGCACACCTGGCTGAGCCAGTCCACAGCCGGCAAGATACGGTATTCCATGACCGCGGAATGGCGTGGGCCGCCACCTTCGCCCCACAGCCGCACTACCCAGAGGGCTGGCAGCAGCCGGCCCAGCAGTGGGCGGCGCGCGGTCGGCAGGCCAACAGCCGGGTGGGACGCCCATGGGAGCGGAGGGGCGCTGCCCCCCGTACTGCCCCCCCTGGTGCCAGGAGGAACGCAAAGGTGCTTGCCTACAAGTTGCATTGGAAGCCCCGTTGCTCGGCATGCCAAAAGCGACGCCTCCCAGAGGAGGTGTGCTGCCGCAACCACCACAAAGAGGGGGACGGGCTCCCGGTCACTATGGGCTTCTGCAAACGCCACAGCATGGACCGATGCGGTGACTGCTACAGCGATGGCAAATCACTAACACATTGCTGCCACACACACCACGCTGGCTATGCTGCACGCCCTCCTCCCCGGAGTGGCACTGAGTTGGCCCCACACTCTAACCCGAGTGGGGCCTCCGCTGTGACGTAGAAGTGGGCGGGGGTGGGCAATGATCCGCGCAGGATCTCCCCACACAAAACGTGGTCACCACACACACACACACCCTCTGAGTTGCCTGGTTACAGCAAGGGGACGCATTCGCACAGCAGCACTAAGAAAGCCCGCTTTCGGCGACACCACCTCCCCTATTCTAAAATAGAACACACCAATGAAGGGGCGTCTAAAGTCATGGACGTTTTATGGTGAATTCCGGAGGTGGAGGTGGAGGTGGGGAGGGGTCACGCATTATTTTCTTGGTTGCTCACCGGTGCTTCCTGGGCATTCCTGAAATTCCTGAAAATAGACCACCCCACCCCCATGCATAACGAGTGAAGGGTGATCATTCTTGGGATCCCTCCTACTTCTATTCCAATACCCCCTCCTAACCCCCCCCCCCCCACCCACCCACCCACCTCTTCCCCTTGTCTGGATCAAGCAGGAGCGGGGGGCGTTCCAAGAATACTCCGTTCTGCCCCAGTCCCCCCTCCTCCCCCGCGTCCCTTCTCCCCTTTTCCCCTCTCGCACGGAGAGGGCTGGCAAGAAGTAGAAGTCAAAAGTAGAACCTCCGCTGAGGATGGCCTATCAAAGCAGGACTTGAGGTGGCAGGAACTCGAGGCACCACACACAGGTCCGACTCTCTTTCGTGGGAGTCTGTCCGAATATAAATAGAGGCGGGACAGCGGCAAGGAGGTATTGTGCACGTTACTGCCCTCGCTGACTTGTCTGCCCAGGCTGGAGGGCGTCAACCCCCCCCCCCCCCCCAGAGAGATTGCACGGTGGGATCTTGTAAATTTTACATGTATAACTACAAGTATATACATGTATTATACATGTATAATACTTGCATGTCAACTATTATACATGTATAATACATGTACATGCCTGAAATATACATGTAAAATACATGTATATCAAGTAAAAATACAAGTATAATACTTGCATGTCAACTATTATACATGTATTTTTACTTGATATACATGGATTTTACATGTATATTTCAGGCATTTACATGTATTTTACATGTATAATACTTGTCATGCAAGTATTATACATGTAAAATACTTGCATGACAAGTAAAATACATGTATAATACTTGCATGACAAGTAAAATACTTGCATGCAAGTAAAATACATGTATTTTACTTGCATGCAAGTATTTTACTTGTCATGCAAGTATTTTACATGTATAATACTTGCATGACAAGTATTATACATGTAAAATACATGTAAATGCCTGAAATATACATGTAAAATACATGTATATCAAGTAAAAATACATGTATAATAGTTGACATGCAAGTATTATACTTGTATTTTTACTTGATATACATGTATTTTACATGTATATTTCAGGCATATACATGTATTATACATGTATAATAGTTGACATGCAAGTATTATACATGTATAATACATGTATTATACTTGTAGTTATACATGTAAAATTTACAAGATCCCACCGTGTGAGGATAAAAAGAGGGGGGAAAATAGAGGGGACCGCAAACCCCCCCCCCCCGTCCTACCCCCCTCCCCCCCCTCTTCCCCGTTCACAATTCGTCAAAAAGGGGAGGGGGGAGTGTTGGCACTGCGAGGGAGAAGGGGATGTGACTTCAATTTCAACCCCCCTTTTTTTTGTGATGTTTTCTGGCAGGCTTGATTTTCCCGGCTTTCTCTCACCCCCCACCACCCCCAAATCTCAACCGAGCGTCGTAGTCTTGGGGCTAAAAACCCAGTGAGGCTTGGGTTGAGAGAGAAAGAGGGGGGGTAGAGGAGGGGGGGGGAGGGAGGGAGCTGGCGGTTTTTTTTGACTTTTTTTTGATTGTTGAGCAGGTCTTGATCAAAAAGAATACTGACAACCAACACGACATGGATCTTCGAACCGAACGCAACCTGCTGTGCTCGCCCCACCTAGCAGCCACAGTACAACAGGATGCAGGCAGGCATTAGCCCCCTCTCTCTCTCAAAATACAGCTGAAGGGAGTCGTGCAGGATCATTCGTGAACTATGAAATGTAAACGAGTAAAAGTTTTTTCGTTGATTGCAAAATATAGCTGGAGTCGTGCAGGATCATTCGTGAAGAAATACGAAAGGTAAACGAGAAAAAGTTTTTCGTTGATCGCACGACACACACAGAAAATTTTGCCTGCGGAAGTGTTGGTGTGTGATTGGCAGGCGCATAAGACTGTGTGTGACGGCAAGCACTTAGCACTTCCCCTATCGCTGCATTTCCGCCTGACAAGTACCTTGTTGGGAGACAAAAGAAACCATTTGATTTTGGGAGGGTATGTCGCATCTCTCCCTGGGTTCGAAATCAACTGAAAACAACACACCAGGCTCCTCGGCCCCCCCACCCCACCCCCCCCCCCCCCCACCCCCATCCCCACTCAACGAAAACAAATCTTTCTACAAAATCACACCCACCCTACCCCACCCCGACCCGCCCTACCCCGCCCTACCTTCTGCGGCATGGCATAAGCCATATTCATCCAGAAGTTGTGTTGGGTTGGGGGAAGGGAAAGGGAAAAGATTCGAGACTTTTTTTTTGTCACCACTGCGTCCCTGTGGATCTCTCTCTCTCTCTCTCTCTCTCTCTCTCCGCCTCAAGGGCTTGACAACGCGTGTCGCTGGCGTGCTGCCCCCTCCCCTGAAGCCCCAGCCCACGCAAGCGTAGACCGAAGCAAGTGTCACGTCCCCGCCTCCATCCCCAGCCTTTCTCTGTTGAAAACCTCCGTGGGTGTTTTTTTTTGTGGTTGTTTTGTGTGACAGAAAATAATATTCTGTGTGTTTTTTTGTGTGTGTGTATGTGTGTCTGTGTAGTGAAGGCCAGAGGAGCTGAAGAGTCTCCATCAGATCGAATGGGAATACCAGTCCCCCCTCCCCCCCCCCCATCCCGCACCCCACCACCACTCCTTCCCCACGCAGCCTTGCTGCGCGGCGATGTTCTGCAAGGATTTGCACTGGGGCAACAACAGTATATTTTTTGAGCACATTTACGATGCTTCAAGTGCAGGGGTGATTTCCCACGATCTCTCCTGCTCCTTTTTCTGTGTCTCGAGCTAGAGCGCGTTCACATGTTGTGCCCCACACCCATATATCAAAGCGTCACGCTATAGGGTTGGTGGAAGCGCCGACGCATGAATAAACAGACGCAGTTCTTCCTGACTAACTGCGGAGAAGCCATATTACAAAGAGTATCATCCAAACAAAAAGGCATTGGAAAGCCCCCCCCCCCCCCCCCCCCCCGGCTCACCCCCCCCCTTACATGTGGGGGAGGTATGAAAGGATGCACCACTGCTACCCCAAACGCGCCTCTCCTTCAGCTTGGCCCCTCTGCCAACCTCTGCCGGCTGTGCTTTGTTGATCAAACCGACGGGCTATCAACAGAGGAGGCGGGGACATGGGGGTGGGGAGGGTGGTTTGAAGAGATGGGGCTGGTGGCGGGGGTGGCAGCGGTGGTGGTGGTGGTGGTGTTGGCGGAGAGAGTGTTAGTTTTTGGAAGAGGGTGCAAAAAAAAAAAAGAAGATGATGGGTTGCTGCGTGTGACGAGATTCGGCGAGCACCCCCACCCCCCCACACCCCCCTCATCTCCCATCTCCCCAGCACCTCCAGGGTATTTTTTGTTGCAATGCGAGGCGCGCATGATGCATTGCACATTGCAGATATCTATGCCGATATTTACGATATTTAGCACCTCATCAGTCAAGGGGAATGTCTCAGGGTGCGCCTTCTCCCAGAAGTGCAGAAAGGATAGCGTATCAGTTCTCATGCGTCGTCTATCGTGGATTTTCTGTACGATGCGTGTCCGCTAATCCAACACAGCAAACGCTCAGAAGTGCAGAAAGGGGAGCTGCCTCACAGAAGGGGGACAACAAACTGGCACAGCTTGACACAGAGCGAAGGCCCCAGTATAGTTGGGTTCGTACCACCGTGCTGTATCACACTTTATCGCGCGGCCTGCATGGCCTGCCAGAGTCCCGCTCCTAGATGTCGTGGGGTGTCGCTGTGGGGGTTGTCAACAGAGGGGGTGGGGGGGGTCGATAACACAGGGGTCGCTCACCCGACGCCTCGGGGTCTTGCGCTGCACCACCCTCCCCGGGTCGCGAGAGTGACACGGCAGAGGCGTGTGTGTGAGTGCGGGTGGGTGGGTGGGTGGGGTCGCTGCGCTGCGCTGAAAGGGGTCGCTCACCCGACGCCTTGGGGGGGGACACGTGGGTGGGAGGGTGGGGACAGCCGCCGACGCAACGCGCCTGAAGGGGTCAGCTCTGCCTGTCGCCTGCGCTGGGAAGGGTTAGGGTGGGCTGCTGCCGAGACGCTGCTGCTGATTGCCGATGCCGAATGCTGCTGGGGCGGGCTGGGTTGAGCTGGTTGGGGTTGGGTTGGGTTATTAGGTTGCTGGCCTCCCTGCACACAGGGACTCCACCTCTCAGGTGGTACTGATTTAGGCCTAACTGCCGCCACGCTCAGACCCCATAGTGACCGGATATCCACGTACATGTCTTATCCTCAGCCGTCAGCACCGCAGCCACTCCAGGAGTAGTGCCCGATGTGTCTTGACGGCAAGAGGAAGGGAAGGGCGCGAGTGTGCCCTTCCCTTCCTCCTAGGCCGAGGGAACGTGGCGGGGTGCTCTGATCTGCTTCATTTGCAAACCACCGCCCCACGCGCCTGGGCGGGGAGTGCAGCCGTCACGACACGCGCACTGCGCCCCTCTTTCCTGGCTCGGGGGAGCTGAGATTTCCGGGCCCTTCGACATGTGTTCTTCGCTTCGTCACGGTATCGGGTCTCTTTCCGCTTCGAACCCCTGGTCACGGGGCGAATGCCGGACCGTCACACCAACTGTTGGGTTTACCGTTCCCCAGCGGCCTCGTGCACTGCGACAAACTGTGTCGCTTTGCAAACCAAAGCTGTGCGGCACATCCGTCCACCTCGCCCTTTCTCACTTTCATGCACTTTAGAGTGAAAGCCCCGTATGCATATTTATCACTGTTTCGCAAATCATGGGTGCACTTCTTGCAAGGGTTTTACAATAGTTGGTTTAACATGCGTTGAATAGGGGGGGGGTCGATAACACAGGGGTCGCTGGGGGGTGTCGCTGTGGGGGTTGTCGCGGCCCGTGCCTGTGGGGCAGTGCTGCGGAGGGTTTACCATGCGCTGAATAGGGGGGGGTCGACAACACAGGGGTCGCTCACCCGACGCCTCGGGGTCTTGCGCTGCACCACCCTCCCCGGGTCGCGAGAGTGACACGGCAGAGGCGTGTGTGTGAGTGCGGGTGGGTGGGTGGGTGGGGTCGCTGCGCTGCGCTGAAAGGGGTCGCTCACCCGACGCCTTGGGGGGGGACACGTGGGTGGGAGGGTGGGGACAGCCGCCGATGCAACGCGCCTGAAGGGGTCAGCTCTGCCTGTCGCCTGCGCTGGGAAGGGTTGGGGTGGGCTGCTGCCGAGACGCTGCTGCTGCTTGCCGATGCCGAATGCTGCTGGGGCGGGCTGGGTTGGGCTGGTTGGGGTTGGGGCGCTGCTGCTCCTCAGCAGGACGTGGGTCGGGGTGGGAGCTGCTTCAGGCCTAACTGCCGCCACACTTCACACCCTTCATGCCCTGCACTCACCGACCCCCTCCCCCACACCCTGCCAACACACCCCCTCCCCCTCCACCCCCCCCTGCCCGCCTCTCCCTGCCGCCTCTGCGTCCCCCATCCAGCCTGCATCTCCTTGGCCGCCTGCTCGCTCCTTCGCCTCCACCTCCCCCTGCCCGCCTCTTCACCCTCCTCGCTGCCGGCATACTTCACAAGATGTCCCGACCCACACGTTGCCTCTGTTGGATGAGCGGACCTGCATCGTACAGTCCACGAATGAAGTCCACGAAATACCGCTGCACGAGAAACCGATCCACCCACACTGCGGCACTCTTTTCACAGCGGGCCTACTCTGTGCCGCTGTGTGTGTCTCACAGCTGTGTCACTGTTGTAACCAGTCTTGTGCGGCACACACACGCCCACACAGCTCGCTGTGTGTGTATGTGTGCCCCCCTGTCTTCCCATGAGCGCAATGAGCAATCTCTGTCGCGAGCGTTTTTGCTTGTGTCGGCACTGCCGTACCCCGCTGGTCGGCTCAACACCACGACTGTGTTCCAGGCTTTCACGCGTGTGTTCAGCTGCAGAGGGCTGCTTGCCTGTTGCAGCCGTGCCCTGCCCCGCTCCGCCCGATCATGGCGCTGCCCAAACAGCGCAGGGACAACTGCGCTTCGTTGCTGCCGCTCGCTTGAGTCACAGAGTCTCTGCGTTGTCGAATCTCTGTGCTGTGTTGGCCTGACCTGGTCTGGTCCGTGCATGTCCCCTTCTCTCGTGCGGCAGGTCCATGCCTGTTGTGGTGCCTTCTCTGAGCACTGTCGTTGGAAAGTAGGCGGTATTCTGAGGATCTTGTCGTAGACTTCCCAGCACCGTGTTGTGGTGTATCTGCTGCACTGCCTACCGCCTGTTGCTGCGTAATCAGGTGTCGGCATCTGGCATGCCGCTCAGCGGCGTTGCCTGTGATGTGTGTGCTGCACCCTGAGGGTGTCCTGTGCACAGAAGGGTGTGGCCCTCAGAATGCCGAATCGGATTCAGGCCGCTCTATGTTAGAGAGGCCAAACCAGGTCGGCTCGTGTCGCCAAGTGACGCTCGGTGATGGGAAGTGAGGTGCTTGATTGTCCTCCTGACACTGACACACCGTGCGGTGGTTGCCGGTGCGTGGTGCAGGAAGTCCTTCACGACGTCCGGCGATGCTGCGCCCCGTCCGCACACGCAGCACGAGGATGGTGCCCTGCACCTCGTCCCCGCCTTCCCCTTCCCCAGGAAGTCCTTCACGACGTCCGGATCCTCGCTTGCGCTTGTGGGGTGCGGCATCGTCACAACCGCCCCCACCGAGTACAGCGACTCCTTCACACGGCAGGCGTGAGACGAAATCGGCACCCCGGTTTCACTTCCCATCGCGTCCTTCACCCACGCTTTGGCGATGTTGTTCGCCGTCACCTTCGCCGCTGTGATGTTCGGGCCCGAAAAGCCATACACGTCAAAATTGCCTCTGTCCACACCCCGCAGTGAAGAACCATTCAATTCTCAACTCTCTGGGTATACGGGCAACCCTCGGGCATCCCGTCTCCCACATCGTTTCCCTCCTCTTGCTCAGGGCGAGGGTAATTACCGACGATCTGAGTGACGCCAAGTGATTGTGTCACCACTAAGTGATGGCGGTGACTGTAAGTGAAGGCAAACAGCCGTAAGTGATGCTAAAATCACGCAAACATTGGGTCAGTCGCCTCTATCGATCTATTATATAAATACCATCAGCAGTCAAGGTGATGGTCTTGGGGTTTACATCACCTTAGGGCTCGTCCCGCTCCGAGATGTCGAGGTGTCGCTGTGGTGTCGCGGCCCGTGCCTGTGGGGCAGTGCTGCGGAGGGTTTACCATGCGCTGAATAGGGGGGGTCGACAACACAGGGGTCGCTCACCCGACGCCTCGGGGTCTTGCGCTGCACCACCCTCCCCGGGTCGCGAGAGTGACACGGCAGAGGCGTGTGTGTGAGCGCGGGTGGGTGGGTGGGTGGGGTCGCTGCGCTGCGCTGAAAGGGGTCGCTCACCCGACGCCTTGGGGGGGGCACGTGGGTGGGAGGGTGGGGACAGCCGCCGATGCAACGCGCCTGAAGGGGTCAGCTCTGCCTGTCGCCTGCGCTGGGAAGGGCTGGGGTGGGCTGCTGCCGAGACGCTGCTGCTGATTGCCGATGCCGAATGCTGCTGGGTTGGGCTGGTTGGGGTTGGGGCGCTGCTGCTCCTCAGCAGGACGTGGGTCGGGGTGGGAGCTGCTTCAGGCCTAACTGCCGCCACACTTCACACCCTTCATGCCCTGCACTCACTGACCCCCTCCCCCACACCCCCTCCTGTCCGCCCCTCACGCCCCCTCCCCCACCCCCTGCGATGCGGTGTCCAGCCCCGCTGCCCTGCAGCACCCCCACCACCCTCTCCCAAGCTGTCCTGCCCGCTACCGTCTGGGCTTCGCCCACACACTGCGGTGCCACTGCGGGAGGTCTACCTGCTGCCTCCTGCACCACCCTGCCCGTCTCTGCCCGCCTTGCTGACTGGGGTGGGGAGCAGTCCCCCTGCCGGGCCCACCGTCCACAGCACACCACACGCTCCTTCGGTGTTGCCCGCTTGCCGTTGCTTTAACTCTCCTTCTGTTTCCGTCCCGCCGCTGCTCCTGCCAGCAGCAGCAGCCCCCTGCCGGGCCCACCTCTGCCACCCACTGCACGGCTATCCGCAGCAGACACGGTGCTATGCCGCCCTTGCTGCTGCGGACCTCCTTGCCCTCTGCCTTGCAGCCTGCCTGCGGGTGCACGGCGTGGGCCCGTTGTAAGACGCCTTGACAGGCGGTGTTGTACACCCTCTGAAGGCACAACCGTGGTGGGCAGCGCGTTCCTTCCTTCCGCCACCCCCTTCTGCAGCATGCCGCGCGGCCAGCGCAGTCCCTTCGCCCCTTCGTTGGCCTATGCCTGCCCAGCCCACTGAGCCCCGCAACGACAAGCACCTCGGATACCTCACGATGTCCTTTCTCACGTTGGTATCTTGTGATTGTGCTGCCTGCAGGCTGCGGGTGCCATCTGAAGGCATGTACATCCCGTAGGTGGTCCTGCGCTTTGTCAAGCTGTTAGTGTATCACATGAGTAGAGAGGTGGCATTAACACCGTCACGTGATTGTGCATGGTGCATGCTGCTAAGAGCGGGAGAGGGAGAGAGGCATAGAGGTTCGCAAATCATGGGTGCACTTCTTGCAAGGGTTCTACAATAATTCGGTTTAACATGCGTTGAATGGGGGGGGGGGGGGGTCGATAACACAGGGGGTCGCTGGGGGGTGTCGCTGTGGGGGTTGTCGCGGCCCGTGCCTGTGGGGCAGTGCTGCGGAGGGTTTACCATGCGCTGAATAGGGGGGGGTCGATAACACAGGGGTCGCTCACCCGACGCCTCGGGGTCTTGCGCTGCACCACCCTCCCCGGGTCGCGAGAGTGACACGGCAGAGGCGTGTGTGTGAGTGCGGGTGGGTGGGTGGGTGGGGTCGCTGCGCTGCGCTGAAAGGGGTCGCTCACCCGACGCCTTGGGGGGGGACACGTGGGTGGGAGGGTGGGGACAGCCGCCGATGCAACGCGCCTGAAGGGGTCAGCTCTGCCTGTCGCCTGCGCTGGGAAGGGTTAGGGTGGGCTGCTGCCGAGACGCTGCTGCTGATTGCCGATGCCGAATGCTGCTGGGGCGGGCTGGGTTGGGCTGGTTGGGGTTGGGGCGCTGCTGCTCCTCAGCAGGACGTGGGTCGGGGTGGGAGCTGCTTCAGGCCTAACTGCCGCCACACTTCACACCCTTCATGCCCTGCACTCACTGACCCCCTCCCCCACACCCTGCCAACACACCCCCTCCCCCTCCACCCCCCCCCTGCCCGCCTCTCCCTGCCGCCTCTGCGTCCCCCATCCAGCCTGCATCTCCTTGGCCGCCTGCTCGCTCCTCCTTCGCCTCCACCTCCCCCTGCCCGCCTCTTGTCCTCTCCACACTCCCCTGCGATACGGGTGTCCTTCAGCTTCGTCGCTTCCGCCTGCATGACCACCACTAGCTTCTTCGATATTCTGTCTGCCCCCCGCTTCACACACAGCCCTCCTCCTCCTCTCCCGTTTGTTGCTCACGAAGCCCCTCGTCTCGCTGCGCCAACACCTGTCGCAGTGTTGCCGCCCTCTGCCGCCCCTCTGTTCGGGCCAGCTCACTTTCCTACACTTCAGATCGATGGGTGGCCGCCCGCTCCATGCGAATTTCTAATCGAAAATGCCCCCAACCATATTCACAGTCCGCATGGCCCCTTTCGCTATTCCCATAGCCTAGGCCTCCCGCCTGCCCTGCTGTGCACAGCTGCCCGCTTGTCCCGTCCTCACGCCTTCATCCTCTTGCTTTCTTCTTCTTCTTCTTCTTCTTCTCTCGCCCCCGTGCCCTCACACCCTTCGAGGGCATCTTGGTCAGGCCTTGTGCCTCATAGGAGGATGAGAGTCAAGCAGCCCACCCGGAGCGCTCCTGATGGTGTTGCCTTTCCCACACCGTGGTACTGCACGCGGTGCAAAGGGGGGCCCAGGGTGTATCTG
Source organism: Rhynchopus euleeides (assembly GCA_963210315.1). Classification (NCBI taxonomy): domain Eukaryota; phylum Euglenozoa; class Diplonemea; order Diplonemida; family Diplonemidae; genus Rhynchopus; species Rhynchopus euleeides. Next base: position 1,898,279 of record OY723239.1, read on the forward strand.
GGTGTGGCATCGGTTGTGGCAGGCAGGCGTTTCCCGAGTGACCTGCGGCTCGTATCTGACAGGGGGCAGGCCTGCTCTGCCACGTCCTGCCGTGTGCATGGCTGTGCTGCTTGTCAGTTTGCATTGATGCGAGGGCGGGTTGCTTCCACCCTGCATGCAGGCAGGCCTGACCTGTCTTGCCAACGTCTTCCAGGGCTGCTGTCCTCCGTCCAAGGGTCCCGGAATCTGTCGCCCTATGAGGGTGCGGCACTGTGCCCCGTCCACTGCAGTGCTGGGTGCTGCGCTGTGCCACGGCGGCCCCAGCCCATTGCGGGGGTGCACTCGGGGGCACTCCTTCCTGCACCCGTCCTCATGTGCTCTGAAGGGTGAGATAGTGGCTGTCCAAGGGTGCCCATATTGGCCCCTCGCATCTGCCTCCGGCTTGCATCACTCTGTGTGCGGCAGGGTGGTATCCACAGGGCACCGCACTCAGCCAGCAAGGCGCGCGTAGTGCCACTCTGCACCACCCGATAGCACGGGTGCCACAGCAAAGCCTGCTCTCTGCCGCTTGATGGTGTGGTGGAGGTGCTGCGGCAGGGCTGGCTCTCGCGCTCAAGCTTCCAGCCCAGACACAGCAGGGTGTCGTTGCTTAGTCGCTTGGTGCTGTCCGGCAGCGTCTCGATGGCACAGCGTTGCGACGTCCTGCTGCGGTGCTCCTGCAGCACCGGCTGGTGAGTGTCCTCCTCCAGGCGGCTGGCTGTCGGCCTGCCGCACAGCGTTCCAGCCCTGCAGTGCCGATGCTGCACGGCACGTCGCCTCATGCCATACCGCGGCCGACGCACAGCTTATCCCGCCCAGAGCCCTCGCCGGGAAGGCTTGCAGCTCTGATGCTGAGCCACCGACAGTGCTCTCTGCGCTGCCGTGCGGCTGTGCCAGAGCCTGTTCGCAGTGTGCGAGAGCACAGTCCCGCTTGCACCGAGTCAACCTGCACCCCACCCTCGTCGCTGTCTGCGGCACCCATGTCCGCATCACCCTCTGTACGTCGTGCGGCAGCGCGGCTGAGCACAGCAGGTCTCCACCCAAGCCCTGCACACCCACAGGAGGGCGCCTCGTCTCCCTCCAGCCAGGCACCCTTGTGCCGTGTCCCATGTTGGGCAGAGACGAGGCGGTGCACCAGGGTGGGAGCGTGGGTGTGTCGCAACCACTGTGTGCATGCATGCCGCTCCACTGCCGCCAGTTCCGCAGAGCCCGTGCTCAAGATGGCCCTGCTGCTGTTGCCACCAGTGGTGGTGGTTCTGCACCGTCGGTATGATGCAACAGGTCGTTGGCACAGGCAGTGCGGGGCACCTGAAGGGGTGATGGCAAGGCAGTGTCCTATCTTCATGCCAAGCCTCCTCTCTCCATCTGTTCTCAACGCGCTGTCGCCCTCCTGTCTGCATCGCCTCGCTGCACCACTGAGGGCACAGGGCCGCTGGTCAGCCGGCCAGCAGGCCAGCAGGTTGGTGTCACTGTGCTCCGTGCCGTGCGGCCTCATTCTGCTGACACACTTTGTGCCACACGGCCTCAGTGCGTTGAGCGCCACTTCGTAGTTCTCTCCTCGGATCTGCTTCACGTGGCTATGCATGCTATCGTCAACCGGATGCCTCTTGCCTGACAACATGATGGATATTGCCCCATGCCGCATGAGGCCCCCGCACCTGCACTGAGGCCTTCGATTGCCTATGTCCGGCGATATGGGCTCGTCCCATAACCCCCCCCCCCCCCAAAGTGGCCTTTTTGGGATTTTTCGCTGAAAACCTGAAAGATCCAGGACAAAACCGGTCCTGACCCTCAAACCTGGCCCAAAAGTGATATCTGGGGCTATCCGGGGGTTTCCTGGGGCAAGTGAGGGTGCAGGGGGGTCTGATTCTGGTGGTGATTTCCTCTCCCACGGCCTTTCTTCGAGGGGGCTCCTCCCCCCCTGAAACCACCTCTTCCGGGCCTTGACTGAAGCCCTCTCATCCGGACACACGTTCTCAAGCGGGTTGCGTGTGCTGTTCAGAGTTCTTTGTTTTATGCCAGGAAACTTGCACACCCTTGTCGTGGGGTTTGAGCTTGAACAATCTGACTATCTCGGAGAGTCTGAGAGTATGCCAGCGCTGATCTGCCGCTAACTTGATGACAGGACTTGATGTTGCTGGACAGTTCTGGCGATTGCCAACACTGTCGAGGACCCTCGCCTCAAGTGTTTCTGAATCTTCAGTCAAGGCCCGGAAGAGGTGGTTTCAGGGGGGGAGGAGCCCCCTCGAAGAAAGGCCGTGGGAGAGGAAATCACCACCAGAATCAGACCCCCCTGCACCCTCATTTGCCCCAGGAAACCCCCGGATAGCCCCAGATATCACTTTTGGGCCAGGTTTGGGGGTCAGGACCGGTTATGTCCTGTATTTTTCAGGTTTTCAGCAAAAAACCCCAAAAAGGCCACTTTGGGGGGGGGGTTTTGGGACGAGGCCATATGAAGAAGCACCCGAATCTCTTCCGTGCGGTGCTGTCAGGTGTATCAGCATCCAGCCACACGGCCTCGTGGCTCGCGACCACACACCACAGCGACTGCAGTGCCCTCCTGTTAGCACACAGCGTCCCACAGGGCACGTGGCTGCGCAGGCCAGCGTCCTCCAGACCCGTGTCGACAACGTGCTGTGCATTGTCCAACTCCTCCTCACACCCTTCGATATGTGCTGCATGCACTCACGGGATGCATCGACGGCATCTCCACCTTCAACCCGAGCACGGCCTCACCTTCCGGAACAACGGTGACACAACTGCGCCTAGTGCCGGCATGCCGAAGCGATGCATATGTGTTCTTTGTTCCGCTTTCCCCTTGCACGCTCCCAAGAAAGCCTCGCGAGTGGGGTCGTGCAGTGTGCGAGACTGAGATGGGGAACAATGCACGTCTGTTAGATCCATTCCGCTGCATGGCCAGCAGAATGCCAGCAGCCCCGCCCTTCGTTGCTGTGCAGTTCTTGCTTGTCTCGAGCATCACTCGAGCCAGTGAAGCAACATGCGCTTGCTACGTGTCACCATGGCCGAGTGCGTGAGGTCAGGGAAGGTAGCACTAGCACCACCCAGAGTCGGCTCTGATGCACACCACACCAACCCTCCTGCCACCTGTGATGCACCACGTGCTCACCTCCTGCTGTCGGCAAGATGGGGACAATGATGTGCGTCTCAAGCCGTCTGCTCAACTCCGCCACTTCCACCTGGGCTGTTGGTACTGCCGACCTTGTTTTCGTAGTGATGGTACGCCTGCTGCTCTGATCAGCCATGTCCCACGTTGCACCGCCACCCCACGACATCGATGTCGGCTTATTGATGTGCAGCAGGTTGCCTCTTCCCGCCTGGGCTTCCATCAGGCAGCCAAGCAGATGGCAGGCATCTGTGTGCGTGTTCGTTTCCATGAGTGGAACACGAACCGACGGACTCGCCAGCTTCTCGCCTTTCCTACCTTTTGAGATTGGCCCCTGGTTGCTGTGTCGACACCGGGAACAGCCGCCTCACAAGTCCTGTCCGCAAGACTCTTTTGGGAGGTCTGTTCATGACCCGTCGCCTGCACTAAGCTGCCATATCTTGCAGGCCTTGACCATCCGCTGGCAATCATCTTCTGTCCACATGGCGCCACTCGACCGGGGGACCTATTTCCTCCATTAGCGCCTGCCACGCAGAGTGCGAATAGCTACACCCACAGCGCATACCATACCCACACCCGGCTTGGCCTCGTGTCCCGATCCCCACTGGAAGCGGCTTGCCCCACGCCATGTTCCCGCAGCTCGTTAGCGGCGAGCGCCTGGCTTTGCGCGATGCGCTTCCTGCCCTGCACGGAGAGGGCATCGCCTGCGTGCCCTCCTCCGCCGCCCCCACCAGCGCGGAGAAGTTCTGCTGCAGCGACCACACATTGGACACTGAGGAACCGCCGTCGCTGTCGCCGCAGCATCAGGGGGGCTCACCCCCCCACCCCCCAGCTGCGGTTAATGCTGGCGGGTGCCCCTCTGCCTCGGCCCTGTGGGCCATCGGAAGGCATGTCGTCTCCGGCCTTCCCCGTGCCCTCCCCACGCTGCCTGTGCAGGCAGCGCCGCATGCCGAGGCATTCGAGGCACCCGCAGTGGGGCAGGTGGGGCAGAACCCATGCGGGATCAACTCAACGGGTTTGATGGTCGGCTCAACTGCCCCGGTGCACCAGGCTTGCATTCACGCAGGTGCCGACCCACTCCATGCGTTGCGTTTGACTCTGCGAGGCAGAGGTGGGCAGCACGGCAAGATGATCCCAGCTTTGTGATGCTGGTTGAAAGGTCTTGACGCAATAGCGTGACGTTGTGAAGAAGAACTTTGTTTTGTGCGGCACATGTATCACACACTGCGTATGCAGGAGGTGCCGGGGAGCTGCACGCGGAGACTGCCTCTCTCTCTCTCTCTCTCTCTCTCTCTCGTATGCTTATAGTGTGAATATCCCCGAAACGAAAATACTCGCACCCCAAGGGTGTCGTCTACTTAACTACGCGGGCCCGCGGCCCGGTAGACTCCCCTTGTTTGAGAGAGGAGCTGCTCTGGTGGGGTGAGGGAAGTGACACAGGAGGAGGAGAAGGCGCAGGCGCCACACGGTCTGTAGCGCCCGGTGACGCGCTACGTGAGGAGGGAGGATTAAGGTAGGCCCGGAAGCCTGTGGGCGCGTGCGGTGACCGCGCACGGGCGGAGGAGGAAGAGGCACCAGAACGGGGCCTTTGGGGAAGGGCTGCGTCAACGGACACGCCGTCGGGAGGGGAGGTAGTAGGAGAAGGTGGGTCCGGATCAGCGGCGCCCACGTCAGCGTCAGCGTCAGCGGTGGGGATCACGTGGTCGACCCTAGGCCTTTGGGCAGGCAGTGCCGGGGTGGAACCGGTATGCGCCTCTAAGGCGGTGCGCTTCAGCTGCGCCACGGCGGGGATGGATGGCCTGACGCCGTCGGGTGAGAGCCTCCTACGAGGCTGCATCAGGTGGCGGTGGGGTGAGCCCGGGGAGCACACGGTATGGGCCAGCCTCTTCAGGATAACTGGAGGGGTGGCGGGCTCGGGAGTAGCGGGACACGGGGTCGCTTCAGGGGAGGGCTGAGGCGCAGGCACACGGGGTGGCGTGGTGGAGGGAAGATCCCCCACGGTAGGCGCAGTCGCCTCTGGGAAGGGCGGGGTTGGCGGCACATGGGGCGGCGGGGTGGGGGCGTCTGCCTCCACAGGCGTCGCAGGGGCGGGAGGGGCGTGGTGGCCCTTCTTGCAGCAAGCGGTGGGGCGTCTGTCATCCAGCTCAGGCAGAGAGGCGCAGACCCCGCAGGGGGGCAGGTCATGGTCGCGGCAGCCGTGGTGGCCACGCTTGCAGCACATGTTGGAGGAGCTGCAGGTGCCGCAGCGGAGCAGCCGGTGCGTGGTGCAGAACTGCACGGGCAGTCCGTCATCCTGGCGGTGGTGGGCCCGGCAGCAGTCTTCCATTCGCAGGGTTCGGTTGTGCCCCGCCGCGTCGCAGTCATGGCACTTGGGCTTGGAGTGGGCCCTGCAGACGTTGCGAGCCAGCACCTCCGAACGGGGGGCATAGCGCTCAGCGCCGCACGGCGCCGACCTCGGGCTGACCGTGTCGAGGGGGTCACGGGTGGGGGCTACGGGAGTAGGGTCCCACTGTTCGCTTCGCGTGTCCCGGTCGGGCACCTCGGCATACGACGGGGTAAGGTCCAGGCCCCACGACTTGCTCGAGGCCCAGTGGATCGCGCGGGGAATCTGCTCGATCAGGATACGGGTGGTGAGCCCGTGGCAGGCAAAGCGGGGGCGTGGTTCAAGACCGCCCCAGACTTCCTTCACCCCCACCGCGCGGAGGCAGTAGACACGCGAGACAAACGCGCCAGGCAGGGGCGCGCGGAGGTTAACTGCTTCACACTGGGAGACAAGGTATTTCAACATCTGCCCCATCATGCGTCCACGCATGTTGAGTGGGGCGGGCTGGGTTCCTGCCGGGGCGCCAGTAGCGATCGGGCAGACGTCGAGCCCGGAGAAGACCTCGAAGTCGATGGCGAGCTCGCAGAAGGAGATGGACCCCTCCCTCGTCCAGGTGAGACGACCGAGCCAGGCCCGCAGGGCACGCATGATGCACTCTCCGTGAGTCCAGCGGGGTGGGTTGTCCGGCAGTGAGGCCAGGTCGGACTGATGGGGCGCAGCGGGTCGCGCTAGCGCTGCGTCCCACGCGCAAACAGTTGGGGATACCCCGAGGCGCTCACGTTCCAGCACATCTCTGCGGGCGACTATCGTGCTCATTAGGTGGTGCAGGTCCTTCGCCCGCACCGTACCGGATAGGGGTTTCGGTATGATGCCCCAGTTGGCTAGGCAGGGCGGCCATGAGAGGCGCTCCTCACAGAGACCCGCGTACCGCTCCCGGGCACGGACGTCGTTGTGGGCAGGGCATTCCCAGAAGAGATGCGTGACGGTTTCGGGGGAGCCCGTATCGCAATTCCGGCAGAGGCGGTCGCTACCCGGCTCCGGCTGTGTTGCTGTGAGGGGTAGGGGCACCTCACCCGAGTCGTCGAGGACATCGAACTCGGACGGGGCTGAGCTCGACGAGTCGTCGTCATCATCGGTGTCACCGGCAGCGTCGCCGTCCGCGGGTGCTGTGGCGTGGTCGGCAGCGGTCACAGGAGGTGGAGTAGGAGCGGTCGAGCGCTCGGCCTCCGGCCCGTCAGGCGCGGAGTCCGTCGCAGCCCCAAGCTTATTGCGTCCCCAGCGGTCTGCCAGGAACACGCCCCCAACAATAATGCAGCGCATCGCAGCGGCGAGCACAGGATCCCCACATGATTGCCAGAAGTCGTTTGTCAGCACGGTGTCAACGCCGTCCTCCACACCGCCGAAGGAGGGTCTGGAGATAGCAAGCCTTCGCCAGATGTTGTGACGCAGCGCCTCGCGTAGCACATGGTTCCGTGCCGCCACTTCGAGTGAAAGCAGTGGTTCGGAACCTCCTGGAGCAGATATGAGGGAAACATCGTCGCCGCAGGTGAGGGAGGCCGGCGGCAGTCCTTTCTTGAGCGCAAGCCCGATAGGCCCGAGGGGGACGTCGATGCGTGTTTTTTGTGCATACATGGCCCGAATGCGGTTGAATCGCGGGATCAATTCTGGTAGGCGGCGGCAGGAGTCTAGAAGTAGGAGCAGCATGCGATACGGCACTATGATTCCTGGGTGAAGGAGGTGTCCCTTCGAGGCAATGGAGAGGGCCGCTGCGGTGCTGCGGGAGGGATGGCGGTCACCGTATAGGCAGTTTGAGGCTCGGGTCTCTAGGTCGCGGAGGACCCGGTGGTCAATGGGCGCATACCAGCCACCGAAGATCGCTCGGGGCATGACTGCGCCAGCAATCAGGCCGTGTCGCTGCTCAAAGGTCGCAGGCGAGCTGCCCAGGCGGCGTAAGGGGGCATGCGCTTTACTCGCCCGTCCGTCGTCGCCGCGGTCTATGAACGCTGGTGACACACAGACGCGCACGCCTAGTGCAGGTGAGGCGGTTTTGGTGGGGAAGGTGGCCCCATTTACAGCGATGGTGCCGACATATCGAGGGCGTGCGCCAGAGGAGGGGTCCACGCGATGCACGCCCATGGCAATGGTCTTCTTTTCGTTTAGGCGCATTCCCGTTATTGCGCAGAACTCGCCCGTGATGTCCGCGCCACGTTGTGTCAGCGCCTCAGAGACACGCGAGATGATAGTGGCGTCATCCGCGTACGATATGCTGAGGGCCCCCCCGCTCTCTTCCTGGATCGCTTTCACCAGGACGGAGAGCAACGCGTTGATGAGGACGACCGACAATGGGCAGCCCTGAAGAATTCCGTTCGTCACATCGAACTCCCCCCCCACTCCGAGTGGGGTCTTGAAGCGACGGCGGAGGCGCGAGTACATCGCTTCCAGCGGCCGGAGGATGCGCTCGTGCAGCCCCATTGCACGCGCCAGCTCCAGGACTAAGCGCTGGGGTACCCTGTCGAAACATTTCGAGAAGTCGAGCGCCAGGAGGTAGATCGAGGTGTCCTTGTCCAGGAGCGTTTCCTCAATCTGGGTCGTGAGGTCCACCAGCGCGTCGTCGGCGCGGTGGCCGGGGCGGAAGCCGTGTTGAGAGGGGTCAATCCAGCCCTCCTGCCATACGACAACATCCTGCAGACGGCGGCAGGCCCATATGCGGTACACCAGGCTCGTGACCGTGATGGGCCGAAGTCCGAGCGGGTCGCCAGCGTATTCGCCCTTGGGGATGAGCGTCACCAGTGCGGTTCTCAGCGCCTCGGGCCAAGAGCCGGTACGCTCGATGCTGTTGAAGAGGGCTGCAAACCCATCCATTAGCCCCACCGGCAGAAGTGCAACCTCTTCCAGTCTCCAGCCGTCGACGCCGCAGGTGCCCGACTTGGACTTCGCTAGCTTCATCTGTGCCAGCGCGATGAGGTCTGACCCCGTGATGTCGGATATAGTCATCGGAGTGTGGTGTACGTATTTCCCGAAGCGCTCCATGAACGGCGCAAATTCGGGTTCCCCAACGCGATCAGGGTACAGCCGCAGGATGCTGTCCCAGGCTCCTTGCAGGATGCTGTCCATCTCAGCGAGGTTGGCGGTGAAGGTCCCGTCCGGTCGCCGCACCGTGTCGGCAGTGCTGGGCGTCTCTCCCTTCAGCATCGCCACGACACTCTTCGCATCCTCACGGCAACGTCTCCGGAAGTCGTCGCGGAGCAGGCCTCGGCGCTGGTGCACCACCTCAGAGAGAATCCGTCGGCACTCCGCGCGCGTCCCGTGGAGGAGGCGTTGGAGCACCGCAAGGGGCGGGGTACCGTCGCGCCGGCCGCCAGCCGGCACATCCTGGTTGGTGGGCAGCTCACATACCAGTGTTCTGCACTTCTCCCAGCAGCGTGAAACATCGTATGGCAGCAGGCCGTTGCCAAGACGCATGCGGGCGCCCACCAACTCCTCTAGGCGTCGGATGGCAGCGCGCAGTTTCAGCTCACGGCAGGACGCGGCTCCCAGCCCATCCGGTGCCCGTGATTCCCTCGCACACAGGCGGACCTTCCGTGGCTCGCGTACATCCCCACGGCCGATGTAGGCGCGGGAGGCTCCAGCTGAAAGTCCCGCCAATTGCACGAGGTAGGTCTCGCACGCTTCGCAGAGCAGTTTCCAGGCATTGTCAAGGTCGCCCCGCCGCAGGGCTCCCTCGAACCCCGAGAGGGATGGAGTAGGAGGGGGCGCGGTGGTATCCCCGGGGGGGGCCCGAGGAACGCGGATTTGCTTGGGGACCCTGTATTTGAGGCACGTCTGGTCGAAGACCTGAACGTCGAGAGTCATCGTCACGCAGAGGTGGTTCGGCACTCCCACGTCCCGAACATCGCACGCCGTAAGGGCCTGCGCTGCGATCGGGTTCAGCAGCGCGTAGTCGATACGTGTCCCCTCGCATGTAGTGGAGGTGAAGGTTGAAGGGGGCGTGGTGCCGGTGGCCTGTGCGGCCAGTGCCGCAGCATCGGCCCAGTAGTTGTCCAGTGCATGTGCGAGGGTGGGCGACGCATCCCTGTCGGTGTTGAGGTCGCCCATCACCACTACCGGCACGTCGCCCAAGCATCTGCCGTAGTCTAGCAGCACCGCATGCAGGAGTCGCTCCCGTTCGGCGAAGGTTTTCCCAGACTTGCGCCGCTTCTGACCCGACGGGGCGTACACGCATAGGATGTGCAGGAAGGAGCTACCATCTCCGATTGCCACCTTTGCGTGTACAAAGCGGCCATCGCTTGCAAAACGTTCCAGTGTCGTGGGGGTGGAGAGGCGCACGAGCGGGGCGGGCTTCCGCGCAAGGATGCCGACTCCGCCTTTGGTGCCTTTCACAAGGTTGCCTTTAACGCCGTCGCGGGGTGCACCCCAAGCCGTGGACCATATCCGCTCCTGGGAAAGGTGCGTCGATACCTCTTCCTGCATGTGCTTGGTCAGGGCAGTTCTTGTAGACAGACGATGTCGGCAGGGATCAGCGTGATCTTCTCGAGGTGAGGAAGCAGCGCCGTCACATTCACGGAAGCCAGGGTGATAGCGGGGCCTGGGTTCGTCTCGATGTCCCCGTGCGTGGGGAGGCGCAGATACGCAGCATCTGCGAGTCGCTTATCCCGGGTGGGAAGTCACTTGTGCAGGTTTGCACAGCTCGCGCATGCCACCTGATTGCATCCCTCGCAGCTTTTCAGCGTGTACTGCCTGCCCACGACCGCTTCGCACAGCTGGCAGCGGGTGTTCATCGTGGCCTTGTACCCAGCGCCCCATTGGTGAATGTGGATGCTCACATTCCTCTTGCGGATCGGGGAGACGTAGTCCATCGCGTCGGACACCGCAGAGCTGATGCGCTCCCCCCAGCCCTTCGACGAAGGCTGCCCCAGCATCTCGTCGATGTCGTCCTCCTCTTCGGCCCCGTCGCCCCCGGAGACCACCCGACGCCGCTTGCCGTTGGCGTCCGCACGCGGGGCGTCGTCCTCCCCGTCAGCTGAGAGCATGTCGGCGGAGCTCTCGTCGTCAACGTCGTCGCCCCCGCCGGCGGCAGGAGGAGGGGCCGCGGTCTCATCTGCGGCGGGTTCAGCCTGGGCCGCGGCTGGCGGTGCCTGTGGAGGCGGCGGGGGGTCCTGCGGAGGGGCCTGCGGGGAGACCTGCGGGGGGGCGATAGGTGTCGTCGGTGGGGATGACACGTAGCGCTCCGGCAGCTTCACCTTGGCCGGGGGGCCAGCCGCGGGCGCGGGCTTGAACCGCCGCACATCCTGCGGGGGGGCGTCCTCTTTCACCCATTCCCTCACCCAGAGGGAGGGGCGGCCCGCCCTCGTTATACAACTAAAGGGGGGGGGTGTTGGCGCCGTTACGACGAGCACGCGCTGTCCGCTTTTAGCGCGCGAGTTTATCACACTCGCGTTCCAGCCATTTCCCGCCCGCCGCAAGTCGAACAGGATGTCGTCGGCGTGCTCTTGCCCACGGGCCCCGGATACCACCCATTTCATGAGGGGGTCACGAGCCGGTTCAGCTTTATCTCCGAGGTTGGCGCGCGCCGCCTCAGCCTGCTGGGGTGTCGCCACGCGAACCGACAGTGTCCTCACGCCGTACACCAGACCGAGCGCAGCGGGTCCCAGCCCCTTCGCGGCGGCGCGTGCCTCCGACAGTGTTGTACCCTTGCAGAGGGGAATCGCCGCGTACGGCTCGCGGCCGCCGGCAAATTGCAGCTCCTTCCAGAAACAGCCTCCTGCCCCCGACGCCTGAAGGAGGCTGGTGACAGCCTCCCGTGGCACACGCACCATCGCGTCCACCCGGCCCTTGCGCCACTGTGGCCGCCACACCTGCTCCGGCCGCACCCGCACCTTGCCGGCGTCGCTCGCCGCCCGCCGCGCCAGCCCCTGCAGGACCGTCAGGCTGTCGGTGCCCGTCGTCAGCGCGGTCCACGTGTCCTTCGACGTGTGAGCCGCGGCCACGCAGAAGACGAGCACCCTCGTCCGCTCCTCCCCCCGTGGGACGGCGTCGACATGGGCAACGCCCGGCACGCCGTCGCTTCCCGCCGGCACCCCGCTGTTAAAGGGGATGTTCCCCGCCGTCGCCACCCACAGCGGGCGCACCATCCCACCCACCAGGGTGAGCATCTCCTCCGACGCGCCGGCGAAGCGTGTCCCGCAGATCACAGCATAGGCACGCTGCGAGTCCTCCGCTACCGCTGCCTGCGCGAGTTCAAGCAGCTCCTTCGCGCGCTTCGCCTGCTGCGCGAAGAGGAGCCCGCGCGGCGCGACCCCGATCTGCGTGGCGGCAATTGAAGCCGCCGGGGGGGCCGCGAGGGCCGGGGGAGGTGGCACGGGCGGCTTGCGCGCCATCGTCACCCACCCGGATCCTTGCTGGGGGGCCGTCGCTGCCGGCCCCTTCCGCTGTTGCTGCTGCCCTTGCTGTTGCTTCGGCTTCTGCGTCGGCTGCTGCTGCTGCTGCTGCGCCGTGGTGTGCGGATGCTTTGTCGATGATGCCTCGTTCGACTTCTTCTTCGGTTGTTGTTGCGCCTGCTGTGGCGCCTGCTGATGCTGATGCTGATGTTGATGCTGATGCTGCTGCTGCTGTGCGGGTGGCGCCGCCATCGGCGGGCTTGCAGAGGTAGTAGGTGTTTCACCACCCAACAGCGTCACGAGCAGCGCGCCCTGCTGCTCCATGAACGTCATAACGACGTCCAGTTCGTCCTCCGAGAGTTTGCGCCCGCTTGCGAGAAGCTGCTGCGTCGACGCCTGCAGCCGCTTGATCCTCGCGATCATGGCCATTGTAGGCCGGGGCGGGGGAGTTGGTACCAAGCACGGGGGGAATCAGGCACGGGATGACGGGGGGGGGGGGGGTCCGGGGTATGATGTGTGTGTTGAACGGGGTGGCGGAGGGGGCGCGGCAAAGGGCCGGACCCCCTCCTCCTGAAGTGGGACTCCACCAGCCGCGGGGCGCGACCAATGAAGTACAGAAACTGTAGCTTAAGAAATCGTTGGCTCTCTCTCTCTCTCTCTCGTATGCTTTAGTGTGAATATCCTCGGAACGAAAATACTCGCACCCCAAGGGTGTCGTCTACTTAACTACGCGGGCCCGCGGCCCGGTAGGCTCCTCTTGTTTGAGAGAGGGGCTGCTCTGGTGGGGTGAGGGAAGTGACACAGGAGGGGGAGAAGGCGTAGGCGCCACACGGTCTGCAGCGCACCGTGACGCGCTACGTGAGGAGGGAGGGTTAAGGTAGGCCCGGAAGCCTGTAGGCGCGTGCGGTGACCGCGCACGGGCAGAAGAAGAAAAGGCACCTGAACGGGTCCGTTGGGGAAGGACTGCGTCAACGGACACGCCATCGGGAGGGGAGGTAGTCGTAGAAGGTGGGTCCGGATCAGCGGCGCCCATGTCAGCATCAGTGTCAGCGGTGTACATCATGGGAGACACAGCACCGCCGGCACACGTGTCGTACCCACTGCACTGCCGTTCCTTCCTGCCACGCTCGTCGGACCCCACCGAAACCATACAAGAGTGCGCAAGACAGGCTGAAATGGGAATATGAATGCCGTGGCGCGAGCAGTGGCATCGTTCTCATTCCATACTTTCAGGCTCTGGCTTTGTCCTGCAGAGTCCTGCGATGCTGACCCCGGAGGCAGCGGGTTGCCCTGCGGGGTGTGGCACGGTCAAGAAGCTCCCTCTGTGGGAGCCAGAGAGAGAGAGAGAGGGTGCGCTACTCCCGCCTCGTCGCGTAGCGGAGACAATTCCGGCGACTTGCATGCCAGCTCGCGGTTCACTTGCCTGGTCACAAGGCTGCTGTCCCGAACACCTGTGCTGTCCCCTCCAACCCAATACCCCGGGATCTGCCCCAGGCATCGCAACAGTCGAGTGCATCCCGCCTGGTTGACGGTGGCAGCACTCGCCATATACTCGCACATTTGGTGGGTCAAAGAAGGTTCCCCGTCCGCCACGCGTTGGTTTTGGGCCGGGAGTTGCCTCCTGCTACCATTTCACTTACACCGGAGCTTCCGGTGCGCTTCCACGCCGTTGCGCTGCAGCCGACTCGATCGCCGCCTGCCGCGCTACAGTCGCTGCGCTTCGTGGTGGTTACCCAGCGCGGGATGTTTGCAGCGGCGCCATCCATGCACTTGCATGATCAAGTGGTATCGCCGTAGATAGCCACGCCCGCCTTCCCTTCAGCCACCAGGTGCCACAGGCAGGAGGAGGAGCCCCTCATACCCCGCTTCGTTGTTGGTGCTCGTCGGCACCATCGACTGTGTCGCTTCCCACTCTGCGCCAGCACGGTCGATCTGTCGAAAGAAGTACTCCAGCCCCTCCCGCCGTGGTCTTGTCCTGCTCGCCTCTAATTCCGCAGTCATGCTCGTCCTCCACCCGCAGCACCGCCGATCCTCCCGTCTCGTGCTGCTTGTGTTGGCACGGCAGCCCACCTTGCCCACCCCTTCGCCTCCTTCGGGGCCTTCTGCCACAGCCTCATGTGCTGCATCGTCTCGTCTGCACTGAACAGGCTGGCGGGTCACCCCTGTCAAGCCGTTGGCGCCCAGCGAGCGGAGCACCGGTGAGGTGCTGATGATGCCCCCGCGATGATCTGCCCGTGTCCTGCCATCTCTTTCATCATGATGCGGGTGCTGGTCCGCCGTCTTTGCGGGGATCTTCTTCCTCACCCCGGGCTCCACCCTTGTGAACAGTTCGAAATCGACAGCCAGTTCGAGCAGCGAGACGTGTTGTTCCTGCCTGTACTCCGGCCACCGCAGCGACTCCAGCCATGTCCTCGCTGCTACAGACGACAGCAATCCGAACTGGCGTCTCCACTCCTCTGTGGGCCTGTGGCAGCAGTCCAGTGAACTGCTTGACCGCGCCCTCCGGCTGGCAGTCCCAGGAGTATTCATTCCCCAGCCCTGCCCGCTGCGTCTTCTTCTGCGACTTCCCCATCTAGCTGCATGCGCAGCGGCAGGATGTCGACGTGCATGCTCAGCAGCAGTCTCAGCATGTGTTCATCCGGCTTGGTCGGGTGCATGTGGAACCCCGTCGGGCGAATCGCACCCCTCATGAGGCACGTCGGCCAGCTCGCCCATTGCCTGTGAAGGTGGGGGTGTCGGGTGGTGGGCCTATTCATGAGGGCACCACCCAGTTGCAGTGTTCGTCAGGTATGCTGCTGTTATACTTCCATCTCGAGTGATGTGCAACGACAGACCCGAAGCGGTCAACCTCATGCCGCTTCCTCCTATAGGCGTCATAATCCCGCGCCGTTCTCCGCCGCTCCGTCGATGTTGAAGACTGATGCGATGAATACCCGCTTCATCTGCTTTGCCTTTCGCCTCGTCTGTGCGGACCGCTCGCGGAACAGCCCCGAGATGAGCCGCTTCAGCCGCCCTCCCTGCAGTTGCTTCTGCCTGTCTGATGGTGGTTTTAAGTGGGTAACCCTGCGCGGATCTGTGCCCACTCCCCGCCCACCCCCACGTCACAGCGGATGCCCCCACTCGGGTTAGAGTGTGGGGTCAACTCAGTGCCTCTCCGAGGAGGGCGTGAGGCATAGCCAGCGTGGTGTGTGCAACAGTGTGTTAGGGATTTCGCACTGCTGTGGCAGTCCCCGCACCGGCCCATGCGATGCGTCTTGCAGAATTCCATGGTGACTTGCAAGCCGTCGTTCGCCCCGTGGTGGTCCCGGCAGCAGTCCTCCTCCGAGAGGCGCCGGCGCCGGCATTCCAAGCAGCGGGGCTTCCAGTGCAGAGCGCAGGTAATCATCTTCGCGTTCCGTCTGGCTCCAGGGGGGGGCAGTCCGGGGGGCAGCGCCCCGTCGCTCCCATGGCCGCCCTGTCCGGGCGTTGGCTTGCCGGCTGCTGGCAGTCCGTTGCTGGGCCGCTTGCTGCCACCCCTCTGGGTAGTGGGGCTGCGGTGCGAAGGTTGCGGCCCACGCCATGCCGCAGGAGTGGAAAGCCGTATCCCGCTGGTTCAAGCCCGGGCCTGTCGTGTGCGCTTGGAGGCTGCGCATCACCGACTCGGTGGCAGGGCTGAGCTGGGCTCTCCTCGACAGGCCCCCCGCTACGGTACCCCCGATCGCGGTGAGAACAGTGGAGCTCGCAGTGTGGCCACAATGCCATGGCTGCTTGGAAGTCTTGCGCACCACCTCGCAGAGCTGCCTCAGCGAGTGAGCCTTGCCCAGGATGCTCTTCTGGAAGGCTGCGAAGTCCTGCCGTAGCTGTTCCTGCGAGGTCTCCCCTTGCCTCTCAGCCTCGTTCATGGCGGCGTTGCTGCGTCCGCATCGACGCTGAGCTCCCTTTTCACGTGCTCATACGTAAGGGATATCCGGGGCCCGGGGTCAGCAGCCAGCCGTGCCGTGCTGAGGAAGAGGGGGCGAAGGGATTTATCGCGGCACAACGCTTCCCCTTTTAGGTGTCGCAACACCACCTGCGAGTCTCCCCGCAATGTGACGTTCCCCTCAGGGAGCGGGTCGCCCCTCTGGAGCAGTCGTAGGTCCGCCCGAACCCCTTCGTACTCAGCGATGTTGTTGCTGCGTACGTTCAGCAGAGGGAGGATCTCTTCCGACACCTTGAGGCCGTCTCGGTAGAGCACCGCACCTGCTCCCGCCAGGGTGAAGGGGGTGCCGTTGTCCCTTGCTCCGCCGTCGAAGTAGAGAGTGAGCCCCGGGGCTGTGCCCTCGGAGATGCGTGAGCGGGCCTCCCGCGGCCCCCTCTCAGGGGGGTCAGGTGTGTGGGGGCGGATGCGGCGCGTTTCGATGTGGCCCCCATTTCAGGCCCCGCAGCCAGTCGCAGAGGGCCACCCACAGCTCCGGGGGGCGCTTGCCCCATGTCTGTTTGACAGTGGACTGCGCCCACACAGGGATGCAGGCTCTTTCAGGTTCCATGGGGTGAGTGTGCACCACCCCCATGGATAGTGTAGGGTGCGGTGGTGGCGCGCGGAGCGGTCGATCACTCCATATTTCTTCTGCCGCGCCGAGAGGACCGCAGTGCAGCTGTGCCACTACATCCACCCTGCGTGCAAAGGATAGTGGCAGGGGTTGCCTGTCCTCCGGGACGCCGTGTCTAAAGGCAGGCGCCACCCCGCATGTCGCCAGGCAAGGCGGCCAGGCTGACCGGTCCACTGCCGTTATGGGGTGGTTTTGGCGGAGTCCCACGCGGAGCACTCCCACCATAGGTGCGTCACCGTCTCGGGGGTGCCTGCGTTGCAGTATCGGCAGATCCCGCCTTGCCCCGTGCGTCCTCGGACAGGCACCGCCCTGCAATGACGGAACGGAGGAGTCCCCGTTGGTATCCCGTGACCTCGGCGCCCTCTCCCTCCAGGACGCAGCGTGTGGCTTGCCCGTCGATGCCGTGCTGGGCACCCGCGAAATCGTCACGACGACCAGCCAGCGCCTTGGCCACCTGTGTACGTAGAGCCTGGCGGAGGTCGTGGGCGAAGATCCCCCATCCGCTCGTTGTTGCTGCGGTGGGGTCGAAGACTATGCTCCGTCCCGCTTCATCAGTGTAGGATAGGGTGGTCGCCGTGCTTCAGCTCCATCCTATCCACCGGAGCCGCTCGGAAAAGCGCGAAGGGGCATGTCCCCTTAAGCCTCACTCTGCTTTCCCAAGCCACCTCAGACCGATCCCTGCAGCGGCCCCACTTCTTGACCTCCATGGCCCAGGTGGTGATCTGCCGGTAGCGGGGGGCGACGGCGGGGTCCACCCGGTGTGCAGGGTGGATGATATCCAGCACAGCCTCCCGCGCCCTGCGCGGTGGTCCGGGCCAAAGCGCGGCGACGAAGAGCCCCCTCCATCGCCTGATGTCGGCGTCGTAGTAAAGCCTGGACCCCGCTGTCATCGCTGCTGCCTGCCCCTTCCACTGTACCGGTAGGGGCAGTGCCGAAGTCTTGCGCAGGTTCTGCTCTGCGCCCTCTTTTCGGCGGGTGACGCGCTCGTCTCGAGCTGGCGCGCATGGAGCATGGCCCCGAGGCAGTCGAAGCTATCGCGCTGTCGAAGGGGGGTGGCCGTGCCGTCCCGTGTCCGGTACACTATCGGAGTCAACGGCTCGGGGGACGTCGAGAAGACATGTGACTTGACCTCTGCGCATATTATCATCCCGGTATCGTGGGAGAAATATGCAGAATCATCCACCACTGCTTGCAAGGTCCCCGGGCTGGAGGTCACCGCGTACACATCGTCAACAAACGACAACGCCCTCGTGCCCTGCCGGTGCTCCGCCATGCGCATCTATACACCCACCAGCACGTTGATCAGCACGACGCTAATGGGGCAGCCCTGCATGATGCCGTTGGTTGGCAGGAAGCCCTCCCCGATAGTGCCGCTTACCCGGAAGTGCCGCTGCATTGATCCGTACGCTGCCCGCAGGGTGCGCAGGACTTGGGCGTCGAAGCCGAGCTCTGCAGCTAGACAGAAGGTAAGGTCAATCGGCACCGTGTCGAAGCATTTCTTAAAGTCGAGGGCGACACCGTACAGTGGTTGTCCTGTGAGGTGGGCCTCTTCGATCCGTGCTGCCAGGTGCCAGATGAGGTCCTCCGCGCCGTGGCCAGGTCTGCAGCCGTGCAAGTCCTCAGGCGCAATGCTCTCCAGCCACTTCAGCGCAGGCTTTACCCGGATTGCTGCCCACACCCTGTACAGCACGGGAGTGATGCTGATGGGGCGCTGCGACAGCGGCTCACCTGAGCTGCCGGGCTTGGGAATGAGGCAAATCATGGCGTGCATCAGCTGCTCCGGCCATTCGCCCGATCTCTCGACCTCATTGAACACCTCCGCGAACAGTTTGAGGAGGTTCCCTGGAAGTTGCCGCAGCTCGTGCACCCTCCAGCCGTGTAGGCCCGGCGAGGTGGATGTAGACATTTTGGCCAGCGCTGTCCCAACGTCCTCTGCCGTGATGGTCTTACACTCCATCCCGGCCGGGTCAGGGAGGAAGTCGCTGTACCTCTGGCGGAAGGTGTCCCAGCGAGGCTCAGGCGTTGTCGCGTACTTCCGGAAGTAGCCCCCCCACACAGTATCGCTCCTCAGCAGTTCGTCTGCCTCCTTGGGGCAGGCCGTGAAGGAGCCGTCCTCGCGGCGCATGAAGGTGGTACGGACGCAGAAGCGGTCTGCGAGGTACGAGAAAACAAGCCCCGCCTCTTGCGTCCAGGCCTTCTGCATCCTCGCCTTCCACGTGCGGAGTCTTTCGTCGCGGAGCGCGTCGAACATGCCTCGTTGAGACCCCTCCAGGGCGACAAGGGCCATGAGGCCATAAGGCGCAAGCTTAGGAGCGACCCAGCGGGGTGGGCTGCCCAAGCATCCACCTCTGGTGCTGCACCGCGGTGCGCAAGGCACAGGGCCAGGGCGATCCGCAACAATCAGGGCGCTATGACACCTTGACACCAAGACATAACAGGGCGCTATGACACACAGATGGCCCAGCGTGTCGCCCGGCATGTCCGCATGTCTGTGCGAACGCACTTCTCCAGACCCAGCCCTGGGTCTGATCCCTGGGGCAGGTTTGAGGGATTGCGGATTCCCCCGGGATGCGCCGCTGTGGTCACCCGCTACCGGCCTGCCGGCAGCTCCCTCCCGCGCCCTCGGCTTCATCAGCAGGCTGCCCCTCCCTCCCCCCCCCCCCTAGGCATAGCTTCCGATAAGCGGGGGTCGGGGGTCGCAGGGGTCGGGGGTCGGGGGTCGTGAGGGGGGGTCGGAGGGGGTCGCCTTACTATTTCCTAAGGAATGTGGCCTGGATGGGGACCACCAATAAGAGGTGTGAATAGGCACCCCATGTCAAAAATGACCCCACTGCGATCCGCACAAACTCCAAATATTCAAAAGAACGGGTTTTTGAAAAACCCGAGGAGGGGGTCGGGAGGGTCCCGCTGGGTGGGTGGGGGTGGCCTGGTGTGCCTCCCGGTCACGTCCTCCCATGACAGTACCTGGACCAGACCCATGTTTCGTCGTTGAAGCTTGGTCCCAAGACCCACGAAATGACCCCACTACGATCCGCACAAACTCCAAATAGTCCAAAGAACGGGGTTTTGAAAACCCCGTGTGGGGGGTCGGGAGGGGGGACCACCTCATATTCCAACCCCTAGTTTCCGACCCCATCTACGACCCCCGAGAAAAAACGCGAAAATTTCGACCCGAGTTTGACCACAGTTTCAGACCCCCCATCTTCCGGATCCTGACCCCCGCAAGAATGGGGGGTCGGGATATAGCCCCGACCCCCTCCGACCCCCGAAAAATGGGGGGTCGGGGGTCGGATTCCGACCCCCGAGGTTCCGACCCCCCTTTTCTCAAGGAACCACATCCGCATTTCAGAGGTGTTCTGTGGCACCTACACCAACAAAGTGACCCCACTACGATCCGCACGGAGCCCAAACAACGCAGGAGAGGGGGGAACCGCGTTTCCTCGGGAAACCCCTGAGATTTTTTGGGAGGGGGGGTAGTTTTGCTAAGGGGGGGTCGGGGGTCGGGGGTCGGAGGGGTCTGGGGGTCGGATTCTTATCGGAAGCTATGCCCCTAGGGGTGGTCTTAAGCTGTTAACCTGGCCAATTTTTCACTATCGGCGTCTGGGGGTCAAAAACGTCACCAAACCTGAAAATATGACCCCTGGGACCCCAGAAACACAATTCCGCCCGGTTTTGGGCACTTTTGGGCACTTCTGAGCAGTTTAGTCGTGTTCCGGAAAAATGTACCACAAAGCTGTACCTCAGCCCCCCCCTGGGCAGAAGGCAGAATCGCAAACCATCATGTCTCGCACTGATCCAGTGAGCGGTGTTGCCAACCGTGCTGCCCGACGATACGTGGGGTCAAAAGTGCAACATGACAACACCTTGTTTGCGGTGTGACATGCGAGACAGTAGAAAAGTAGCACCAGAAACAGGGGGTCATAGGTACTAGAGGAGGGGCATGTTTCCAGCCCTTCAGACCTTCAGGCGCATCGGTTGCATCTCTACTCGATGCGGGACATTCGCTGATCGGACTGGCATCGTGCATCAACTGTAGGCACATCGAGGAACAGAGGAGCCCTGTGACACTTGCGAAATCACTTGTGTCAGAATCTGTGTGCACATGTTCTTGGGCCAGTGACAGTGATAGTGATAGTGGCAGTGAGCCATCCGGTGACCATGAAGAAGGGGGCATGGACTGGTATCAGACATCAGCAGTGCACCGAAGACGGCCCCCTTATGGTCGTATGAAAGGCTGAAGACTACAATGTCAAAGTTCAAGCCGTACAACAAGGACGAGGGGGCGCAACTCGGCTGTCCAGGCAGCTACACACGAACGGGCAGAGTCCACACTTCTGCCATAGCCCACATCCAAAGCACGCTCGGTGCCTTTGATTTCCAGGCACAGTTCGATCCGTGTGGTGTGTTCACACGGATCCCATGGTTGGCATATCCAGTGGTTGCGGCAGTCCCGCCTGCGCATCTGGGTATACTCCGTTGTTCAACGTACCGCATAGTCTGACGGCTGCACGGCTCCCTCCCCCCCCGCAGCAGCGTCTTTTGTGTTCAGTTGTGTGCATCGAGTGGGAAGCCACCACAATGCCCTCCCCACCCTCCCGTTTTGTTTCCCACTCA
Organism: Rhynchopus euleeides; assembly: GCA_963210315.1. Classification (NCBI taxonomy): domain Eukaryota; phylum Euglenozoa; class Diplonemea; order Diplonemida; family Diplonemidae; genus Rhynchopus; species Rhynchopus euleeides. Next base: position 1,919,303 of record OY723239.1, read on the forward strand.
TACACGTTGAGGCCTTCGCTCTGGGGTGGCCAGGCGGCAGCCTGCCCTCTGGCGATTATGTCGATGTGGCACCACCTGCACCAACCGTGTAGTTGTACCATCTTCAGCCAAAGAAAATTGTCATGAGAGCACGGCCTTCTGTGTCTCTTGCCGCTGAAGGTGAGTGGTTGTTCCTCGTACGCACTCGGGCATCTGTGCGAGAGTGCGGAGGTCCACGTCGTGACGGAAGGGCTTGAATCAGCCATTGAGACCTTCTAACTTAGGGTGGTGTGGTACAACTTTGTGGTACATTTTTTGGAATTGCAAACTAGGTGCTTCTGGAGGCTCTAAACCGCCCGAAACCGGGCGCAGATGCATTTCCGGACGTCTGGGGGTCGAATTTTCAGGTTTGGGTCACTTTTTGGTCCTTGTACGCAAAAGTTTGATTTTTTGGCCAGGTTACAGGGGGGGGGGCGAATAGAATTACTAAGTAATACTATTCAAAATGCCACCTGATTTTGCCCGAAACCAATCTCCGAAAATCTCCAGTTTACCACCACCAAACGCCACCAAACTCCACCAAACTCCGCCAAACTCCACCAAACTCCACCAAACTCGGGCCAAAATCAGCTACAAAATGGAGGTCACTACCGTTTCTCCCGGGCCCAGTAAGGGGAAGATGGGCCTGTGGGGTTGATGCGGTACTGGTTTTCGTCTTGGGAAGGGTCCCGTTGGGAACAGTATCCGATTTGCTTGACCGCACGACGCCGTTGGGTGAAGGAGAAGTCGTACGGTACACTTCCTGTTCCTGGACAGACCGGGGTTCGATCCGTACTACAGGCCAACTGCCCCCCTAAAACAGGGAGGAAGATAGCACTTGCACACCCGGACATTACTTGCACTGCATTCCTCCCGGTTCCAGGCACATTATTGCACTGCGTGCAAGTCAGGGACCTGGAGTGCGAGTACATAGTGGACTCCAACTCCCCTAGCCCGCTAGCGGGAGTCTGGGTACGGGAGTCTGAGACGCGAATGCGTGTCCTAGTCACACAGGCAATGCGAATCGCATTCTCGCATGCGAGAATGTGGTAGACAGGTAGTTGGTCAATGAAACCGTCTCCTCTTCACGATATTCGACTCGCACCCAGCATCACACATTCAATTCTCCAAGTAGTCTGCCTGAAGGCAGCTGGAGGCAGTTTGGGTGGTGTAGCCGTCACGCGATGTGTCAAGCCTGTCCACATAATGACACGGAGGTGGTTCTCACAGGGTATTTTGAGGGTTTCTCCCTCGACGGGGGGCCAGGGGTGCAATTTTTACTGTTTTCTACGAGGATGTTGTCGGGAGGAGTTCAAGGCCTACCTGGTCCTGAGTGCGGTACACCTTGTTGCCGACACCCCCTTGGCCTTCTGGAAGAAAGCCAAGGCAGCCCTCCTCCCCGCCTTTGGCCGTACGTGGTGGGGTGTCTGCAGACCTGGCTGAGTATGACGAACGTGGACTGCATCTTCAGCATCGCCACCGCGGAGAAGAAAGACGTGCACGCGTATCGCCAGATGAGTACACCGTCAAGTTGTGCCTGAGGCGGGCAGGTGGTGTGCTGGGGTTTACGGGTGGTGGGTACCCCCGAGAATGCGACTCGCATTGCCTGTGTGCCTAGTGGGAGTCGCGAGATGGCCGCCCGTAGTCCGGCTCAAATTTCAGCGGCCGGACAGGATTTGGGTGAGGCCATCCCTTCCCAAAGTCGCATGAAGCTGAATGGCTGAAGTACCTCGCTGTGCCCAGTTCCCCTGCTGCAGCCAGGTAGCGGGCTGCCTCCTTGTCGCGGTGCAGCAACAGTTCGTTGGTGGCGGTGAGGGGGTTCCGGCTTGGGCCGTGGCGAAAGAGATGCTTCAGGGAGACCCTCGATGGGGCGTGGCCCGGTGCTGCAGGCAGGGTACACGTACTGGTCTGTGTCCGGCTGCTGTGGTCATCGACAAGGCTGTGTGGTGTCCGAAGGAGGTGGATGGTGGTCTCCCTCAGGTGGATCCTCTGTGGATAAGGCCTTCGCGTCTCTCCGATCCTGCATGGGCTCAGGTCTCCAGATGTTCATCACCCCTTGCCTTGCTGTAGGTCGGTGGGATGGCGCCCGAGCTCCGCCTTGTAGCTGGCGCAGCGGAGTCGTGCAGGTCAGGCCTCCGGGTGATGTGCGCGCCCCACCCCGTGGTTCCTTGTAGAGTCGCAGACAGGTCCGTGCGCACGGTGGGAGCGTTCGTATCGTCCGTTCCGTGCCAGGTCCTGGAGAATACCTTTGGTTGAGTATTGACTCTCTCGGGTTCAAACCCCATTCAAGGTTCTTCGCTACGTCATCACTGGTCGTCGGTCAGAGGGGAAGAACGGCGTCCCTCACTTTTTTCACTGCTCACAGGAGCGAAGGCCAAGTCTAACATAAGTGGTAGCCTTGAAGAGAAGGCTGATATCTCCAAGCATTGCGCCGAAGACCACACCTGCCCACCAGGTTCTTCCCCGAGTCGAACAGTCTTGTTCATGTTCTGGGCAGGGTGCTCTGCCTCGGTCACCCCGAAGCCTGCTTCAACTCGGCAGCCCAACATCTTCCCTCAGTGTTCTCACAGGGGTGTCCTCAGTATCTGGGTCCCTACGGCAAGGCAGCGTACCAGGCTTTGCGAACCCGAAACAGGCTGTCCTGGTGGTTGCATACCGCCGCAAGCATGACCCTGTTGCTGCGTAGTCAGGTTTTCCGTGAAGTGGGGTGGCGACAGGGTGTAAGTCACGAGGGGAAGGGCATGTGGAACGGCCACTGCCCAGTCCCCAGCGCCCTCCGCCCCATAGGACATTCGATTTTTTGCAGGGAACCACCACACAACACCGCACAACACCACCGAACGCCACCAAACTCCACTAAACTCCACCAAACTCCACCAAACTCGGGTCAAAATCAGATGGAAATGGCATGTTTGAAAAATTCCCAAATTTTGGGTTGGGCGCATTCCCCAGTACGTGGTATTCCACTCCACCAAAATCGAAAAAAAAGTTGATCGTGAACTGGCCTGAACCAGCGCAGTTCACGATCAACTTTTTTTTCGATTTCGGTGGAGTGGAATACCACTTACTGGGGAATGCGCCCAACCCAAAATTTGGGAATTTTTCAAACATGCCATTTTGAATAGTATTACTTAGTAATTCTATTCGCCCCCCCCCCTGTAACGTTTTTAAAGGGCTTAAGACCACCCCTACCCCCCCCCCCTCTTCTCGCAGGGTGTGAGTGGTGGTGTCTTAGGGGCAGCAGCCCGCTCGCCACCAGAGAGAGGCAGGCGTTGTTGCAGCCCCACCGGGGGCGAAGAACATCGTCCAAACAAGAAGAAACATCGTGAGTGCGCAGGCCAAGGTCTCTTTTGGACACGGTCCGAGCTTCGCAATCGTTGCCTCTGTCGGCACGCACATCGGAGAGGGCCGTCTTTGCACCAATGATAGGTGCAGATTTCTTTGTGGAAACGCGTCGACTGGTGCTTCCTTCGGGATGGAGAGATCCTGAAGCGATACCCCTGGCGATGGTCTGACTCATGTTGGGTGACATGCCGGTCAGGCAGCATAGGCCGTGGCGACATTTACCCGTTGGGGGCCTTCGTTCTGTGTCAAACTGTGTCACAGTGTTGTGAGGCGGTTCACCTTTTCTCCCTATTCTGCACTTCTGATCGAAGGCACCCATTTTGCGAGTATCGCCCTGATTCCCTCCTGCAAGATGAGGGTTGCATCGTCGGCAGAAGACTGCGTCACCACCTGGCATCCACTGCTCCACTTCACGGAGCTGCACGGGCAGCAGGCGTTGGTGAGGATACCTGGGGCACCCCCGCAGGATGCCCCAGCACCTGTACCTTGTGCGGAGTCAGCGAGCGCATGACCGGGCACCTGCCACAGAGCAAGACCAGAGCCGCCCTTAGCCCTTCAGCCCTTCGGCCACCCCTGCCCTCGACCAGGTTGGAGGCGGCGAACCCGCGCATGAGGAGGGCAGGCTCGTCCGTCCATATCCTGCATGCCGCTGGTCTTTGTTCTTGCGCCGTTTCAGCTTCAGCAGGTCAGCCTCGAGATGCCGGCAACGTGCATCGGGTGGCGCTGCACCATGTCGCCGAACTGGTCGACGGTCATAGAAGCTGCCCTGCCCGAGGTGTGCAGGGAGGTGCCTCCTCTGACCTCTGTGCACCGTGCAGACACCAGTGATTCCGGTGTGCCCCCACGCAGTTGGCAGTTGCACCGCCGCTGACTCGAATCATGGTGGAGCTTACCCGCCTCTGCGTGTGCTTCTGAGACACGTGGTGTAGCGTCACGGTACATCTCTTCTGTCTGAACAACTGCTACGCTTCGCTCTGGTGATAAGCCAGCATGGTATACTTCAGCAGTGTCGTCCATGCCTTACTCGATGGCAGTTGCTATCGCTGTAGGCCGCCACGTCTGTCGTCCCTCTCCTCGACCAGGTGCCAGCCAGGGCAACCCCTCGCACCCAGCCCCACTGTTGGTGCTCTGCTTGCTGCTGGCAGCGGTGCCCGTTTCCCACCTGCCCCCTGCACCTGCCACCACCTCGGTCGACCCGCCGAAGGAGCACACCGTGCCCGTCCGCCGTGGTGCCGCCAAGGCCAGGTGCTTCCCTTCGCAGCTCAGCCCCGCCCTCTACCCGAAGCACTGCGGCCCTCCCCTCCCGCACCGCCTTGCGGTAGCTCGGCACCACTCATCCGCCGTCTTCGATGCTTTCTCCTGCAACAGTCGCTGCCTGCATTGCATGCATCACACGTCTCTTCGGGCTGAACAGCGGTTGGTGTGTCATGTCACCCCCGTCACGCTGTTGCCACCCATGCCACACTCTGTCTCGGTACTGACCGCATGCGCCTCTGCACCCAGTATGCGCCCTTGATTTGTTTGTGCGCTGTCCTCGCCACCCCTCCTTACACTTGGGCACAGTCCCCTTCATCTGGTTTGAGGTTTCCGCGTAGCCAACACCAGAATGTCCAACAATTCGCGTCTGAGGCGCCATTGGCTCTTTCGAATGTTTTGCTGTTACTTCACGGTTTAGCGGGGGCACATAGACTTCCACGCGGTCTCACATGGCCTTACACGGTCTTTATCACATAACAAGAACCTTGCCACAGTGAAAAGGATAGTTGACAGCGCATTGAGTGACAGACTACAATGTCCCTTTGCCTTGGTTCTTTGACTGTGCCCACATTCACACCGGGTTTGGAGCACAAACAACGCCTTATCTGTTGTCGCTATTCGCTGACATTGAACGTGCAACTGCAGCAACATGGGTCGGCACTTCCTCGCCTGTGAAGGTGGGGGTGTCGGGTGGTGGGCCTATTCATGAGGGCACCACCCAGTTGCAGTGTTCGTCAGGTATGCTGCTGTTATACTTCCATCTCGAGTGATGTGCAACGACAGACCCGAAGCGGTCAACCTCATGCCGCTTCCTCCTATAGGCGTCATACTCCCGCGCCGTCCTCCGCCGCCCCGTCGATGTTGAAGACTGATGCGATGAATACCCGCTTCATCTGCTTTGCCTTTCGCCTCATCTGTGCGGACCGCTCGCGGAACAGCCTCGGGATGGGCCGCTTCAGCCGCCCTCCCTGCAGTTGCTTCTGTCTTTCGGGCAACACGACGAGCCTCCTGCTCCTGCTGCCCGAGTCCAACTCGCCTCAACCCGCAACACTGTCCGATGCCGGCTCTCCTTGGAAGAGGGCTGCTTGGTGGTGTGACGACAGAACCAGCTTGAGCTTGCCCGGCGGCTTGCACGACATGCCGGGCTGTGTGATGCCAACCGACACGCTTGCATCAGGCTCAGCCTTCGCTGCTGCACTCGCTGACGTATGGGCCCCACACGTGTGCATGTGTGTGTCACACCTCGTGGCAAGCCTCCACAAGGGAGTGGCATGACGCCCTGCTTGAGGCTTTCAGTCTCAGCCCAACGCCCAGGCTTGAAGTTCTGTGTCCCGCCTGCCCGCAGCAGCCAGGCCAATGCCGACTTGGCACTTGCCAAGGAAACGCTGCAGTGCATCCATCATAACGTATTCAGCCTTGTTTCCTGTGCCCCTTGGGGTTCGTGCGCTTCAGTGTCCTTCACTCTGGTGGACCAGGAACCGTCGCATGTGCTGTGCGATGCCATCAGGGAGGACCCGGTTCCTGACCTCGATCAAGCCCTCTGCTCCAGTGTTCTCAGTGGGTGATGACTCTGTGACCAGGGTCAGAACCACCCCAGATCAGCCGTGAAGTTTGGGCTTTGCTGTGGACCATCTCAAACGTATGGGGTTCATCTCCTCACATTCAGACCGCTGGTACAGAACCACACATCTCTTTCAACACGAAGTTGTACCCGCTGCATGCTCACGAGTGATCCTCGCAAAGATGATTACAGCCAAGTCCTCTGTGACAGAAGCTGTCCCAGATGGAATCACGCACCTGTACGACACTGGTTGCGATTCCTTCTGGTGGCACTGTGTCAATATATACAGGTGCAGGGGTTGCCACGGGTGATGCATCAGGGCATGAATCTCCTTCCAAGCTCCTCATCCCTGGTTCGTCTCACCTGCGTCTTGATGGTGTGAACCCAGGGAGAACAGTCAAGAACAGGGTATTCACCCAGGTCCTGGCCCGTGACCCAGGTCACAGGTCATCACCCATTCAGAGCACACTGTGAATCCTAGGCCTTGGCCCAGTTTTGGACCGAGGTCACAGTGGGACCCAGGGTCACAAGGGCGGTAACCCACTCACCACGAGCTGAAGACCCCTTCAGAAAGTGTGAAGGAAAATGGGTGATAACGGGCGACAGGGTGGTTCGATACGCGATAATCGGGGCCCGAACCCGGTTGGGCGAATATAGGGCGATAGGCGAATCGCCCGCACCCTGTGACTAGGGAGAGATTCAGACGACGCCCGAATTCAGCCCGAGTGAGAAAAGTTGGGCGTCGGGGCTACCAGAAAGTCCGACCGAGTCCGACTGTGTATGGCAAGGTGCTTCTTCGTCATCACACTCACTCCTTCGTCCCCGGCGAACTGACTTTCAAGCGGCCAGACTGACAGGCTCCTCCAGTATTTACCCGTCTGCTTCTTTGGACAGTGCCATGTGTTGGCTTTACCCGGTGAGTCGCTTATTAGGAAGCTAACTGAATCGGGAGTTTCTTCACTTTGGCGTCGAGGGAACGGACATGGCACGTGATCCGACAGTGCTGTCGATGAAGCGAGCTGAAGACAGCTGCACCTTTGTTGTGGACCGTCGTTCCTCGGGATAGTCGTCTGCCTCCCACTGCTGGGACCTGCTGTGCTGCACAGGCACAACAGAGGAACAGACACGAGTGAGACACTCCTGTTCTGGTCTTAGCACACCCACAACATACACCATACAGACAGAGTTGATACCTGCAGGGTCAGCGGTGTGGAGGAAGATGTCAACGACAGCGGGGTCGGGTGTGCAGGCTGCAAAGGCTTTGGCGTCTCCAGCCACAACCACAACCGAAACTGCAGCAACAACCACAGCAGATGCTGTGAAGACGGCGTGGGAGGCGGTGGAGCAGCTGCACGCACAGGTGGAGAGCAGGGTGGGTGATGGCGGGGAGGCAGTGGAGGTGGAGAGGAAGCTGGAGGCGGCGCTTGGGGAGTGGCACGACGCACTGTGCCACAGCGTGATTGCTGCGATGAACAAGTGCCTGGAGCGGAGGAAGGGGCGGGGCGTCGCCGTCGGGGAATGTGCATCACTGGCGTTGGGGGCGCGGAAAGAACTGGAGAAGGCGGCGAAGGAGTTCAAGCGGGCAGCAGGGTTGGTCACAGCGAGCAAGGGGGTGAGCCGGTTCGGCGACGGGATCCGTGAGATCGACGTGGACCAGGGGTGGAGCGACTTCTTTCAGGGGGCGTCGTACGTAATGCCGCTGCTGGGGACGGTGCAGGCTGCGATGGAGGCGGAGTGCGAGGGGTACTTCATTTGCGGTGCGTGTGGGATTGCGCTGAAGGCGGAGTGCAAGGAGCGGCACGTGGGGAAGTGCAAGAAGCTGGACGAGGCGGGGCGACGTGGCGGTGGGCGGTTCGAGACGATGACTGCGGACTGGGCGGTGCAGCAGGTGGAAGGGAAGGCAGAGCCGTACCTGCGTCTGTACTCGCTGGAGAGCCCGCTGTGCTACGGGGTGAACGCGGCGATGCGCGAGGTCGCCTTCTCGAAGAAGCGGGAGCGCTACGAGCCGATGAAGGGGTTTGCGTATTCTCTGTACCGCGCAATGCTGTCGCAGCCGAAGTACGAGGGGACGGTGTTCCGCGCAATGGACTTCCGTGTGAAGGAGTCGCTGTACTCGGTGGGAGCGGTTGTGACGATGCCGCACCCCACAAGCGCAAGCGAGGATCCGGACGTCGTGAAGGACTTCCTGGGGAAGGGGGAAGGCGGGGACGAGGTGCAGGGCACCATCCTCGTGCTGCGTGTGCGGACGGGGCGCAGCATCGCCCAGTTCAGCCGCTTCCCCGAGGAGAAGGAGGTGCTGATCGCGACAAACACACAGTTCCGTGTGGTGGGGCGGCCTGACGTCGGTGTGCTGCGTCTGCTGGAGATGGCGCTGGACTCAAGCCTGCGCAACGTCGTGGTGGTGGAGCTGCAGGAAGTCGACTTCGATCACTGGGGCAAGCTCACTGACATCATGACAGATGTGGAAAGGGTGCGCAACGCCCCGCTGCTCCATACCATCAAGACGAAGGTCAAAAGGGAGGAGAAGCATCAGCCCCATCCGGTGACTCGTTTACTCGTGAAGGTGGGCTACCCACCCAGCACGGAGATGCCTGTTGTGGACGGGAAGACGCTGCTCGAGAGGGCGGTGGAGGTGGAACACAACGAGCAGGTGGTGTCGCTGTGCTGTGCCAACCTGGCACACGCAGGTCGCACGGAGGACCTCAACAAGGCGCTCGAGACAGCGTTGCGCATGAACGAGAGCGGGAGCCACTGCAACACCGCGGCAGTGCTGCTGAGCAAGGGTGCGGATGTTGGGTCCCTACCGCAGGAGCTGCACACAGCAGGTGTCGCGATCGTTGCGTGTGCTTGCAAGCGAGCGGTGTTGGACAAGGCAATGGGCGCCCTTGGGGACACGTTCTGGAGGGCGTACGAGCAAGAGGGACCGCGGAAAGGGTGGACTGTGCTGCATGCGGCAGCCGCAAGGAACCGTTCTGACCTGCTGGAGGATGTCCTCCTGTCGGGCAAGCTGCCGCCTGACACGGTGGATGCGTTGGGGCGCACTGCTTGCAGCGTCGCTGCTGCTTCCGGCTGTGTCGACGCTTTGCACATCCTCATCAAGGTCGGAAAAGCAGATGTGAACAAGGCCGACAATGACGGTGTGACGCCGTGTGCCAGGGCCACTCAGAACGGACACGCCGACACTGTGCGCATCCTCATTGCTGAAGGACGTGCTGATGTGAATCAGCCTACCAACGACGGTAAGACACCCTGTTTCTGGGCTGCTTTCAACGGTCACCTTGAATCGCTGCGCATCCTCATCACGGAAGGACATGCTGATGTGAATATAGCCGACAACGAAAAAGGCGGTCGGACGCCGTGTCTCAATGCAGCTCATGAGGGACATTCTGACACAGTGCGGCTCCTCATCACTGAAGGACATGCTGATGTGAACAAGGCTACCAGGAACGCTGCGACGCCGTGTCTCTTTGCAGCTCAGAATGGGCACGTTGAAGCATTGCGCATCCTCATCACGGAAGGACATGCTGATGTGAATCAGGCGACCAAGGACGGGAAGACTCCGTGTGGAGCGGCAGCTTTCGATGGACACGCCGACGCATTGCGCATCCTCATCACGGAAGGACATGCTGATGTGAACACGGCCGACAGCGACCGGAGAACTCCGTGTTTCATCGCCGCTCAGGAAGGACATGTCGACGCATTGCGCATCCTCATCACGGAAGGACATGCTGATGTGAATATGGCCCACAGCGACGGGACGACTCCGTGTTTCATCGCCGCTCAGGAGGGACATGTCGACGCATTGCGCATCCTCATCACGGAAGGACATGCTGATGTGAATATGGCCGACAACGACGGGACGACTCCGTGTTTCATCGCCGCTCAGGAGGGACGTGTCGACGCATTGCGCATCCTCATCACGGAAGGACATGCTGATGTGAACATAGCCGACAACGACGGAGATTCGCCACTTTCTATTGCAGAACAAGGCGGCCACACAGCTGCAGTTGCCATCTTGTCTGCAGCGATGGAGTGAGTGCCGTCGCACTCTTTGTGCGGAGTCCTCGCATGGCAGCCGGAGGGGGCATCCCCTGTGGCGGGTGTGTCGTATCTCGCGGACCCCACCACACCCACCCCTTCGCTGAGGGCGGTGACGCTCTTCAGATCCGCAGTGTTCCGCCGTTGCCCCCGATTCCCAGCTCTGTGGGGGGGGTTCAAAATTACCCGACGTGGGGTGTCTGTGGCATCACACGACGGCATGCTGTTGAAATCCACCGTGAGTCCTTTCTGTTATGAGTCAACAAAACAAGCAACTGAATCTGACAGACTGTCTGTTGCGACTCTCCTTTCCTGTGTTTCCTGCTCCTCAATGTCGAAACAAGAACAGAAGGTGCTGCCACATCTGCGAGAGTGCAGAAACCGCCAAGAGAGCCTCGCAAGTGTAGTGACACGTGTGACATGTGAGGACATGCCATTTCCATGGCATGTCATGTGCTTCTTCCGTTCCCCGACAACTGGTGTTGTCATTGTTTTCACGCAGGCAATGAAGTAGACCTATGCAGTCTGTCCCTTCCACGGTTCCACCCACGATTGTACCACCATCAACCCACGACTGCCCGATCTTACTTTCCGTCTTGTCACCCTGTGCCCCCGAGTGCTCTGTTGTGTTTCGGCGCCAACACACTACACCCTCCCCTGGTGCGCCTCGTCAGGTGTGAGCCAGGATCTGCACAACCTGAGGTGGCGTCCTATGTACCGTCACTCAAGTAATGTTGGTGGGGTAATAACCCACCAACTTCTTCCAGAACCCCCAAATCCACCAAATTAGTACCCCACCAACATATTTACCCCACCAATAAATCTACCCCACCAATTTATTACCCCAATGCGCATCGCTGACTACCGTTTTCGTGGCGAACGCCTAAGGGGCCCGGCTGATGGCTACGTTATCCAGAAAATGCATACGTCGTACGCGTGTGCGTGCGGCGCCTGCAAACGGCAGTCTATGTAGTACAAGAGACGGCCATGTCCGCACACCAAATCGGTCGTCAACCTCAGCAGCCGTCGAGCCTTCGAGTAGGTAATCGTACCTTTTGCACTTGTGCGCGAAGGAACCGTCTGTGAAAGGCAAGAGCAAAGGCCAGGGCTCAGCCTACTGGGTGGCCTACTGTGCGCTGAGAGACCTGGAATACCAGCCGTACGCAATTTCTGCGTACGCGTACGCAGCGCGGTTTCAGAAAGTGCGGACGGCGTACGCACATGCGTACGCGCAGTCGGGGTGGGTGGGCAGGGGGCTCCAAATCCCAGGTGCCAGAAAAAATCGCCAAGTACAACGCGCCCTGGGGTAATAATGTTGGTGGGGTAATAACCCACCAACTTTTTTCAGAGCCCCAAATCCACCAAATTAGTACCCCACCAACATATTTACCCCACCAATATATTACCCCACCAACATAACTTGAGTGACGGTATATATTGTGTACACTACGACTGTGTGTGCGTGTGTTGCGGGTGTCTCTCTGCCCATGGCCACCCCCTCACAGTATTGTGTTGGGGTGTTGATGTGGTGGAGGTGTGTACGAACATAACAAGCAAGTGGGTCTTGTGTCGATCCTTCTGTTTCGTGGAGGGGCCGCACTCAGCGAAGTCTGCTGCTGCCTCCAGTATTCCCACACAGTGCCACACGCGGCTGTTTCCACAGCCGTGTCGAGCACACCGCCCCCACACCCTGCCCTGCTGTGCACTCCACTGCCTCACACCCAACCCTGCCCCCAGCTGCTGCGTGCTGCAGGGTCATACAGCGGGACATCCCTCGTGTGACGCACTCTCTGCCCCAGGTAGGGGTGATATCCCCACGGGGGTGGCCCCATGTCCTGCGGGATAGGATTTGATTCCAAGGGGTTGTCACCCGGCAGTAAAGTGTGAGACGCTTCTTTAGACGTGGGATACCCCGCGTTGGCATCCCATGTTGATATCCCAGACATCCTGCCCACCGTGGGGGGTGAGGTGATCCGCGCTGCTCCCGCTTGAGGGACAGCCGGGAGTGGTGCTGCGATACCTGATGGCGGCAGGCCTGCTGACAGGCAGTGAGAACCGATAAGAGTGCGTGAGGGTTACACAGGGTTGCCGCCCAGCACAAACGGCTTTACACGTCTAGTCTTCCTCCCCCGTGCGTCGCCTGTGACGTGGCCCATGGCCGCTTACCGGCTGCCCTGCATCACAATGCATCCAGCACCACAGTGGTTTCCGGCAGCCCAACACCCCCACCCCCTCCCCTCCTGCACCTTGTCCCAGGGAGACTCTGGATACCTCATGCCCTGCCTGCCGCTCGCAAACACAGGCGGCCCACACACACCCTGCACACTTTGATTGCATCTCCGGACTTCGAGCCTTGGACAGGGGTGGTGCAGGCTTGGTGCATACGTCGCATGTGTCGGTGCCACTTCCATACATCCACACTGTACACACCGACCCACCCTCCAGGAAGGCTTTGCAGTTTGTCTCCGCGCGCAAGGGGAAGAGGGGGCCATGGATGTGTCTGTCCGTCATCGCGAGACTGGGCACAGCTGTGTCGTCGGTGTTCCGGAAGGGGGGACTGTGGTTCGGCTGAAGGCGGATGCGCTGGAGGAGATGTTCCCGGGTTGTATCAACGCAGCCCGTGAGGCTGCATGCGTGGCAGCACATATCGAAGGGTGTGAGGAGGAGCTGGACGATGCACAGCGTGTTGCCGACACGGGTCTGGAGGACGGGGGTGCTGTCCAGCTCGTCGCGCGCTGGCCCAACATCAAGATGCCTGCAGTTTACTCATCTCCGCATGGCAATGATATACACCGCTTCACACTGTCGAGGTGTGGGAAGCTGTGTGCAGTTGGTGATTTCGTCGGACACATCACTATGTTTGACACCATCACCGGTGCTGTGGCGGCGGACTTAACACATGGCAACGCGACGATTCTTTGTACTGTGTTCTCTGTCTGTGGGACGTGGTTGGCAACGTGCTCTCTTGACGGCACCATCTGCGTGTGGCTGACATCAACGTGGGAGGAGGTGTGCATGCTGGACCACAACAACAACGCCGTGCACAGTGCGGCGTGGTCACATTGCGGACGCCTGGTATCTGGAGGCAAGAACGGCAAAGTGCGTGTGTGGGACTTGAAGGGCACACCGCGCGCCACAGTGCTGGAGGCTCACAGCGGTACTGTTCTCAGCATTGCTGTGTCGGACACGAGGATCTTCAGCGGGTCAAATGATGAGAGCATCTGTGTGTGGGACATCAGAACCCTCACACACACACACACCCTGGATGAGCACACTCATTGGGTGAAGGACATCGCCCTGACTCAGGACGAGCAGCAACTGGTGTCGTGCTCTTGGGACGAGTCACTCAAGGTGTGGTGCACAGCCACCCTCAGCTGCCTGCGTACTGTGCCACTTGACGACCATCCCTTCGGACTCGCTGTGTCACAGCCAGGTGGCGTTGTTGCAGTGAGAGACAGCTCTGCCACCACACTGTACCGCCTCAGCACAGGTGAGTGTCTGGGGGTGATGGAGTCCGACATCGGTTATGGTGTTGCACTCAGCCTCTGCGGGAGGTGGGTCTTCATACCAACGAACGACACTTCTGTCTCTGTGTGTTCTGTGTCTTCCTTTTCACCTTGAGTGTCGTCTCAGTCGCAAGTGTCAGACCCTGTTTCCCTGCCTTGTGTGTTGCCATGTTGTTCGTGTTGCGGACTTCGCTCAGAAGTGCAGAACGGTGAGCAGAGGTGAACCGCCTCACAATGCAGGCTGCTTAAGCGACACAGTTTGACGCACAGTGACACCCAGCGAAGCACCCCACAATGTTGCTTCCTAGCCTCGCAACACAGCATACTCTGACCCTTTCTCTGTTTGGAGGCAGCTGTGTGTTTCGCATCTGAGTTGAGAAGAGGGCAAATGATTGGAGGAGCTGTATCTGCCGTTGCCTGGTCTTCACCCTCACACAGCCCGTCTTCACTTGCGGTGGGGCAGAAGTATTTTGGGACCAACGAAACGCATCCCCCCGAGCAGAACGGCCCCACCACAGTTCAGATCATTTCCTGAAATCCGAACTCCGAACTCCCATTTTGGGGCACTGGGGGTCCAACTAGGCAGTGGGACCCACAGGTCACTGGCGTCACCTCCCGCAACGCCTGGCAACATCCTTTCAGGGGTGAGGACAGGCACCGCATGTCGAAAATGACCCCAACACAATCTGCAGGGAAGTCCCCAGAAAGGGATGACGGGGACCACATTTGGGTTGTCAGGTCGAGAGTTAGGAATGGCGGTTCCATTTCCATTCCTTCTCAGCAGCTGCGACTCAATCGCAGTAAAAACAGACTCAAACCAACAGAGAGGAGGAGGTGGTCCCAGCCCCCGTCCCAACAGATCAGGCTGAGTTGAAGAGCAGATGATGCACTGGTCTTTGCACACCCACACCCCATACACCACACAGACAGAGTCGACACCTGCAGGGTCAGCGGTGTGGAGGAAGATGTCAACGACAGCGGGGTCGGGTGTGCAGGCTGCGAAGGCTTTGGCGTCTCCAGCCACAACCACGAAGACAACCACAACAACAACCGCAACCGCAACCACAACCACAGCAGATGCTGCCCCAACCACAACAACGACCACAACCGTGACCACAACTATAACGACAACCACACCCGCAACCACAAACGCAGCAGATGCTGTGAAGACGGCGTGGGAGGCGGTGGAGCAGCTGCACGCACAGGTGGAGAGCAGGGTGGGTGATGGCGGGGAGGCAGTGGAGGTGGAGAGGAAGCTGGAGGCGGCGCTTGGGGAGTGGCACGACGCACTGTGCCACAGCGTGATTGCTGCGATGAACAAGTGCCTGGAGCGGAGGAAGGGGCGGGGCGTCGCCGTCGGGGAATGTGCATCACTGGCGTTGGGGGCGCGGAAAGAACTGGAGAAGGCGGCGAAGGAGTTCAAGCGGGCAGCAGGGTTGGTCACAGCGAGCAAGGGGGTGAGCCGGTTCGGCGACGGGATCCGTGAGATCGACGTGGACCAGGGGTGGAGCGACTTCTTTCAGGGGGCGTCGTACGTAATGCCGCTGCTGGGGACGGTGCAGGCTGCGATGGAGGCGGAGTGCGAGGGGTACTTCATTTGCGGTGCGTGTGGGATTGCGCTGAAGGCGGAGTGCAAGGAGCGGCACGTGGGGAAGTGCAAGAAGCTGGACGAGGCGGGGCGACGTGGCGGTGGGCGGTTCGAGACGATGACTGCGGACTGGGCGGTGCAGCAGGTGGAAGGGAAGGCAGAGCCGTACCTGCGTCTGTACTCGCTGGAGAGCCCGCTGTGCTACGGGGTGAACGCGGCGATGCGCGAGGTCGCCTTCTCGAAGAAGCGGGAGCGCTACGAGCCGATGAAGGGGTTTGCGTATTCTCTGTACCGCGCAATGCTGTTGCAGCCGAAGTACGAGGGGACGGTGTTCCGCGCAATGGACTTCCGTGTGAAGGAGTCGCTGTACTCGGTGGGAGCGGTTGTGACGATGCCGCACCCCACAAGCGCAAGCGAGGATCCGGACGTCGTGAAGGACTTCCTGGGGAAGGGGGAAGGCGGGGACGAGGTGCAGGGCACCATCCTCGTGCTGCGTGTGCGGACGGGGCGCAGCATCGCCCAGTTCAGCCGCTTCCCCGAGGAGAAGGAGGTGCTGATCGCGACAAACACACAGTTCCGTGTGGTGGGGCGGCCTGACGTCGGTGTGCTGCGTCTGCTGGAGATGGCGCTGGACTCAAGCCTGCGCAACGTCGTGGTGGTGGAGCTGCAGGAAGTCGACTTCGATCACTGGGGCAAGCTCACTGACATCATGACAGATGTGGAAAGGGTGCGCAACGCCCCGCTGCTCCATACCATCAAGACGAAGGTCAAAAGGGAGGAGAAGCATCAGCCCCATCCGGTGACTCGTTTACTCGTGAAGGTGGGCTACCCACCCAGCACGGAGATGCCTGTTGTGGACGGGAAGACGCTGCTCGAGAGGGCGGTGGAGGTGGAACACAACGAGCAGGTGGTGTCGCTGTGCTGTGCCAACCTGGCACACGCAGGTCGCACGGAGGACCTCAACAAGGCGCTCGAGACAGCGTTGCGCATGAACGAGAGCGGGAGCCACTGCAACACCGCGGCAGTGCTGCTGAGCAAGGGTGCGGATGTTGGGTCCCTACCGCAGGAGCTGCACACAGCAGGTGTCGCGATCGTTGCGTGTGCTTGCAAGCGAGCGGTGTTGGACAAGGCAATGGGCGCCCTTGGGGACACGTTCTGGAGGGCGTACGAGCAAGAGGGACCGCGGAAAGGGTGGACTGTGCTGCATGCGGCAGCCGCAAGGAACCGTTCTGACCTGCTGGAGGATGTCCTCCTGTCGGGCAAGCTGCCGCCTGACACGGTGGATGCGTTGGGGCGCACTGCTTGCAGCGTCGCTGCTGCTTCCGGCTGTGTCGACGCTTTGCACATCCTCATCAAGGTCGGAAAAGCAGATGTGAACAAGGCCGACAATGACGGTGCGACGCCGTGTGCCAGGGCCGCTCAGAACGGACACGCCGACGCTGTTCGTACACTCATCGCTGAAGGACGTGCTGATGTGAATATACCCGACAGCGACGGTTGGACGCCGTGTTGCATCGGAGCTCAGCTGGGTCACGCCGACGTGTTGCGAGTCCTTCTCACGGAAGGACATGCTGATGTGAACAAGGCCGACAGTGACGGCTGGACGCCATGTTACATCGCAGCTCAGAATGGGCAAGTCGATGTGCTGCGCATCCTCATCACGGAAGGAAATGCTGATGTCACAAAGGCTGACAACGACGGTGCGACACCATGTTACTGGGCAGCTCGGAATGGGCACGCCGACGCTTTGCGCATCCTCATCACGGAAGGACATGCTGATGTGAATACGGCCCACAACGATGGTCGGACGCCGTGTTACACGGCAGCCTATGCTGGACACGCCGACGCATTGCGCATCCTCATCAGGGAAGGACATGCTGATGTGAACCTGGCCAACACCGACGGTCAGACCCCGTGTTTTGTCGCAGCTCACAATGGACATGCCGACGCCTTGCGCATTCTCATCACGGAAGGACAGGCTGATGTGAGTCTCGCCAACAATGACGCTCTGACTCCGTGTTTCATGGCAGCTCATCATGGACATGTCGATTCATTGCGAATCCTCATCACGGAAGGACATGCTGATGTGAATAAGGGCCACAACGACGGGAGGACTCCGTGTTACATGGCAGCTCAGAATGGACACGCCGACGTACTGCGCATCCTCATCAAGGAAGGACATGCTGATGCGAATGTAGCACGCAACGACGGTCGGACGCCATGTTTCATCGCAGCTCAGCAGGGACACGCCGACGTATTGCGCGTACTCCTCAATGAATGCCAGGTTGATGCAAATGGGGCCGACAACGACGGTGATACACCGTGTTACATTGCAGCTCAAATGGGACACGCCGACGTATTGCGCGTTCTCATCACTGAAGGGCATGCTGATGTGAATCAGGCCAACAACAAAGCGAACACGCCGCTTTCTATTGCAGAACAAGGCGGCCACACCGCATCAGTTGCTATCTTGTCTGCAGCGATGGAGTGAGTGGTCTTACGCCGAGACTCCGCCTGCGTCCATTCTGTTCTGAGTAAACCTGCAAGTGAATCTGTTGCCAACCCTCCTTTCCTGTGCTTCCTGCGCCTCAATCTGTCGAAAGAAGAAGAGAAGGTGCTGCCACATCGGCGAGGGCGCAGAAACTACCAAGACAACCTCGCCAGTGTAGTGACACGTGTAACATGTGAGCACATGCCATTTCCATGGCATGTTCTGTGCTTCTTCCGCGACCTGGCAACTGATGTGTTCTACACAACTGAAAGTCATGCGCCTGTATGGCACATACCTTGGGTGAAGGTTAGCATGCATCCAACTTGTGCCTCCCCCTGCAACCGACCAACCGGTAACACCTGCACTGCCCCAAGCAGAGCTCTTGGTGAGAGCAGTGGAGGCAGGCCGCCTTCCGACACACGGGATCCTTCACTCTGTGGCATACTGTGCCAGCTTGCCTCTGTTTCCGTGAGGCGAGTCACTTGTTCTGCATGATGTGGAGGAGCGTAACGAAGCAATTGACTTGTTCTGCACTTCTTATCGAAGGGCCTCCGTTTTCCCCCCACGGTGCGTTGGCTCTTCTTTGGGTTCAGCCACACCGCTGCATGTCACTGCCTGTGCCTCCGCTTCGAATGTTCAGAAGAGCGAGCCGTCTCACAAATATAGTGTTTTGAAAACGGATGGGTTGTGGACGAGCAGAACACAGCAACTAAATACAGAGGCCAGCTGGCACGGTTTGACACAGAGCGGAGGCACCTCCTGGTGCCTTTTCGTCAGGTGGTTGGTTGTCGACGCCATGAAAGGTTCAATGAAAGGTACACTGCACGGCGTGGTTGCGCCCGAAATGGACTCCGTGTGTATAGCAACAAAATTACCACACGCGCCACCCACGTGCCTTCCCCCCCTGTTTTAACCTTTTGAGACCGGTGGGGGGGCGACTTAATTCACCCAAAATCCGGGATTTTGGCCACCTTCCCCAGTAAGGATTTTTCCACTCCACCAAAATCAGAATTTCTTTTTATGGTGAACTGCGTTGTTTCAGAACGATCCGAGAATCAACTTTTTTTTGAGAAAAAAAACATTTTTTTTCACGGCCGGCCACTCGCAATGACCACCCAAAATATTCTTGGGCGGTTATAGGGCCCAACCACACATCTGAACCAGACCCCCAGATCTGAGAAAAAATTCCGAAAAATGCGTTTTTCGGGCAGAACGGGGACAGCGCATTCCACGATGCCAAGATTTTCTGAAAAATTCCAAAAAAATCGACTTTTGCCTGCTGACCCAATATTCCGGTGAAAAAGGTGTAAAATGCAGGGTCTGTGAGGTCGGGTCACCAGACCCAGGTGTGACTTTCGGGCAGTTTTGGGACATATCTTTCCAGAAACACGTTTTTTGGGTGCCTGGGGGTGTTTCGAGGCCATTTCTGTGGCCACAGATGCAGGACCCCCGGGTGGCCAAAAACCACCAAAAACCTGGAAATAGGTGGACTCCATATTTGGTCTCGGCAGGAAAATTTTTCAATTTTGGACTTTTTTCGAAAAAAATGTTGTCGTGAAACGCGCTGCTCTGGCCGTTTCCGAGAATATTTTTTTTCCCGAAATTTTTTTTTCTGGCGATAGTGGGGCTATTTATGTAAATTTGGAAGGCCTCTCCAGGTTGTGTTACGCAGCCCAGTTTTTTGCACCCCCCCGGATTTTCGAAACATGGCGAAAACGCGCTTTTTCGAGACCAAAACAATTCACCATAAAAAAATCGAGGAAAAAGGTGGAGTACAGTCCCTGTTACTGGTAATGGAGAAAAATATCCCCAAAACTCAAAAAAACGCGATTTTCGGGATTTTCCGAAAAAGTGCATTTTTCTTCATTGCAACCAATGTAGTCGGGAGACCGCATCGTAATTTTTCTCTTGCTTCTTTGCAACGTTCTGCGACATCTGAGTTCACCATAAAAAAAATCGATCAAAAATTCGTAGTGGAAAGCATATGGTTGCCCAGTGCGAAAAAAAATTGACTTTTCGACACACATGTGTGTCGCTAGGTACCTAAAGGTTAAAGGAATGCCGGGGTTCTTTTGATCCGTTTGGCCGTTTGGGGAAGAAGAGAAACAAGAGGGAAAGGGGGAATCGCGGTGGCCGACCCCCCCACCCCCCCCCCCCCCCCCCAGCTCGCAACAAGCGAGGGCTTAACACACACCTGTGGGAATGGGTGGTGCAATTCGGCGGCGCACCCGCGACACCGCCGTGCCACATCAGGTATCACGGGCAGGCATGATGGGGTGGTTTGAAAACATCATCTCGATGGACGGGAAGCTGCAGGGCAAGGCACGCAGCGACAGGCGCCTGCTCTTCAGCATGAGCTGTGTGCTTGCAGTCGTACAGATCATCTCACCGGCACTCGTTGTCAAGTGGCCATTCCTCTGGGTATTTTCAGGGTTTCTTGTCGTACCGCAGTACGTGCTCGTCGTGCTGTGCCTCTGCCGCATCGACCTGACTCACAACATCGTGCGAGCCTACATTGTGGCGCTCGCCATCGGCATCATCGGCTCAGACTACAACATGCGGACGATCCAAAGCGCGCCCATGTGGCCGACTTTTGTGCTGCTCGCAGATCTATCGCTGATGGTCGGTCTCGGGAGGCGGTTCGCAACAGGGCTGATTGCGCTTGCCGCTCTGTGGGTCGTCATCACCGGCACCGAAATGATGCTGCGCTTCGGGCTGTACGACCTGCCTGGCTCAGCACCCTACTGGTTCAGGTGGGAGGGCATTCACGTCGCCTGCACACACCCGCCGTGCCCCGTCGGCCCTGCGGGAGCTTTGCACGAGGTGGAGGTGTCGCTGTTGGTGCTGCTGATCGACTTCGGCGCCACACGCGGGTTCGCAGATGCTGTTGAGATGGAGAAGGCGTCGATGGGACGGACCATTGAGACTGTGGAGGCGATTGCACAACTTCTGGCGGGCTACGACGTCGACACTGTGGCGGAGATGCTGCAGAAGGCGGAGGGGCGGCTGCCTGCAGCGATGCACGAGGCCCTTCAGGGGCTGGAGCAGAACCTGCGTGCGTACCGCCCGTACCTCCCTGCCGTGCTGCTGGAGCAGCAGCACTCGCCTCATGACCCCATCGTGTCGCCAGGCAGTGCAGCAGCTGCACCCGGTGCGAAGAGCGAGCGTGCGGCACTCGTGTTCACCGACATCCGTGCGTCCACATCGATCTGGGAGGCGGCACCTGAGGCGATGAAGAAGGCGATGGTGGTTCACGACGCAGTGATACGATCTGCACTGTCTGCGTGGGGCGGGTACGAGGTGAAGACAATCGGGGATGCCTTCATGGTTGCGTTCGAGGATGCACATGCGGGTGTGTGCTTCGGGCTTGAGGTGCAGGAGAAGCTGCTTGCGGCGGAGTGGCCCGCTGCGCTGCTGGAGGTCGGGATCTGCAGCCCGACAGAGCTGTGGGGCGGGCTGACGGTGCGTGTCGGTGTGAACGAGGGACCTGTGACGCTAGAGACGAATACGCTGACCGGGCGTGTGGACTACTTCGGACGTACAGTGAATGTCGCGTCACGCCTCGAGTCTGCGTGTGTGCCTGGTGCAGTTGCGGTGCCTGCCGAGCTGTGGACGAGCGTGCGTGGGGTGTCCGGGTGTGTCGGTGCATATGCAGGCAACGCGGTGCCCACCGACCTGAAGGGTGTGAGCGAGCCTGTGCCTGTGTGCAGCGTGTGGCCTGCCTCCCTGCAGGGCCGTGAGCGCCACCCTCTGCAGGCAGCTGTCCCACCCCCACCGTCCCTTGCACAGTCCCGTCATGGGTCGTGTGTGTCACAGTCCACCTTCGGTGATACTGTGCTGCTGCGCACCACCGCACGCCAGGAGGCAACAGTCGCTGCAACCACACTCAAAAGCATTACTCTGTGCGAGATCGACAACGTGCTGGCGGCTGTGGTGCCACTGTTGGAACAGAGTGGTGGTGTGCTGCTGTCCCTTCTCGGCAACAACTTCTTCATCGGGTGGAACGTCGGGAAGAAGGTCCCGTCACACGCAGAGAGCTCACTGCGGTTTGCACAGCGCGTGCTGCAGCACGGTGAACGGCAGACAGTGTCAACACTTGGTATCGCGAGCGGGACTGTCGAGCACGGAGACGTGGGGACGGTGCGGCAGCGCTTCGTGACTGCGTCAGGCGGTGCTGTGGAGGCGAGCCTTGCGCTGCGGCGTCTGGCGCTGTCGATGCACATGCGGTGCCTGTACACGGCGGAGGCACCACCGGGTGCTGTGCGCAAGATGCTGCTTCCCACCACAGCACGTGTGCCACACCACGACGGCCCTGACGGCGTTGTCTACGAGGTGGAGGACAGCATGCATGCCATATGGGACACCGCACCTCGATGAGATCCCAGCGCCATCACAGCAAGCACCGCCGTGACAAGAAGCCAGGCATGCGGTTCCTACTCCCACTTCTTCGACTACTCTTCAACCCCCCACCCGCCCCTACTTCTCCGCCCCGCCTGAGTATTTCTCAACCCATTCAGGCCACCCTAGCAGTTTATTGGGTAGCAGCAAGGCCTTCGCACGACGTGGAGACACGTGAGATCAGCCCTCGCAAAACAGCAGCCATGCTGGCAATGTTGACACCCGAGTGACAGCCTCCATGCTCACCAAGTTCCGACCCCCGCTCTGATGATCGCTTGAAGTCATCCAGGGGATGGCTCAAAGTATCACAACAGTGCACAGAGGACATTTTCTTCTCTGTGCCACGCTGTGTGTCGTAGCCGCTCGCCTTTCTGCATTTCTGAGCGAGGCCCCACAGCGGGTGCATGCTTTATCTTGACGATGAACAGCTCCTCACAGTCAAAAGCGGCTGCTCCCAGCAAAGGAGGCATCCGCGGTGCCAGTTGCGTCGAGGGGCAACTGGGCGCAAGGCAGTCACCCGCACAACGCTTCGCCGCTCCGCTCACTAAGTTGTTTCTCTGTTCTCCGGGCCCCGCCGCCCAGGAAACCCCCATCCCCACCCCCACCCCCCCCCTCCCCCCCCGACCCACTTTCAACAATTTACACCATGAATGTGCCCCGTGAATGGGGAACGGGTATTACTGGAAACCAGGTCATCCTCCTCTATTACCAGGTATTACCGGGTCAGAAGCGGATACCAGACCCGGTAACACCCGTTTTTCGATCCGGTAAGGCCCGGACACGGGGCAGATTCATTTTACACATAATCCTGCTCCCATCTGGTGGCCACTTTGCACCCCAGGGGCAGCAGATCGTGGTGACGGGCTGTGCTCACGAACGCAGGGAAGCCGCGGCAGAAGACACAAAGAACAAACGAGATGGCATTAAGATCGGACCGCGTGGCGTTCGTGCTGGCCATGCTGCAAACACGTTGTCAAGAAGTGCACGAGGCATCCCTGACCCTTCTTCATAGAATACACCTTCCGACATCACCCCAGCAAAGCGCTAGGGGGGAGGCAGGGGAGTAGTGTATCACGATCGATGAGATGTCCTTTGGCCCTTCCTCTTCCTTCCTCTGTTCTCGCGACCTTTTTTTAAGCACATGCATGATGCGTAAAAGTGTAGGAGTGCTTCCGACGACCTGCTTCTTTTTCAGTGAGTCTTGCTAGTTCGTGTTCACAGTGTGTGCTCCACACCCACATCAAAGCAGCAGGCTAGGGTGGTGGAAGCGTCAACGCATCATTAAGGAAGAAGGAAGCACGGTCGCTACGCTTTTTTGTGTAGAAGCGCCAACGCAACAAACAAAAAGGAAATTCAACAGAGCGGTGGTAGAGCGGGCGCTTTGCGATGCGCGCGGTTTGCATTTCCAACAACCCCGGCGCCGCCCTCAACGAATGAATGACATTCGCCGTTCGGATCCTTGCGTTGCATACACTTCACACACATGCTGGGGGGGAGGGGCCGGGGGGGGGGGGGTGGGGGGCGGTGTCCTGCATTGTGAGGAACGCCAACTTCTGTTGCTTCTTCTCTCGGGCCTACAGCGCCTTGTGCCGGCATCGCGTGGTATGCCGTTTGTCCGAGTCGCCCAGTACGGAGGGGGGGGTATCCATATAATTATGATGGGATCAAACCAGTGTCACTTCACCCCGTTTGCCCTTGTGTAACATTTCCCTCTTTTCGTGGTCACACATTTGTCATTTTTTACTGCAACAGGGGCTTCTGCCTGTGTCAAAAACGTAGTCGGCAGGCTGCGGCGGGTTTGGCGCACACACAACAGCCTTCTCTTTTTTTTTGGGGGGGGGGGGTTTCAGCATTCGACGAAGAACACCAGCTACCATTCGTGCCCTTCTCTCTTGTGATTCATCCGGTTGCATCAGTCTTTCTTATTTCTGGGCAGAAAATGCGATGCACGCATACTTTTCAAACCCTCTCGCATGGTGAAGAGCGGTGACGTGCGGTGATCATTGTTAGCGGAACGGGACGAGACTCTCTGCACGAAAGCCGTGAGAAAATACCATTTCCGATCAGGAGCCTGGCTGACTCAGAGAGAAGAGGAACAAGAAGTGCACAGACATGGGGTGATCACTGATGGCCAGCGCCAGCCAGGCGATTTTCAGGAATCCACACCACAGCTCCTCGCCCAACAGCCCAGTGTTGGCAGCACGTGGGGTATCAGCGCCAGCACTGGCCCACTCCTGACCCATGTTCGCTTGTCTTTCCACGCAAGCACAGAGCAATGTGACTGTGTACCGTTTATTGCGCAGGTTCAAGTGATCAAACAATATTCCGTGACGCAGGCACCCCACCCGGGACCTACCACCCCACACCCAACCCCCGCCCTAAGCTGTTCCCCCTGCGGCCAGTGTCGATGCGGCATTCGAGATGTGCGGAAGCACACAGCTCGACGCCGCTTGCAGGTACCTTGCCTGCCCACACCCCACCACCCAGCAGGCAAGCCCTCGGGGCACAGCAGGCCCGTGTCGGTGGCTGCCCAGGGTTCCAGGGTGTTGTGGCAGCAGCAGTGGGTTGGCACTTCCGCATGGCAGGGGGCAGGGAAGTGCCGCTGCACCGCGCCTGCAGGCAAGGCAATGCTGCGCGTGTGGTGGAGCTGCTGCAGGCAGGTGCTGACGTCAACAGGGCTGATAACAACGGGAAGGCCCCGCTCATATTAGCGAGCCTAGAGGGACACGACAACTGCGTGGCGACCCTGATAGAAGCAGGTGCTGATGTGGACGCCACAGACAGGCGGGGCAAGCCTGCCATCTTCCATGCTGCACGCAAGGAGCATGCCGTCTGCTTCAGACTTCTCCTTCAGGCGGGTGCGAAGGTTGACATGAGGGATCGTGCAACGTCTGCGCTTCATCTTTTCAGCCAGAAGGGCGACGTCGATGCTGCTCAGCGGCTGCTGCAGGCAGGTGCGGAGGTCAACATGCCTGACGGCAACAAGACGACCCCGCTCATGTTTGCTGCTGAGAACGGGCACGACAACTGCGTGGCGACCCTGATCGCAGCAGGTGCTGATGTGGACGCCACAGACAGGCGGAAGCGCCCTGCCATCTTCCATGCTGCACGCAAGGGGCATGCTGCCTGCCTCAGGCTTCTCCTTCAGGCGGGTGCCAAGGTCGACATGACAGGCCTGGAAATCTCTACACTTCATATTTCCTGTCTGAATGGCGACGTCGACTGTGTCCAGCAGCTGCTGCAGGCAGGTGCTGCTGTCAACAGGGCTGACAGCAACGGGAAGACCCCGCTCATCATAGCGAGCCAAGAGGGACACGACAACTGCTTGAGACCCCTGATCGAGGCAGGTGCTGATGTGAACGCTACAGACACACGAAGCCGCCCTGCTATCTTCCATGCTGCACGCAAGGGACATGCCGTCTGCTTCAGACTTCTCCTTCAGGCGGGTGCGAAGGTTGACATGAGGGATCGTGCAACGTCTGCACTTCATGTTTTCAGTCAGAAAGGGCACGGCGACTGTATCCAGGAGCTGCTGCAGGGAGGTGCTGACGTCAACAGGGCTGCTCAAGGAGACAGGATGACCCCACTTACTATAGCAGCTGGAAGCGGGCACGACAACTGCGTTGCAACTCTGATCGCAGCAGGTGCTGATGTGGACGCCACAGACAGGCGGGGCAAGCCTGCCATCTTCCATGCTGCACGCAACGGCCATGCTGGCTGCCTCAGGCTTCTCCTTCAGGCGGGTGCAAAGGTTGACATGAAGGCTGGTGAAACCTCTGCGCTTCATGTTTTCAGCAAGAAGGGCGACGTCGGCAATCTACAGAAGCTGCTGCAGGCAGGTGCTGATGTCAACAGGGCTGGTACGAATGGGAAGACCTCACTCATGTTTGCCGCTCAAAACGGGCACGACAACTGCGTGGCAGCCCTGCTTGAGGCAGGTGCTGATGTGGGCGTCACAGACAGTCGGTGGCGAACTGCCATCTTCCATGCTGTACATAAGGGGCATGTTGCCTGCCTCAGGCTTCTTTTTCAGGCGGGTGCAGAGGTTGGCGTGCACGATATGAAAGCCTCTGCACTTCAGCTTTCCAGTCAGAAGGGGGATGTCCACTGTATCGAGAAGCTGCTGCAGGCAGGTGCTGATGTCAACGCGCGTGCCAGCAAAAACATGACCCCGCTCATGATCGCCGCTGAAAACGGACACGAGAACTGCGTCGCAACCCTGATCGAGGCAGGTGCTGATGCCAGTCTCTTTTGCCACTCCCACGATTACACCCAGACAGCGATCGTGTTCGCCATAGCTAACGGACACGAGGCCTGTGTGCGGCTCCTCATCGCAGGTGCAGACCTCAGGCACTGTGTATGGGTTGCTGCTTGGGAGGGTCAGCTTGGCTGCCTCAGGCTTCTCCTTCGGGCGGGCGGACAGCTTGACATGAACGATGCTATGGGCGCCTCTCCGCTTCATGTTGCCTGTGAACGTGGTGCCCTGGAATGTGTTCGCGAGCTCCTGCAGGCAGGTGCTGATGCCAATGGGGTTGATGACGAGGAGTCAATGCTCATTAGCGCCGCTCGCGACGGGCGCGAGAAGTGCGTGGCATTCCTGATCACAGCAGGTGCTCATGTCAACAGCTGTGATGGCGACGGCAGGACGGCACTCTGGTGGGCCGCTGCTTATGGACGGGAACACTGTGTGGCATTCCTGGTTGCAGCAGGTGCTCATGTCAATGTCAGTGATGACGACAGCATGCCCCCTCTTGTGCGGACTACTCAGTGGAACAACGCTAGCTGCATAGCAACCCTGATCACAGCAGGTGCTGATGTCAACGCCACAGACCAGGACGGGCACTCTGCCGTCTATTATGCCGCAGAGAACAGGCATGCCGACTGCCTCAGGCTTCTCCTTGAAGCGGGTGCACAGGTCGACAGACCCGCAGGTGTTGCGGCTGCGCTTCATTTAGCCTGTGAAGAAGGCGACATCAACTGGGTCCAGCAGCTGCTGCAGGAAGGTGCTGCTGTCAACAGGGCTGACAGCAACGGGAAAACCCCGCTCATTTTGGCGGTTGAAAACGGACACGATAACTGCTTGGGACCCCTGATCGAGGCAGGTGCTGATGTGGACGCTACAGACACAGGGGCGTTCTGCCTCTCTCGCCTCTCACTACAGGGGCTGATGATGATAACGCCACAGAAAAAGGGGCGATCTGCCTTCTTTTTTGCCGCAGAGAACAGGCACGCTGGCTGCCTCAGGCTTCTCCTTGAGGCGGGTGCACAGGTCGATATGAACGATGACGACATACGTACACTTGTTGCGGTTGCGCTTTGTTTAGTCTGTGAAGAAGGTTGCAACGACAGTATCCAGAAGCTGCTGCAGGCAGGTGCTGACGTCAAC
Source organism: Rhynchopus euleeides (assembly GCA_963210315.1). Taxonomy (NCBI): domain Eukaryota; phylum Euglenozoa; class Diplonemea; order Diplonemida; family Diplonemidae; genus Rhynchopus; species Rhynchopus euleeides. The sequence goes on from OY723239.1 coordinate 1,946,891, forward strand.
GGGAATGTCACCGACTGCGACGCCCCACTTACTACAGCGGCTGATAAGGGACACGCCAACTGCGTAGCAACCCTGATCACAGCAGGTGCTGACGTCAACAGGGCTAACAGCAACGGGAAGCCCCCGCTCCTTTTAGCTGCTCAAGAGGGACACGGTAGCTGCATAACAACCCTGATTGCAGCAGGTGCTGATGTCAACGCCACAGACCAGGACGGGCACTCTGCCGTCTATTATGCCGCAGAGAACAAGCATGCCGACTGCCTCAGGCTTCTCCTTGAGGCGGGTGCACAGGTCGACTTACTCGCAGGTGTTGCGACTGCGCTTCATTTCGCCTGTGAAGAAGGCGACATCAACTGTGTCCAGCAGCTGCTGCAGGAAGGTGCTGCGGTCAACAGGGCTGACAGCAACGGGAAGACCCCACTCATGTTAGCCGCTCAAAGAGGACATGCCAACTGCGTGGCATCCCTGATCCAGGCGGGTGCCCAGGCCAACTGGCGAGACAAGAGCGGAGACACCATACTCATAGTCGCAGCTCAACACGGGCATGACAACTGCGTCACATCCCTACTCGCTGCGGGTGCTGATGTCGATGCGACGGACGTCAGCTTTAGTTATCCGGGTCGCCCTGCCATCTTCCATGCTGCACGCAAGGGGCATGTTGCCTGCCTCAGGCTTCTCCGTCAGGCGGGTGCGGAGGAACAGCCTTATAACAGTCCTGAGGACAGTTCACTTTTTGCTGCCTGCGAAGCAGGCCACGCTGACTGTGTTCAGGAGCTGGTGGCGGCTGGTGTAGATACGCAAAGCTTCATGAAGCGTCACCACCATCATGATTGGTGGCCCGCACTGTACGTCGCAGTCGAAAATGGACACGCCAACTGCTTGGAGCCCCTGCTAGCGGGAGATGCTGCTGCCAAAGCCAGTATATCCCGCCGGATCTCGCTCCCCATGGTAGCAATTAGACATGGGCACGGCAACTGCCTGCCCCACCTCCTCGCATCAACTGATGTGAACAAGCCTGACTGGAGGCACCACACCCCACTCATGCTCGCAGCCCAGCACGGGCACGACAACTGCCTGCCCCCCGTGATCGCTGCGGGCGCTGATCTCGACTTGACAGACAGGAACGAGGATTGTGCTCTGTCCCATGCGATACACACGGGGCACGCTGCCTGCCTCAGGCTTCTCCTCCAGGCGGGTGCAGAGGTCGACAGCGTGTCACGGGATGTGTCTCTGCTGCATGTCGCGTCAACGAAGGGCCAGACCGACTGTGTTCAGGAGCTGGTGACGGCCGGTGCGTGTGTTGACAGCTTGAACTACGTAGGGAAGACCCCGCTCATTACAGCCGTCGAAAACGGGCACGACAGCTGCATGGAAATCCTGATGGCCGCAGGTGCTGATCTTGACGCCACAGATGACGAGGACTGGACTGCCGCCTTCTATGCTGCAGAGCTAGGGCACGATGTCTGCCTCAGGCTTCTCCTGCAGGCGGGTTTCGGGGTTGACGTTGTGTGTGCTGATGACATTCTCCTGCACCTTGCCTGTGAACAAGGGCATGCCGAGTGTGTTCGTGAGCTCCTGCTGGCAGGTGCGGATGTGAACCAACCTGACTATCATGGAAGGACCCCGCTCACTACAGCGACTCAAAGCGGGCACGACAACTGCGTGGCAATGCTAACGGCTGCAGGTGCCCTCTAGGCGATGCACACCATCGCCTTTTTCAAAGGTCACATCACCACTCCCATCACCCTCCCTCGCAACCCTTCTTCCCTTGTCCCACTCGTTGCTCGTTGCGAGCGGCGACGATCCCCCGCCCCTTGGGCAGTGCCACAGTGGCTGTCTCCCCTTTTCTTTGCTTCAGCAAGTGTTGTCAGAGTATGGAATGAACTGCAAGAGCCGTGTGGGGCTGGATGCTGTGCAAGGCCCCGCTCCATCGCCTTTTCAACTGATCACAGCACCACTCCCACCACCCTCCCCCGCCTGTTCATTCCTTTGTTCCATCCGTGGCTTGTTACGAGCGGAGGTGTCGCGAAATTATGTGATGAAACGAGGGTAATCCTGCGACTGAATCCTCAAATGAAACAGACACTTTCACAAGCCCTCACAGGGGGTCTTCGCTACAGGGTGATCGTCAGTGCATTTTGGTGCATTTCCTGTTGAATTGGCTGAAAACTGACGAAATTTGTCGAAGTTTGTCGACCAGCGAAGACCCTCACAGCCTTGTGGCAGGAAGTGTGCTCCAGCGAAGACCCTCACAGCCTTGTGGCAGGAAGTGTGCTCCAGCGAAGACCCTCACAGCCTTGTGGCAGGAAGTGTGCTCCAGCGAAGACCCTCACAGCCTTGTGGCAGGAAGTGTGCTCCAGCGATGACCCTCACAGCCTTGTGGCAGGAAGTGTGCTCCAGCGAAGACCCTCACAGCCTTGTGGCAGGAAGTGTGCTCCAGCGAAGACCCTCACAGCCTTGTGGCAGGAAGTGTGCTCCAGCGATGACCCTCACAGCCTTGTGGCAGGAAGTGTGCCTCTCAAACAAAACCAGTTCCGAGCTGGGATTTTCAGTTGCTGGACAGGGGGGGGTCTTCGTGGGGGCATGCCGAGGAAGTCATTTTGACGCATTTCTCTTTCGATAAGGTGGCACACGTCCAACTTTGTCGGCAGCTGCCTGGTGGTTCAACCAGAAGTTGAGAAGAGGTAGGTTTCCCCCCGGCTGCTTACGCCATCACAGGGCTCCTGTCAGTGTCAAAAAGAAGTCTGGGCAGCTCTTAGCAACATAGGCTCCAGCCACAGCAGAGGACGCGTCGGAGTTTCTTGTTGTTTGCTTGGGGTTTTACCGGTTGCACAAACAAACCCATTACGTACGCCAGATCCTTTTTTGCGCACGTATAGCAGCCCCCGTATTTTCTCCCTGGCTCCACCACCGCCCCTCCCTCCTTTTCGAGCGGATCTGGAGATCAGCCTCTCGCGTTTGCAGCGAACAGTCTCTTCCAGTCTGAAGAGCCCTGCGGGCGTCACACTCCGAGTAACCTTGCTGTTCCGAGGGTTTGAGCCTGGCGAGCCCGCGGAGCATACACCATGAAGCTGTCTGAAGCCCAAGAGAATGCTTGCCGGAGGGGGGGAGAGGTTGTTCCACACACACTGCACCACCCTTTGCTGTTGACACCACACTCCCACCCCACCCCCACCCCAGGCCGGGATCCCAAAATGGAGGGAAGCAACTACCGCACCGGCGTCCTGGCGGGGGCGCTTGGCGGCGTGGCGACAGTCGCGATGTGCCGGTGGTTCAGCAGCACAGCAACGGGTTCCCGCCTGTTCTCCTCCGCAGCTCCGAAGCCTGCCCCGCCACGCGACCCCGGCATGGGGCCGAGCCAGCCTCCGGAGATCGAAGCTCTTCACATGCAGGCACTCGCCTGTGGGGAGGAGACCTACACCGACCCCAAAACAGGCTACATGGTGTTCACCGCTGTCGCACACAACAAGAGGGGGTTCTGCTGTGGCAGCGGGTGCCGTCACTGCCCCTACGGGCACACCAACGTCGGGAAGCCCGACTCCGTGGCCCGCGACAAGCAGGAGGCTCAGCAGCGGAAGAAGGACGGCAAGGTCCCTAAGGCCAGTGTCTACACACGCGCCGGCGACAAGGGGACCAGCGCTCTCTTCAGCGGGGAGCGGCTCGGGAAGGACGAGCACATCTTCGAGGTTCTGGGGTGTGTTGATGAGTGCAACAGTGTAGTCGGCGTTGCCATGGAGTACTGCATGGAGAGCGGGAACGGGCTCGAGGTGCATCTGCAGACGATTCTCGGGAGGCTGATGGACGTCGGGTCGTATGTTGCGACGCCGCGTGCCACCTCTGCCGACGACAGGGTTGCCTTCACGGAGTTCAGCTACGACGAGGTGACGGCGCTGGAGGCTGTGATCGACGAGCTCAACGCAAAGCTGCCCGTCTGCCGTGCGTTCATCCTGCCCACCGGCGGCAAGGCTGCAGCACACCTCCACCTGGCACGGTGTGTCTGCCGGCGGGCCGAACGTGCCATGGTGAGGCACTTCCACGACCAGCCGGGCCTGCCCCCGACCAAGTATATGAACCGGCTCTCAGACCTGCTGTTTGTTATGGCGCGGTTCGCCGCGCAGCACGACGGGCGTGAAGATGTCTGGCGCCCGGACCGTGGCCTGCCAAGGCCGCAGTCGACGGCCTAGGGTGGTGGGGGGTGGGGGTGGGGGTGGGGTTGTTTTTGGTCTGTACAATGGCTCAAAACAAGCTCTTGTGTCCGAAAGTGTGTGTCGGCAAAGGCCGCAGTGTGTCTGCTGATCTCATTTATTTTTTTGCATGCCTTGCCCAATCGAGGTGGGGATCACACTGCCTTGGGTGGTGTTGCAGACAATAAAAAAACAGTCCGAATTGCGTAGTTTCTGCTGATTTGTGCAGTTCGTGCGCGATGCGGATCATTCTCTGCAGCACTGCTGGAGCCACACATCGTTCCCTGCATGGCGCTGTGGCGCAGCAAAATAGATCTTTGTGACCAACACCGAGAGCAGACCATGCCTGCCGAGTTTCTTAAATTTATTCTCTTCTCCTCTTTTTCTGGTTTTGGTGGCTATAGTCTCAGACTATTTCAGTGATACTTGGCCGCACTCCTGAGCCTCCGGGGTGTCACGGGATAGGGCAACCCTGCACTGACACTCTGTCGGCTGCGTGGACCTTGCATCCGGATCGGGCAGGCGATCGCCCTATGTGATGTGCGTCAGTGGAGGCAGTAACAGAATTCCTTCCTCGGTGCGACTGTGCGAACCAAAAACGCCACAGGGAAGGGTCAAACAGACGTACTTCCAGGTGTCTGTTTGACTCCCCCCCCCACCCCTGTAATGTACGGTGGGCACAGCCTGTATAACGAGTGAAGAGAGAGGTCAATTCTGTAATGTTACCCTTCTCTGCCCCACGACCCCTCCCCGACCCTGTAATGTGTTTGTGATGTGCGAGGCAGAGGCTCGGCACAAAACCTCAACGTGTGTGTAACGGTGTATATCGCATCTCAGTGTGCTCTACACTCCGAAAACAAGATTGTGTGGAGATCGTGGGGAGGGAGGTGATTGGTGTGCCTCTCAACACTACAGCAAAAACAGTCGCGTGTGTGTGTATGTGTGGATTGGGCGAGGTGTGTACGCCATCGGAAAATGGCAGCGTTTTTCAGCGGAAACGCTTTTAGCGAAACCCTTCCCGTTGTTTTGCTTATACTATTGTCGCCACAGAGGTGCCTCCTGTGCACGCACCATCCTCTGGAGGAGGGGGTGCTGGCAGTCGAGTCGAGCTTCGGTGGCAGATTTTTTTTCTCCCAACGAGAGGTGCCTTGTCAGGTGGAAATGCAGCGGTTTCAAGGGTGGGAAGCGCGAGGTGATTGCCGTCCCACACAGTCTCATGCGCCTGCGGCCACACACCAACACACATGAAGACAACAAGGCAAACTGTTCTGTGTGCCCAACGAAAGCCAGGTTGTGAGCAGAACATGTCACCCCACCACAGCCAAACGTGCTCCGCACACCACTGGCCTCCCCCATCACAGGGGTTGAGGCTTTGTGTGTGGAAGCGTCAAACGCATCACAAACAAAATACGAGTAAAGAGCGGCTGCACTGGAGTGACATTTTCTCGTTTTCACCTTTTGTATCCCTCTCTACGAATGGCCCTCGACGATTTTTTTTTTGCTTGCGGCCTCGGACTGTCTCCCTCTTGTGGGGCGACTCACGTTCCTGCACTCCTGAGCGAAGGCCCCTTGAAAGTAGTAACCCCAGACCTCCGGCACAACCTGCATATCGAGTGAACCCGGAGGTCAGCTCTCTGAGAGTTACCGATATTCTGCTTCACTACCCCCCCCCCCCCCCCTTCTAAAGCGCTCTGGTCTCGGCAGCGGAGACGGGTGAAAATGCCTCGCGCTAGAAATGGCTCAGAACCGATTTCCCAGCGGCAGGTGTCATTCAGCTGATAGGAGTCTTCGCTGCCGGCAACCCCCCCCCCCCCCCCCCCCCCCTCCGGCAAAGCTCCACGGTGGCCTGGTCAGCTGACTGACCAGGTTTTGACCAGGTCCAAATCTGACCAGGTCATGACCAAATCTGACCTGGTCATGACCAGGTATGACCTGGTCATGACCAGGTCATTTTCACCCATTTTAACCGGGGGGAACATGTTGAGTGACCAAGCAGGGGGGACAATTCGCATATTCCGGACTCTCTCCGGCCGTTGTGGAAAGTATGAGTCAAAAGGGTTCAACCATACCCCGAGTCGAGAAAGAAGTCGAAGCTTGAATCATGTTGGGCACAAGGGGAAAATGGTCAAAATTGGCCCAAAATTACCAATAAAATATGCTGCAGTGCAGGGGGGTGGCGGGGGAGGGGAGGGTGGGGTCGGCGACGAAACTTGATGATCAGCAGCTTTGGTCCAAAATTACCAAAAAGGAATGAGGCCCCCTGCCCCCTGCCCAGGTTCCCTGCCCGCCTGGACGCACTCAAGTGCCTCACACCGGGTCCCTCCCCCTGGTGGTATCCCAAAAAAATGTCGAGGAGGTCTGCATCATCCCAGGCCACGCAGAAGGCGTCGAGCTGTTTCACAGCAGCCTCGCGGCGCTGTTTGAAAAGCCATCGCACCACCCACTTTGACAAGGAGTGGGGCAGGAAGCTGACACGGAGTGAAGAGGCCGACAAGAAGAAGGCCAGGACACTGCCCGCAGTCTACTCCATGCGTGTCTCTGGCAACGCGCGTCGGAGGCGGCATGAAGCGCCTCACGAGCGCCGACAAGAACTCGTCTGAGTACGAGGTGCTGACGGAAGCGGGGTGCTCGGATGAGGTGCTGGGAACCGATATGAAGAGGCTGCCCACCGCTCAAAGCGCGGTGGGCAGTACTTCTTCGAAGGCAGCTGAAAAACAACTGACCCCGAACCCCCCCCATCACGCAGATCGGGAGGCATTCGATAGCAGACGTCCTCTTCTACCGGATCATCGTAGAGGTAGGTCCGGGAGCTGACGTGCCCGACGAGCACCCACCTGTCCTCGACGGATCGGTCATGACTGTCACGGTCATGAGGGACCTGCCCTACAAGAGCGAGGTTCCGAATGGTCTGCACGCCCGAACGTTTCACATTCCGGATCCGTTCATTGTGGCGGTGGGGGCAACACCACAGGCAACGCAGGGGCAGGGTGTCGTGACCATCGACATCCAGTTGGTGAACGCGGTGATGAGGCAGGCGGTGGTGACAAAGAAGCCCGACCAGCGGGCGTGCCAGAGGACGAGAGTCCCATCGGCAGTGCCGTAACGGTTGACCACATCTGATTGTGACACTTTTCAAAGAGTGTAAAAGAATGGAGAAGGGAGTGCCCTGCCTTGAATGCCTCAGGACCCTCAGGATCCTCAGAACTGCCACCTCTCCGACGAAGCGTTCGAGAGGGAGAATGGGGAGAGGAAATCGCGGGCCAGGACAACATCTGCTTGTTTCCGGGAGAGGGACCTGATGGTGTTCGAGCTGGCAAACTATGCCAGTTTCGGCAACGACCCCGCAAGAATCTTCGTGTACCCTCTTGCAATACAATGTCATATCGTTGTGCGGGAAGTGCATGGCAGCGGGTCCCGTATGGATGAAAAACTTCGATTCGTTTCGGCACCGTCTCAGGGCTCTCGGTAGCAGTCGAGTAACCCCTGTCGGCCCGATCGATTCGCTCGGCAAGTGTTCCGATGGCTGGTTACTGACTGGCGATGCTGCCTGCAACAAACCGCGTGGTCTCCGTATTTGCCTCTGCGACAAGCAGCCGCCGATCCACACCCAGGATGCGAAGGACGGCGTGTTACGCAAGGCAGCACTGGCCTGTGAAGCCGACGACGACAACGAAGATCCCGAAGAAGAGGAAGAAGGAGAAGAATGTGAAGAAGCGGAAGAAGGCAGAAAGCTGCTGATCATCAAGTTTCGTCGCCGACCCCACCCTCCCCTCCCCCGCCACCCCCCTGCACTGCAGCATATTTTATTGGTAATTTTGGGCCAATTTTGACCATTTTCCCCTTGTGCCCAACATGATTCAAGCTTCGACTTCTTTCTCGACTCGGGGTATGGTTGAACCCTTTTGACTCATACTTTCCACAACGGCCGGAGAGAGTCCGGAATATGCGAATTGTCCCCCCTGCTTGGCCACTCAACATGTTCCCCCCGGTTAAAATGGGTGAAAATGACCTGGTCATGACCAGGTATGACATGGTCATGACCAGGTCATACCTGGTCAATGACCAGGTATGACCTGGTCAAGATTTGACCAGGTTTTGACCTGGTCAGGGTCTGACCAGGCCACCGTGTCGGCGGGTTTCACCTGGTATCATAAATAGGGGCAAAAATTCACCAAAAAGACACGGTGTGAGGCACTTGGGTGCGACCAGGTGGTTTAAAAGACACCGCTGGCGTTGTCTCTCTTGGATGAGCAGGTCTGCATCGTACAGAAGTCTGCGGGACCCGCTGCACGAGAACTGACATGCTATTCACTTCGTTGTCTATGTCACACCACACGGGTGTGATCTGCTACCGATGTGCGACACACCTCCCCGGGAAGTGTCCTTCATTTCTGCCAACCGTGCTCTGCAAGCTCCCTATTCATCATGAGAGAGCTTACATGTGGGCCTAGAGGGTGGCAAGTTTCGAGGGAGCGGTTGCGGCAAAAATCTCTGCGCATACAAGGCCACGAACCCATACCAGAAATCACTCTACGGAATATTTCCTGAGTATCCGGAAGTACCCGGAATTAAATGCTGCCCGTTTGTATAATTTAAACGCGCAATCAGATGCGAAAAAACCGTTCCCCCCTGGCTGCGGACTTTACCATTTTCGAAAAAAAAAAATCGAAAATTTTTTTCCCAAAATTTCGCCCAAAACACCATTTTCCCGGCCCCAGACACACCCACACCCAGGAAAAACTGATTTTTGGACGAAATTTTGGGGTCCAAAATTTCCAATTTGGTGCTGAAAAATGGGCTGGGGGGGCCACAGGGCCAATATAGGGGGGGTTTTCTAAGGGTTCTGGGACCCTCCAGACACAGCACATCTGCACTGTCTGGAGGGGTTACTGCATGTTAAACCCCATTCTCTGCTCCCAAGGCAGGGCAGCTCCTGGTGAGTAGGTGGTACCTGGCACGTCCTTGACGTGTGGTCCACCTCTCATCAGCAGCTGAGTGGTGAGGGGCATGCCTCCATTTAACATACTGTAAAGAGTGTTGGAGTGCACGCCTCCTGAGGGTGCCATGTTGGGCAGGACGAAAAGCCGACGGCTAGATACTCCTGTGCTGACTTCTGGCTGCTATGAGTTGAAATTCTCGGCGTCTGGTCGCGGTGAGCGACGCTTTTTTGGTGCGGAGCGACCTCTGCGAGCTGTGAGCGACCAATGCAAATGGGTCAGAATGGGTCGTCCTGTGCCTGGAATACCTGGGGGCTGCTCAGGAAAGTCGGGGGCTGCTCAGCGGATTCTATTGGTCTCCGGCATGCTGATGGGGCATCCGGCAGGGTGCAAATGGGTCGGAACGGGTCATCCTGTGCCTGGAGTACCTGGGGGCTGCTCAGGAAAGTTGGGGGCTGCTCAGCGGATTCTATTGGTCTCCGGCATGCTGATCGGGTATCCGGCAGGGTGGACACGGGTCGGAACGGGTCATCCTGTGCCTGGATTACCTGGGGGCTGCTCAGGAAAGTCGGGGGCTGCTCAGCGGATTCTATTGGTCTCCGGCATGCTGATCGGGTGTCCGGCAGGGTGCAAATGGGTCGGAACGGGTCATCCTGTGCCTGGAATACCTGGGGGCTGCTCAGGAAAGTTGGGGGCTGCTCAGCGGATTCTATTGGTCTCCGGCATGCTGATGGGGCATCCGGCAGGGTGCAAATGGGTCGGAACGGGTCATCCTGTGCCTGGAGTACCTGGGGGCTGCTCAGGAAAGTTGGGGGCTGCTCAGCGGATTCTATTGGTCTCCGGCATGCTGATCGGGTATCCGGCAGGGTGGACACGGGTCGGAACGGGTCATCCTGTGCCTGGATTACCTGGGGGCTGCTCAGGAAAGTCGGGGGCTGCTCAGCGGATTCTATTGGTCTCCGGCATGCTGATCGGGTGTCCGGCAGGGTGCAAATGGGTCGGAACGGGTCATCCTGTGCCTGGAATACCTGGGGGCTGCTCAGGAAAGTTGGGGGCTGCTCAGCGGATTCTATTGGTCTCCGGCATGCTGATGGGGCATCCGGCAGGGTGCAAATGGGTCGGAACGGGTCATCCTGTGCCTGGATTACCTGGGGGCTGCTCAGGAAAGTTGGGGGCTGCTCAGCGGATTCTATTGGTCTCCGGCATGCTGATCGGGCATCCGGCAGGGTGCAAATGGGTCGGAACGGGTCATCCTGTGCCTGGAATACCTGGGGGCTGCTCAGGAAAGTTGGGGGCTGCTCAGCGGATTCTATTGGTCTCCGGCATGCTGATCGGGTATCCGGCAGGGTGGACACGGGTCGGAACGGGTCATCCTGTGCCTGGATTACCTGGGGGCTGCTCAGGAAAGTCGGGGGCTGCTCAGCGGATTCTATTGGTCTCCGGCATGCTGATCGGGCATCCGGCAGGGTGCAAATGGGTCGGAACGGGTCATCCTGTGCCTGGATTACCTGGGGGCTGCTCAGGAAAGTTGGGGGCTGCTCAGCGGATTCTATTGGTCTCCGGCATGCTGATCGGGTATCCGGCAGGGTGGACACGGGTCGGAACGGGTCATCCTGTGCCTGGATTACCTGGGGGCTGCTCAGGAAAGTCGGGGGCTGCTCAGCGGATTCTATTGGTCTCCGGCATGCTGATCGGGCATCCGGCAGGGTGCAAATGGGTCGGAACGGGTCATCCTGTGCCTGGATTACCTGGGGGCTGCTCAGGAAAGTTGGGGGCTGCTCAGCGGATTCTATTGGTCTCCGGCATGCTGATCGGGTATCCGGCAGGGTGGACACGGGTCGGAACGGGTCATCCTGTGCCTGGATTACCTGGGGGCTGCTCAGGAAAGTCGGGGGCTGCTCAGCGGATTCTATTGGTCTCCGGCATGCTGATCGGGCATCCGGCAGGGTGCAAATGGGTCGGAACGGGTCATCCTGTGCCTGGATTACCTGGGGGCTGCTCAGGAAAGTTGGGGGCTGCTCAGCGGATTCTATTGGTCTCCGGCATGCTGATCGGGTATCCGGCAGGGTGGACACGGGTCGGAACGGGTCACCCTGTGCCTGGAGTACCTGGGGGCTGCTCAGGAAAGTCGGGGGCTGCTCAGCGGATTCTATTGGTCTCCGGCATGCTGATCGGGCATCCGGCAGGGTGCAAATGGGTCGGAACGGGTCATCCTGTGCCTGGATTACCTGGGGGCTGCTCAGGAAAGTCGGGGGCTGCTCAGCGGATTCTATTGGTCTCCGGCATGCTGATCGGGCATCCGGCAGGGTGCAAATGGGTCGGAACGGGTCATCCTGTGCCTGGATTACCTGGGGGCTGCTCAGGAAAGTTGGGGGCTGCTCAGCGGATTCTATTGGTCTCCGGCATGCTGATCGGGTATCCGGCAGGGTGCAAATGGGTCGGAACGGGTCATCCTGTGCCTGGAGTACCTGGGGGCTGCTCAGGAAAGTTGGGGGCTGCTCAGCGGATTCTATTGGTCTCCGGCATGCTGATCGGGTATCCGGCAGGGTGGACACGGGTCGGAACGGGTCATCCTGTGCCTGGATTACCTGGGGGCTGCTCAGGAAAGTCGGGGGCTGCTCAGCGGATTCTATTGGTCTCCGGCATGCTGATGGGGCATCCGGCAGGGTGCAAATGGGTCGGAACGGGTCATCCTGTGCCTGGAGTACCTGGGGGCTGCTCAGGAAAGTTGGGGGCTGCTCAGCGGATTCTATTGGTCTCCGGCATGCTGATCGGGTATCCGGCAGGGTGGACACGGGTCGGAACGGGTCATCCTGTGCCTGGATTACCTGGGGGCTGCTCAGGAAAGTCGGGGGCTGCTCAGCGGATTCTATTGGTCTCCGGCATGCTGATGGGGCATCCGGCAGGGTGCAAATGGGTCGGAACGGGTCACCCTGTGCCTGGAGTACCTGGGGGCTGCTCAGGAAAGTCGGGGGCTGCTCAGCGGATTCTATTGGTCTCCGGCATGCTGATCGGGTATCCGGCAGGGTGCAAATGGGTCGGAACGGGTCATCCTGTGCCTGGATTACCTGGGGGCTGCTCAGGAAAGTCGGGGGCTGCTCAGCGGATTCCTATGGTCGGTTACTGTATCTGGCAGGGTGGAGACGGGTCTGAATGGGTCGTTCTGTTGTTGGAGCGTGGAGTGATCAGCACTGCACACACCCCCCTCCCCATTCAGTAATTTACTACCCCGGGTTGTGCACCCGAATCGCGAGAGAGTGGCTTCCACTCAGCCACTATTTTTTATGACTGTTTTGCCGGAAACTTTTGCGTCAGTGGGGGTCTTCGCTGGTCGTCATTCTTCGAGAATCTTCGTCAGTTTTCAGCCATTTCAACAGCAAGTGCACTAAAATGCACTGACGATCACCCCGTAGCGAAGACCCCCATTGTCAGCTGTTTATTTTGCGCTCGCACCCCCAGTCGCTGACAAGGCACCCCTGTTCAGTCAACTTTTGATCGGCGCACTGATAGCTTTTGTCACCAGCACCCCCCTCCTTCTGTCAGGAGTCAGGGTTTGAACCCCTTCTGGCGATGCCAGATTGGTCACAAGATGGATTCCTGTCGCTTCTGCAGGAGGCCGTATGCGAACCTGCTGCGGCACGAGAGGAAGTGCGGAAGGAGACCTGCAGCGCAGCGGCTCCCTGTTGAGGTCCTCGTGTCGCGGTTCTTGGATGGCCAGAGTGACGGATTTTGCGGCTGGACGTTTGACTTCCTCGTGGGAGCAGTCGAGCAGCACCTCGAGGAGTCGGAGGGGTTGGGACCCAACATGGACCAACGCATCCTGACGTGTGTGGGGTCATCGGAGCGCTGGATGCTGTGCAAGCGTGCTGGCGGAGCGCTCAGGAAGGGTGTTGCGCACTACTGCCTGTGTCGTCGAGGTCCTGCGATCGTGGCTGATTGCCCACCCTGCTGCAGCTCTGATCATGAGTCTGATGTTGACGACTGTGTGCCTTCTGCCGTTCCTTCCCTCTCTCTGCCACCCGATGTGGTGATGGCCGACGCTCCTCTCCGTGATGTGGCGATGGACGACCCTCGCGCACCCGCCTCTCGAGGTCCGCCCGATTCCCTCTCCTCCGAAGAGACAGTCCGGCAGTTGACTGCTTCGTCCCCGGGCCGCTTCGCACCTCCTGCGGCTGATGGCAGTGATTGCTCCGAGGAGGGGGAGGAGGACATGTGCCCCACACCGCAGGCTCAGTTGACGTCTAGCCTCACCACCTCGGCAACAGCACCTCCTCCGGCTCCGACGGTTGCTGTGACAGAGGATGTCCATGATGGGGACGTGTCGATGGAGGGCGGCCCTCCGGATGCGGCTGAGCTGCGCCGCATGGGTGATTTGCTGGATGCGATCGCTGTCGATGCGGGCGACGACGTGTCGGACGCCCCTACACCGGCGACCCTCGCGGAGCGGTCCGAGTCGATGGATGACGGCCCCGCCGTGCCCGCAGGCGAGGAGCTGTCACAGCAGAGCGTGCAGCTGGATTGTGCTCCTTGCGATCCTGCTGCTCCGACGACACTGTCAGGTGCCGTCGAGATTTTCATCCGCCGTGTTCTGTCTGGGGATGTGAGCGGGTGCATGCGCACCCATGATCAACTTCGGGAGGCGATTTGCGGAGTTGCAGGGGTGCCCTTGGAGGCTGGGCTGAGGATGATCTCCCGAGGAGGGGTGAATTCTGCTGCCAAGGAGAAGCTGTGCGGGAACCACAGCTTGCTTGGTCAGGGTGCTGTTGTTGTGCGGTCCCACCGCTCAGAGTCGACAGGGCGTGTTGCCCGATTCTGCTTCGGTGAGTGTGTGTCTGAGGGTAAGTGCAGCACAGCCATGGAAGTGGACGATGTCTCTGCGTCGAGCACACCCGGGCCTGTCACGCCGTCTGGTGCATCGCGCCCTGCCTCCACTCCCTCCACCCGTGCGACCCCCGCCACTGCTGCGTCGTCGAAGGATCGTCGTGGCCGACCGGCCTATGAAGCGGCTCAGTGGCGGAGGGTCACGAAGCGGCTGGACCAGGCCAAGCGGTGGGCGATGGCGAAGGTGTACGTCCTTGAGCGGAGGAACCGCATCCTCACCGAGGAGGTTTTGAGTCTGCGGGAACGCGTCTCCCCCGAGACCTACTACGCGACCGGCCTGCACCACCGGGGTACCACGCACGCATACCCGCTGAAGATCCGGCGGCTCGTGCACCGCCTGCGTTGGGAGGGCCTGGGTCTGAAAGCGGTGCACCGGCTCATCGGGGACGTCTTCGCTATCCTGTTTGGGCTGCCCCGCGAGAAGCTGCCCATTCCCTCGGCTCGGACGATTGGGCGCCTCGACTGGGTGGCCGGCCGGGTGTCTGTCGAGGCCTTCTTTGAGTACCTGAAGGATAAGGCGAGGGACTCGCAGCTGGGGGACAAGCCCACCGTGGCCATTGGGTGCGACACCTCCGCCAGGATTGGGGGTCGCATGCACGACACGCATGTGGCTTACGGGTACGTGGGCGGGAAAGAGGTGAGCGCCACCGTCACGACGCGGATAGTTCCGTCTACGCGAGCAAAGCTGCTCTCGGAGAATCTGACGGAGACGATCCGGAAGATCGAGGAACAGGATGTGGGTGTGGAGCAGATGGTGATGGTGGACCACTGTGCGACCGCCAACAAGATGGCGAAGGACGCCAACCGGGGTGTGTTGCAATGCTGCACGCACAAGCTTGGAAGGTCCTTGCAGGCTGCGCAGTCGGTTGCCTGTGCGTGGGCGTCGCACTCTACGACAGGCGAGGGCAAATCGAGTGCGACTGACCTGTTGCTGGGGATCGTGGCCACTCTCGATGTGGAGAACGGGATTGATTCCTCCGGAACGACCGCGCTGAACAATGTGTTGGCCGTGCACGGGACGATCCCAAAGGGCTTCGCTTTCAAGCGGGTCACCGGGTCAAAGTTCTCGGTGCACGTGGAGAACGCTTCGCGCTTCCTGCAGTGGTCGAAGGTGCTGCAGGACATGCGTGAGAGCTTCTCGACGTCATTGTCGCGGATGCTGCAGAGGACTCAAGAGCTCGATATCCAGCTCTACCTCCTCACCTCTTACCTACTCTGGCAGGTCTACGTGACGGCGCAGTCAGCGGTGAAGCGGGGGAGCCCGACGTATGACAAGGGCTGGGAGATCCTGCAGCGGCTTGACGACCAGCTTGGCAGCATGCTGGATGAGAAGACGGCGGAGAAAGAGGTGTTCGACATCCTCACGGACACGGTGATCGGGAAGACGGCCGACGACGTCCCGAACGACGTTCTGCTGGGGGAAGCTGCTGCTCGCGTCGCCGCGAAGGCAATTTTTTTGGAGCACACGGCTGACGCCATGGTTGCGTGGCACGCCGCCGGGAGCACCCTGCGTACGAAGCTGAAGGAGTTCATGCAGAAGGATGCGGCTGCTGTGGAGGAGCTGGGGATAGAAGGCCTGCGGAGGTATCCGGCTACTTCTGACCGGGTGGAGAACCAGCACGGCAACTCCTCTTTCCTCTACAAGAGGCTTGCCATGGTCCACCCCGAGCGCCTGGCGTCCCTCGCAATGGCCAAGGCAAACAACTGGGTTGTGTGCCAGGCGCCGATGGAGGAGTACGCGGTGTACATGGAGAGGGCAGTGCTGGCTGTGAGGCAGGAGACCCGCCGCAGCATGAGGGAGATCGCGGAGGAAGAGCTGCGGGAGAAGTATGGCACAAAGATGCTGCGGGGGCTGCTGAAGTGTGACCTGCTCCGCCTCGCGCTGTTGCTGGGCATTCCGGAAGCCGATCGGAATGTGAAGGCCGATGATCTGCGAGTCGTGGTTGGTGACCGCGTGCTGAAGCTCGCAGAGCCCTGCCGTGGCAGGAACAACCGGGGGGACGCGGCTGACGCCACCTCCAACCTCAGGGAAAAGCTGTGGACGTCTGTGAAGGGCATCCTGGCTGCCCTGAACGACGCGGGGGTGAAGCATGTGCAGGCGTTTGTGAGCTCCCCTGCATTCCCCATTCTGCTGAAGCTTCCTGGGGCGCTCCCAGAGAAGCAGGAGGATGATGCTGATGATGTGACTGCGGATGGCGATGATGGCGACGGTCGCGAGGATGATGACGACGACAATGGCGAGGAGGAGGACGTTGGTGACGACGACGACGATCCTGATGATAGCGATGATGATGATGATGATGATGGCGATCGCATGGATGCTGCTGGTGATGACAAGTTGTGTCCGGCGCAGAAGCTGCTAGGGTGGGATAAGCTGTCCTCGTTGGAGTGCCCACGGGTGGGCCCCGACGCCACCTGTGACGACGAGTCTGACTCCTCCGACGAGGATGCCCCATTTCCTGCTGACCACCAGGTGCCGAAGCGTGTCTCCGCCCTCCTTTGGACAGATGAGGTGGTGAAAAGGCTGAGTTGTGCTGCCGGGAGTGCAAGTTTAGGTGACCTCTCTCGTGAAGACGCCAACGTCCTCATCCAGAAGACCTTGGGCAGGATGAAGGTGGAGACCCTGCGGGGTATCCGGAACGCCGTTGCGACCTCAAAGAGTTTGGGGAAGCGCGAAGTGATGAGGGATATCCTGCTGCTCGCAGGTGCGCACAAGTCCTCCGACCTCGAGGGGAATTTTCCGTCCCGTGACAAGGTGCTGCGAGTGGCCCTCAGCAAGGCGAGCCTCCCGCGGGGCCAGGCGACCTCCGGCTCCCCGAAGGGTTTCCCTCAGGCAATCCCCATCCCCGCGGCAGTGAAGGAAGAGCACCGTGCCTCTCTGTGGAGGCTCTTCTGCATGTCCCGCGACGATGCGGAGGACCGCGAGAGGATCGGTGCTGAAGTGCTGGGGACGGGGCCATTGCAGCCTCGATCTGCAACCGCCGCCGAGACGGGTGCCCCGGTGGTGCAGACAGAAACTGCGACTACTCCAACTCCAGCTCCAACTGCAACTGCAACTCCAGCTCCAACTGCAACTCAAGCTCCAACTGCAACTGCAACTCCGACTCCGACTCCTCCCACTCCAGCCCCTCCAGTGCTGTTTTCTGCCGAGGACCACGTCGCGGGGCTGGGCTTTCCGAAGTTCTCCTTCTCCGATGCGGGTGCGAATTGGCAGAGTGGGTGCCCTTCGTCGGCCTACATCGTGTTGCAGAAGCTTCTCACGGAACTGGGTGTCGAGAACCCCCTCCAAGCGGTCACGTGGCAGGATGCTCAGCATGAGCAGGCGAGGGTCGAGAAGGGTGGCGGTTGGGCTGTGTGCTCCAACGGGAGATTTAGCCCCGAGGTGGTGGGCACTCTACTCGAGAGAGCGACGGGTGGCAAGTGGTATCTTGCGGAACCGGGGGACGCTTTTGTGAGGTCGCGATTTGCTGTTGTGCAAGCATTTGCGTCTCGTGAGTTGGTGCATGATCGCGACTGTTGGTGGCTTCTCGCGACGAAGCAGCCACCTTCTGCAGGCATTGTCCGATGTCTGGTCGGGAACCACCCGAAATACGAGGTGTGGGGACCACATGGGCCAACCAAACCCTTTAAAAAATTGGTGGCCCCTCTCGAGTCTGTGTGGACGGCGACAGCGTGCATTCGCTGGTGCGTGCGTGCGAGTACCGACAGTGTGACGGCAGACACCTCACACTGTGGTTACAGCGAGCACTGGGAGAAGGCCAAGGCCGCCGACGAGGCGGAGATCGATGCCCTGCGCGCCCGGGATGATAGGGCTAAAGACCCTCAGAAAGCGGACCGTGCGAAGTATCGACAGGTGGCGGAGGACTTCGGGTGGGAGGTGGCGGAACTCCGTTTGAGGGACGTTTTCCCTCCAGATCTTCACCTGACTTCCGGGGTCGGTCGGGTGAAGAGGGAGCTTACTTGTTTGCGTAGGTTCAACCACGAAACTGGGTTGGCGGAGGACGGTGAGGACTGCGCCCTCACGGGGGAGAGCGGGTGGGCTGTGGCGAACTGGGTCGTGCAGCACTGTTGGTTCTTCCCCACCAAAGTGCTGGCGAAAATGAAGGCACTGGACCCACACAGGGTTCCGCCGGGCGTGGCACTGCAGCTGGGGGAGCGTACGGAGCCGGAGTGGCCCCGCATCACGTGGGAGCAGATGCAGCTGTGCCAACACCAGGGTCCGCTGAGGGAGTCGAATGGCTTCCGGGGAGTCCGGCTTTCGTGGAAGGGGGATTTCTGCATCTCCGCCGTGATCCTCGCTGTCGAGACGGAAGTGAGGGCGTTCCCGCCGCATACCCCGCCCGGCTCCCTCAAATGCACCGACCAGGGACAGTGGCACACCGTGCGTGTCAAGCTGTATCCGCCTGGACCAGGGGACAGGAGCGATGTCGCGCGTGTGCCCGAGGGAGCCTGGGATTCCGAGGTCGCGGCGATGTTATTTGCCCCCCCCGACGACACCGCCTCGGGGCGGAACAGAGGCTTGTGGCGAGTGGCTCTGCGGGTGGAGCGTGAGTCGGACAGGTGTGTGGTGAAGTGCACCGACCACCCTGAGGAGTCGCACGAATCCCTAGAGGCTGCGGTGCAGCATTTTCTGGCGCAGGGGGAATTCGAGCTGTATGCCGTCCGTAGCGCCGAACGTGCGATGGCCAGCGTTCCGTGTATGCGGAGCCTGCGGGTGAGCCGGATGGTGAAGGCGAGGAAGAGCCTGACGGAGGAGGAGATGAAGCTCCCAGCGCAGCTGTGGAGGGCACGCTGCCTGGCGTACGTGGAGGGGAAGATGGCGGAGGAGTTTGGCCGCATCCGGGAAGCTGCAAATCGCCTGATCTACCGAGAGGTTCCCAAGTCGCTGTTTTCAGCGGCGCCGGGTACGGTAGAAAGACAGAACCTGCTGAGCGTCGACTGGCTGCGGAAACGGCGCCCCCACTCCGTGACCTACCTCGGGGATATGCTCTCGGCGGTGGCGGACCTGGCGGTGAGGTGCCTGGAGGAGGAGGTGCGCGCCACGCTGACGAAGGATGTGCCGGGGAAGCTTAAAATAATCTTCCCCGGTCAGGAGCCTCTGAGGCCCTTCTCGGAGATGGGTCTGGTGGAGGTGCATCACTTGTGGGAGGAGGTGGTGAACGGGAAGTGGCAGATGGACCGGTGCGTGGCTGAGCTGAGGCAGCAGCTCAGTGAGGTTGAGCTCAGGTGCGGACGGCGGTCAGCGCAGGCGGATGCGGTCGCGACGCCGGTGTCTGCTGCACCCTCGGTGCCATGCTGCAAGGTGTGTGGGGAGACCTGCACGAAGAAGGGGACCCCCTTTGTGAGTTTGGCTTCGCATGCCGCTTCGGCGCACGGCCTCACCTGGGAGGAGTACTGTGCGCATCCGGGTTCCTGCGTGTCGACGGAGGGCAAGCGGAAGCGCAGCAGCAGCACCACCAGGAGCACGCCTGTGCCGGAGGATGACCCTGGCTCATTGGATTCGGTGACGGAGCGTGATTCGGCGGCGGAGTATGACTTGGAGAGGGAGCTCGGTGGCAGCGATTTTCCTGGACATTGCGCAGATGACGACGGTGCGCCGCTCCCTCCAGGGCACCCCTCCCACTCCAGCACCGGCAGCCCGCGGAAGCGCCCGAGGGTGACCCCTGTGACATCGCCTGCCTCTCGCAAACCCGCATCTCCTCCGCATACCCCCTTCCGCATGGTTGCAGCCTGGTGGTCCTTCCCGCGGACGGCTGACGGTCAGGGAGCAAACACATGCTTCATGGCAGCCTGCCTGCAGCTGCTCCGCCCCTGCATCGACGTCATCAGGTCCGAACCGAAGTGCACCGCCTGCGAGACGACGATGTACCCCCTGCTCTCCTTCCTGAAGAACATGTGCCGTGGGAAGGGATCGGAACAGAACCTCGATGGCCTCCGACAGCTCTCCCGGGAGTCCGGGAGAGCTGTCTTCGAGGAGATGGAAAGGGATGTGGGCGAGGCCCACAGCCTCCTGAAGCGGAAGCAGCAGTGCCTTGCGCATTTCCTGGGAGAGTTGCTGCAGATCCTGTCCGCCGAGTGGTGGGAATGGAGACGGTGCGGCCCACAGAACCGGCGCCCCGTGTGCACCCTCCCCATCCACTTTACCGACGTGCAGGGTAAATGCGGGACGTGCGGCAACCCCACCAGCGCCAACCAGCACCAGGGGTGGTACGTGAAGGGGAGCCCTGAGAGGTTCCAGACCCTGCAGGTGCTTGTGGATTCTGCGATGCGATGCGAGACGAGCACCGCATTCACATGTGCGGACAAGAGCTGCCTGGGGAGATGCAGCACCACGACGACCACGATGTTTGTCGGGGGAACGCTGCTGCTGTGGGTGACGCGGCTGACTGACAAGGGCGGTGGCCACACCTTCCTGTCGTCACAATGCGATGTGCCGCTGCAGCTCGAAATCGCCGACATCTTCGGGTCGGTCAGGAGGGCGACCTTCACCCTTGGTGCCTGCGCGGTGCACTCCGGGGGGGTGAGTGGCGGGCACTACAGCTGCTACTCCTACAGTCCTGCGGCGAAGGCCATGTTTCTGCACGACGACGCGTACACGAAGCAGGTGGACATCGCGGAGTCCCTCGAAGTGATGCGGACACACGGCGTCATGTTCCGGTACGACCGGACACCGGACAGCTGCACCGAGGAGTTCCGCATCTCGTGGGTGGGGCTGCTTGATTTGCTGCGGGCTGACGATGAGGAATCCCACCGCAACGTGCAGAGGCTGTTCCCCCCTGAACAGCGCCAGCAGCAGGAGGAGGAGGAGAGGCGGCAGCGGGAGCTAAAGAGGCAGAAGGAGGAGCAGGAGCGGCTACGCCGCCAGGGCAAGCATGGTGGTAAGGGTAGCAAGGGTGGCAAGGGTGGCAAGGGCGGCAAGGGCGGGAAGAAAGGTGGGAAGGGTGGCAAGAAGGGTGGTAAGGGTGGTAAGGGCGGGAAGAAGGGGCAGCAGTCGTCGTGAAGCCGCACAAGAGGCACGAGGGGTTCTATGTGTATTCTGCCAGTCCCTACCCGAGACTGCAGGCATTTTCATGCTTGCTGACCCCCATTCCAATGAGTGACTGCGAGTGTGTGTTTCGAACAGCTTCCAGTGTTGTTTATCTCCTCAGGGCCTGTCTTCTCGCAGCCAAGGGTGCTTTGCTCCTGTTGACCTGTGTTTCGTATTCATCCGATGCAGGAGACCTACTGATGCAGTATCTCATGTTGTGTGAGTCAATCTTGGCCTGCTTTTCCCTAATCGATTCTGGCAGGATGCGAATGACCGAGCAAGATGATCGGTGATGTGAGTCACCTGCAGCCAGCGGCCCCTGCCCCCCAACCTGCCCCAATCCCCCACCCGAAGCCGTGATCATCTGAACTCCGCATTGCCAGCCACCCCACCCCAGTGGCCACACACACAGACCAATGTGACCCCCAGCATACAGAGAGCAGGTTCCATGGAGGTCCTTCTGACAGGGAAGCCGTGACAAGGCCCCATTCGGGCGTGAATTCCATGTGGTGGGCCCTCCTCGCATCCGCTCGTCATGTGGGTGTGATTCCGGAGTCGTGTGTTCGGTTGCATTCCTGTCGACCACCTCGGCGGCCCACATTTTCGGGTGAAAACCCCGATTTTGGCAGAGTCGGAGGTGTTCCGGGGGTGGTGGGGCCCCAAAACGGGAGAAAAATGCACCAATATTTTTGCCCAGAAAAAAGTTTGTGAGAAACGGCTGGAAAAATCACAGCTTGCCACCCTCTATGTAGTGACTACAAAAAGGACTAACATTGCAAGAAGGCGGTGAGAGATTTACTTTTCCATTCACTCTCGACGATCAAACCCCCACTTTTTCCATCGACCCACCGACCCACCGAATTTCTGCAGGCCTGCACAGCAATTTCGGTGGGTCGATGGGTTGATGAGTTGAGGGGATCGACCCATCAACCCACCGACCCATCGACTTTGGTCAGGGGCTTGACATGACATAGATCATGTCAACCTGTGTACAGATGTTCACTACCGTGGCCTCCGGCAGCTGGGGGGCTCCGCCCCCCAGACCCCCCTGTGGCGTGTGCTTGCGCGACAATTTACCGTCACATCGGGTAGGGTCTGGCCACTCAGGATGCAGCCCAATTCACACCGAACCTGCGCCCGTCAGGAATAAATGTGGCCTCCGGCGGCTGGGGGGCGGAGCCCTCCAGACCCCCCTGTGCCCTGTGCCTGTCCAGCAGGGACAGGCACCCCCGTTTGAAAGGTAGCCTATTGGATCCTGCGTGTCATGCCATCTTTTGAACATGACACACACTGTGCGTGATATTCATGAGTTCATCATGCAGCTGTTTCAGGGGGTGTCCCAGAAAGTGCAAGCCCTGTGGGTCGATGCTACGTCATCGTCCGCCATGCTGCCCACCCCGTCAATCATGGGGGAGGACCTGCACCCCAAGGAAGTTGCAGAGGCAATGGGCGCGAAGAAAACACGGGCCAACAGAACAGAGCTGCTAGCTGAGCGCGCACGTTTCGCGCGCGAAGCGCGCGAAAAAATATAGCTGGAGTCGTGCAGGATCATTCGTGAAGAAATACGAAAGGTAAACGAGAAAAAGTTTTTCGTTGATCGCACGACACACACAGAAAATTTTGCCTGCGGAAGTGTTGGTGTGTGATTGGCAGGCGCATAAGACTGTGTGTGACGGCAAGCACCTAGCACTTCCCCTATCGCTGCATTTCCGCCTGACAAGTACCTTGTTGGAAGAAAATATTTTACCCCCTTTTGGTGTTACCGAAATAGGGGCAAATTTGCACGAACGGGGCACGAAATATCAGGGTGGGCCCATTTTTTCTCTTTCTTTCCCCTTTTTTTTCTTGGTGGGAGTTTTCACGTATTGCCTGTGTTTCTTCATGAACCACTCGAATTTCGCGTGAATTTTGGGCATGTATAGGCCTGGATAGGCCTATACATGCACGTATTGGCCCGTTCTGGCCTGTTTAGGTCGGCTGGAGGACGTTGCAGGAGTGGCATCTCGCTGAGGGTTTCCCTTTGGTGTTGGGCCACCAGGAGGGGAGGGACCCAATATGAGAGTAAAATAGGCGGGCAGAGCAACCTCGTGGTCGAGGTTTCCGCGCGCAGCGCTGTGTGATCCATGAATGATCTGCCCGTGGGCCTGACTGCACAGCTTGTGCAGACGACCCTCACGGAGGAGGGCTACCTCCAGCTCCGGTATACCGGTTGCTGGGGCGGACGACCCCTGGGCGTCAGAGGTTAGGGAGGTCGACAAGGAGGTGATCCCGTTCCTGTGGGAGGGCGGCGTGGTGCAGTGCACCGAGCTGCCGAGCCCGTGGTCGCGGAAGGGGCTAGCGGCGCTGAGGCGCTGCTCCACGACCTGGGGCCGGCGACCAGGAGCCAGAGCGACGAGCGCCGCACGTGGCGTTGCAATGGAAGGAGGGAAGCGCCCTCAAGAGTACTGCCTCCTGGTGGTCCACCGACGGCAAGTTCAAGCTAATCTAGAGAGTAGTTGTCCATATCCAGGCCGGCATTGAGTGTTCTGGGGTGTGTTCTGTGCCACTGTGTGGCAAGGCGAGCTCCTGGAACGGGGAAAAAGGGGGCCGAAAAAAACGGGGCCCAAACGGGTTTTTGGCCACGAACAGGGCACGAAATATCAGGGGTCGATTACACCATAAGCCTTTTTGACAGTCTTTGCCCAGCTCCCCCCCTTTTTCCCTCCATCGACCCAGTTTTCCCCCGACCCTGGAAAGTTAGGAATACCCCTGCTAGAAAAGCTTACAGGGGGGGGGCGAATAGAATTACTAAGTAATACTATTCAAAATGGCATGTTTGAAAAAATCCCAAATTTTGGGTTGGGCGCATTCCCCAGTACGTGGTATTCCACTCCACCGAAATCGAAAAAAAAGTTGGTCGTGAACTGGCCTGAACCAGCGCAGTTCACGATCAACTTTTTTTTCGATTTCGGTGGAGTGGAATACCACTTACTGGGGAATGCGCCCAACCCAAAATTTGGGGATTTTTCAAACATGCCATTTTGAATAGTATTAGGGGGTCTTCGCTACGGGGTGGTCGTCAGTGCATTTTGGTGCATTTCCTGTTGAATTGGCTGAAAACTGACGGAGATTGACGAAGAATAGCGACCAGCGAAGACCCCCTTACTTAGTAATTCTATTCGCCCCCCCCTGTAAGCTGTTTGCACCCAGTCATGGATGTGACTGTCCGTCATAGCGGAACCGGGACAGCTGTGTCGTCGATGTTCCGGAAGGTGGGGCTATAGTAGTGCTGAAGGCGGTTTGTGCATTGATCCACCCTGTACGGCATATCTGGTGTGGTTACTCCAAAAAAAGTACAAACGCTGCGAGAAGGTGCTGGGTGACTTTGCCTTTGCTTTCACTCTCAACCAAACCTCCCCCCCTCTCCCCCCCCTCGGATATAGCACTGGATCTCACAACCTGCGTAACGAGTGGAGGGAGATCATCCTTGTGCTTCCTTCCACTTCTATTTCACTACCCCCTTATGCACTACCGCTACACGAACAGGATTCTGTATCTCACCCCCGACCCTTTCCGATGGGTAGGTTCTTCGAGGTTGTGAATGCCGCTGCGCACCACAAAACGACCACTTCGTTCGTGAAGATCCACAACATCCCTTCGGGTATTCCTCGAGATGATGTGATCGACATAGTGCAGAAGCTCGGCGCAGCTGTCGTCTGGCACGAGGAATACATGTACTGGTACATCCCGTCATCGTACGCCATGAGGGTCGAGCTGAAGGGTATTATCTTGCGTAAGGAATATATTGAGGTGGCGGTGAAAACACTTGCGGGCAACTACGGTCTCCACATCGGCAAGGGGAAGAACAGATGGCCGAGCATGAGTGACCCAAAGAACACTTTCGATAAGCCCGAGCCCCGCGCCCCCTCACACTTCCTCCGGCTGGTGTGCTTCATCCAGGGGGTGAGGTCGCCAGGCCTCGCGATGCGCAAAGAAGTGGGGCTGCTGGCGGGGCGCTGGGTGGGGAGGGCCGTTTCGTCGGAGACGAGACTCTGCCCGATGAAGGAGCGGAGTGACGGGCGGTTCACCGTGGTGCTGCGGCTCGACCGAGTCGACGCTGTCGACAGGGCGCTGGTCGAGCTGGACATGGGGGAATACCGTCTCAAAACCGGGCAGCGGGTATTTATCTACCCCACCCAGCGGGGGGAGGAGGAAACATGGTACGTCCATTGCCCCGTCGCTCACAAGTCCCGCCCCGCTGCCACAGCATACCAGGCTCCCCCTGTCGCATCAGGCATCGGCATGGCACAGCAGGCCCCTCCTGCAGGGGCAGTACCGCCTGTCACACCACTTCTGGCATCACCTCCCGCCGTAGCGCCACGTGTCACGCCACCCCCTGCTGCAGCTTTGGGCTCTGCTGGTGCCTCGCGTGAGGAGGTGGAGGCGAGGCGGCAGGCCATCCGCGAAGCGAAGGAGTTCGTCGAGAGCAACCTCGAATACATTGCTTGACACTGCCGCCGCACGCCACCACAGCCGATATTGCCCACGCAGTGCGACAACAATATCGCTGGATCTCAGACACAACCTGCATAACGAGTGAAGGGAGATCACCCCTGTGCTTCCCTCTACTTCTATTTCAATGCACCCCCACCCCCTGCCATGCATTGCTGATTTCTCGTTACTGGGGGAGTTCAAATACAAGCCGTACGGCTTCTATTCAAATTTTTGGGGTTTTGCAGGCACTTTCTGCACCCAAAACCCCAAAAATTTGAATAGAAGCCGTACGGCTTGTATTTGAACCCCCCCAGTAACTCTTTTTGAATTGGAGCGCTCCCCCCCCCCCCCCTTTTTTTTTCAAAAAAATACAAACAGATATTCTTACCTGTCACCTCCCCACACCCCCTGCCCCCCCCCCCCTCATTGCTTGCACTGGGCGCAGCTTGCAGGCAGGGGGTGGCACATTGGATACGTGTCTGGAAGCTTGGCCCTTCCTTGCGATCCGTTGATCTCCGTATTGTTTTTACACCTGCGCATCAACGCCATGCGCCTGTTGTCCCGGAGATGCTGCCCCCCCCCCCCCCCCCCTGTTTGCAGCTGTCGTTGCCTCACCTCCCACCCCACCACCCCATCCCCACACCCACGCATTCTTATTGAATTTATCCAAAAAAAATATCGGGATGCCCGCATAACCTTCTTTATCTTGACCATCTCGCTGCACATTATCTTTCTTCCCTACCCCGCTGCTTGCGCTTGTGGCCCCAGCCCCCTTTCCCCTCCCGCGCCAGGCTGAAGGTGGCGATTTCATGTTTTTTACCACAACAGGGAACCTGTCAGTGTCAAAAAGATAGTAGGCAGCGCTTGGGCAACAAATTCAACCTCCTCATCAGGCTGCGGAGTTGCTTTTGTTTTGCCCGGATTTGGCGCACAAACAAAGAAGCGCCAACGCAGCACAAAATAAGAGCAACGATCAGCTGTACTGGAGTGACAATTTTTGTTTGTTCGGCGTGGCCAACTGGGAAAACTTTCTGCACCTTTCGCCGGGATCTTTCGACCCCATTCACACCACTTTATCAGACCTGGGGAGTGGTGTACACAAAGAGTGGGGCCTGCGTTCCAACAAAACAACTTTCGGTAGTAATTGGTTTGTTGTCTCGTTTGCTGTCACTTTACGATCCAGCGGGGACACAAATAGTTTTTTTTTGCTGGACGTACTTTTTTTTGAGTGCTGAACAACGCCAATAATCACGCGGTTTTGTGTAGTGACTACAAAAAGGACTAACATTGCAAGAAGATGCTGGGCGACTTGCTTTTCCATCCACTCTCGACGATCAACCCCCCCCCCCCCCCTTTCCCTGAAAAAAAGGACTGTGACTACAAAAAATGACAGACATTGCAAGGAGGTGCTGGGATACTTACTTTTCCATTCACTCTCGACGATCAACCCCCCCCCCCTTTCCCTTCCAGCCTACATTGCCCACACAGTGCAACACCGCAACACAGGACGAGTACTTTTTTCGAGAGAGTCGTCACTGTAGGCACATCCCTATAAAATAGCCCCCCGGTAGCCGTTACCGGGGCAGATTCATGATAGCTGCAATGCCACCACCGTGCGGTCAGAAGAACAAGATCCCAACCGGATTGCCGTCGGGGCAGTATCCCTTCGCTGACCTCCCAAAACCGTTCAAAACCACCAGGGGTGCACCCCCACTTCCGGAGCGGCAGTCTGGGAGGCCAGTAGGAGCGGGGGGTTATTTTCTGCTCGGGATTTAGAAACACCCCCGGAAAAACCCTCGCAATTTTTTCCCCCCCGGATCCGATAATGGTATCAAATCCTGTCCGGATGCACTGTATGCCCATAGTGCAGGGCGAGCGAAGGGGTAATATCTTGTATCTACTTCGAAATAGATCATGCCATCACATCCCACCCACCCCACTGTCCAATAATATCCGCGATAATCGCGATAGTTCGAATTGGTCCCCCCCCCCCCCCCCCTCTCTATGCCTGTGGACATTGTCACAACACAGGCCCACGAGACAAACACGCGTAATCTCGGTTACTGCCATGCAGAAGGGGAAGGGAGTCGTCGGGCGCTGTGCCTTGCTTTCCTCGACTTTACGACCCCACCCTCAAGGGCGCATGAGAAAAAGGACTAACATTGCAAGAAGGTGCTGGGAGATTTACTTTTCCATTCACTCTCGACGATCAAACCCCCCTCAAGGGCGCATGAGAAGGCGCTTTTGATTCGGAGCCTGGCGCATCCCTATCTTCACTGCGCGCATGTGACGAGTACCATCTTCAGTGATGTTGATCCAAGTGGAGAGTGGGTGGGCTGGGAGGTGCGGTGCCCAACTCCCCAACATCACATGAACTGAACATGGAACAACCTCAACACAGAACTAGCCACCGGTATTTTTTCCCCGGTTGCACAGAGGATACGGCATTCTTTTTTTTGAACGAATGGGGGGGGGGGGGGGGAGGTTTTACAGGGCAAACGGGACGAGGTAATGAACCAAAGAAGCTGCAGTTGCCTTGTCCGGACATCAGACGCACAGCTCACGACAAGGCGACACGGGTGGGGGGGGGGGGCAGCAGTCGCAGCATCATTCAATTTGGTTCTTTTGTTTTTTTGGGGCAGTCATCCAGCAGACACCGGTGGGTTCGAAGTCCTGGCAGGACAACATCATCGACGGGGGAGTGATTTGCACCATACCACTGTGCGTGTCCTGACCGTCTCAGCGACAAGGTGCTGTGGGTTGGTTCCTTGCGTGGGTATTGTCAGTGCCATGAGCAACGACGGCATTGTCCCACCGATGTTTGCTGGCTGGATGTTAGTGTGATACCATCCCTTACGGTATTCCCATCGTTTCTGTGGCGTTGGAACACGAGACAGGCTGCGGGTAGCGGGGGGATCTGGGCGGGACGGGGCGCGGGGGGCTGAGGATGGACTATTGGCAGTACATAATGGCAGATATTGTGAAAATACGAGCGGGTATCAAGGAGAAAAGAAGGCGGTTGTCAGTGCGTTCGGGGCAAGGGGAGATGCTGCGACCCTTCACTCTGCAGGCACGAGACAACCAGTCATGCTGGAAATCATCAAGGGCGATATACTCTGTGACTCTCGTGGGGGGGGGGGGGGGAGGGGGGGCGTGACGACATGCACAGTAACCATGCGTAAGCCTGTACTGATTTCTCTCGCCACCTGTGTCGGCTGATGCAGGTGTGTGTGTGCTCAAACAATCCCGGGCCTCTCCGCAGTCATGACGCGGGGAGAGTGCGATGGGCACGTCTCTCACACGACCATGCAACAAGTGCGATGGGCACGTTTCTCACACATGGGTCGTGTGTTGATGCCAGAGGACCTGGCCACCCCGTGCATTCCCTTCCCGAGGGAGTGGATGCCGAAGCCAGGTAGACGCGCAGCGCATCCCACGGACGGTCCGTTCTGTTGAACGCACTGTGGCTGTACGGTGCGTGTGTGTGCAGTGTGTGAGATACCTGCTGATTGTCGACGGGGTGCGGGGAGGTGGGGGGGGGGAGGGGGGGGGGGGGGCGGTTCCATAAGAATTGAGAGGAAAATCAGTGCCTGTACGCACATTTCCCCTCGACTGAAGTCGAGGGGAAATGACACACCTTTCCCCTCGACTTATGTCGAGGGGAAATGTGTGTACAGGCACTGCTTTTCCTCGCCACCTGTGTCGGCTGATGCAGGTGTGTGTGTGCTCAATAAATCCCGGGCCTCTCCGCAGTCATGACGCGGAGAGAGTGCGATGGGCACGTCTCTCACACGACCATGCAATTGCTTTCGTGTTTTTGCTTTTTGTTGTCTGTGTTCGCGCAGCTTTGATTCCCTTTTCTCTGGGCGGGAACAAGCAAGGGTCCTCGTTCGTGACCGTTTGCCGCTGTTTCCGTGACGTGTTTTCTGGAGGTTGGGTGGAGCTCGCTGGAGCAGGATGCCGTACCCCCACGGCAACTTGCTCTTTGCAGCGTCCGCCCCCTCCCGCGTATGAGGTCTCGATTGTCTTCCGCTGTGTCTCGATGGTGTGGGTATTTTTACTCATTTTCAGAAAGCCATTTTTTTTTGCACGTCCTCCTCCTAGTCGCAGTCTGCACACCCCCGTCTGGATGGTGCTGCACAGCGCAGAATGCCCACAACAGGTGTGATGTTGCCGCAGCGTGTAGTATGTCCTGCCCTCACCAGCAAGCTGCTTAGGCAGGACATACTGCAGGAGGATCAGTGTTGTCGTGACAGGTATGGCATCGGCCATACCGAACAGCTTTCCGACTTTCATCGTCAAAGTCGGGGAAATCCAGGCTACAAAGAACAGATGTGCACAACCGTGGCCTCGGCGGCTGGGGGGCTCCGCCCCCCTGTGGTCGAGAACGGGACGTTGTTGAACATAACGGCCCCGAAACCAGTTCGTATCGGGGGGTAGTGGCGCCCAGTGCCCCTAATCTGGCTCGACGGCGCAAAAATCCGGCCAGGGCCGACCCACTCCTAGTTTTTGAAGATTTTTCGTCTTTTTCTGGTGTGGCAGCTGCCATACCTTAAAAACACTGAGGCCAACCCCAGCGCCGACACTGCTCCTAGACTGCCAGTCTAGGAGCAAAATAGATTTCTGCCAAGACCAAGTGGGGCCACAACACAAGCTCCCAAGGGAAATGGTGCAAACAAAAATTTACCCCCCCCCAAAAAATGGCGCACAATAGAAATTCCTATTTTTATCCCGCGAAATAGCGCCACACCCCGCGACACATCGGACTTTATCTGACCTGCTCGGACACAACCTGCATATCAAGAGAAGGGAGGCCGCCTCTGGTGTTCCTTGCTTCTACTTCGCACCCTCCCTCCCCCCGTTGTGTTCGTAAACCCCGCACCTGGGGGCATTGTTCTGGCGTCGTGCGCCTGCGCGTCGCTTTGTTGCCCAATCAATTCGTATTCTTCTCCAAATCCGAATTCTATGTGGCGGCCTGTGCTGAGTCTCCGAAGCGGGGCGGCTGATGAGGGAAGGCCCAAAACAAAGCAGGCAAATCACGGGAAAGGTAAAAGCTGACAGCACAGGCCGCCAAGTAAATAAATGAGCATTCCAGTAGGTCGGGCATGCGCCCCTCTCGAGCGCCTTCCCTGGCATTTGAGAGTGTTGCTGCCAATGTCTGGAAGGTGTATCATTATCGTTCTGACTGCTTTATGATCCACACGATTTGGCCTCCAGAGAGTTGGTTGCCAAGAGCTTTTGAGACTGGCACGCGCTTACGTGCTTGTTACATTGTCGTAAGGCGACGTTGTGAGATCATTGGTTGCCCTAATCGGACACTGCGCGGATAATCTTCACCCATGTTCCCTCGGGGGCGCGGGTCAAAGGTCATCCGAACAGTGGCTGGTTTGAAATCGTAACGAGGTTTGTCAGTGGTTAAATGAGGCCGTGAGGGCCCGTGGTCTCGGACATGACCGCGTGTGCTGTGGATAGAAACACCGGAGAAGATAATTGGTTGGGATGGTCGTTCGGTTTCGTGTGGCAGAATCGCACTGGCCTGCCCCACGCAAAGAAGAGAGTATGTCTCATCAGCTTCTATTCAATCAGAGGTGTGTCCAAATATTAGAGATTAGGGGCCTGCGTCGCATGGGGGTCGCCGACTCTCTCAGAGCACGGAGAAACAATATTTGGGAAATGCCGCGCACATACATACTCTGCCGTCGGCTGCAACGCGACAGCAGGCTTTTGGTGCGCGAGCGAAAAGCAATCAAGTACCAAGGGTGCGTCCGGAGTTTATGGTGAGAAATGCTTAAAAAAAAGATGTTCTTGCACCCTCTTCCCACAGCTTGACGGGGGAAAACGGGATGTGGGTCGAACGGAAACGGCTACCCTGCCCTGCCGAGCTGAAGTCATTCAATGTTTATTGACTTCTTGATTTCCTGGGAGGATTAAAAAAAAGCTGCCGCGAAGGCAGGCAAAGGTTGAGGACGGACCCCGTCTATACTTTGAAAGTACACTGCCCTCGAACCTGCTTGCAGGGTAAGGGGCGTCAATGGGACAGATCAAGCTTGCTTGTGATTGTCGACACCAAAAAAAAACTGCCGCGAAGGCAGCCAACGTTTGTCGATCCTAGCAACCTTCTCTGTATGAGTGTGCATATATGACTACCCCGCCAGCAGACTGCTGCTCCCGCTGCACCGCTGCGACACGCATCGTCTCGATGGCAAGCAGCTTCCTGCTACAGATATGGTTGCGTTGCGTGCGTGCGCCATGGGTGCGTCGATGTGACTCGCAGTTCTTGTTGCTTCCTCCCCAGCGAGCAACAGTTTGTTGCCCGATGAATGTGTTCAATACGTGCTATGCCTGTTTTCCCTTTCTACTCGCGATTTATTTTCTGTATTTTCCACGAACAACCTGCCAATACCCATCCTACCAGCCCCTACCCCCCTTCCGTGTCATATCACCCACCAGCGGCCCCTGTCTTTCAACCACAACGACACCGACACATGGGTACCACACCTCCATCCCTGAATTCGAACCCGATGCCCTGAATATTGAATATTTCCTTACCACCAACTAACTATGTATGTTGAACCTTGAAATCGAAAATGAAATATGTGCGTGTTTTTGGTTATTTTTGTGTTATTATTGACAGGATGCGTTCGAAGGCAACGAGGACAGGCTGCGTGCCTGGCCGAAGCTTTAATTCACCTCCCCTGCGGAAAGGAGATGTGCCGGGAAGGATGACCGTTTTGAAGGTTCACATTCTTGTTTGAAGAACTATTGAACATCACTGTCTTTGCATACCTTTTTGTTTTCATCTTGCTATCACTAAAACCCAACAAAAGCAAAACAAAATAACACCTCGACGGTGCGAATCTAAATAACAGGAAAATGGAACACTATCGACACATGTCACTCAACACGGGGGAATGGGGAGGGGAGAGGTTGTGGTGAAACGCACACACCTCGACCTGTGATGAGGTGAGATGTGGCTCTGCAATTACGGCACTACGCGTGCCGTAAACTCGAATGACCTGCTTTCTCCGTGTTCCATTTCCTCCTTCATTGCATGAGGCTACAAAATGGAACACTATCGACACATGTCACTCAACACGGGGGAATGGGGAGGGGAGAGGTTGTGGTGAAACGCACACACCCAACCCCCTAGGACCCCTAGGGACTGAGGAGCTCCGCTCATCAGCTAAGATGGCCCCGTGCCGCCAGCATGGCACACAGCTCCGTCTGGTCCCTTTACAGATCGATGACGACCTCGCCCCGCGCACCCCTCGTGAAGGGATCGGCCTTCTGCTCGTGGGTCGGCACCCACTCGGGCAACACCTGCAGCTGCGCCGCTGCAGCGACGTCGAACAGCACCTGCAGGCACCTATTGGCGACGTAATTGCCAGAGTGCCCCTTCAGGATGCTCCGCACTACCGGGAGGTTGTCGACCTTCAGTCGCAGCTTGCACCGCCGGCGCCCCAGCCGGGAGGCCAACCGCACCCCCAGTGCAGCGGCCCACATCTCCTTGATGTAAATGTGTGCTGACGCTTCGCCGGCCCCGAAGGCCCCCTGCGCCACCTCGCCGGTCTCCGCAAGCGCCGCCCACGCGCGTGATGACGCGTCTGTCCACACTGTGCACTCCTCGTCGTATGGAGCCTCCCGGTCCACCCACCGGTTCTCCGCGATCGCCTGCAGACATACGCGCGCGTCCCAGACCGCACTCGGCTGCATCCTGGTGGGCTCGTCCCACGCGTTGTTGTTCGTTGATACATGCCGCGCGATGCTGCGTATGGCCCCGATGAGGTTTGGCGAGTAGCACAGATGACGGCTTCGTGTGTACGTCCACCACACGATGGCCCCCGTCACCTTGAAGAATGCCCGGGGTGTTGCCTCCCCGGACAACACGTTCTGCACATGCACCGCCTCCAGCAGCTGCGCCACCCATTTCTCCGAGGAGCGGAACCTCTTCGTCGGCCCCCGCAGGTCGAACTCCAGCCCGAAGGCCGCAAACTGTCTCTGGGGTTGCCCCTCGGCCTCCTCGTGCAGCTCGACTCTCGCGTAGGCACACCTCTGCTTGAACTCGGTGTATCTCCTCGCCGCCTCCTCCTCGCTGCCCCCGAGGATGATGTAGTTGTCCACCCATGCGACGTTCCCCGGCCCTGCGAGAACCCTCGAGATGCGCTGCGCTATCGATGGGCTCCACGACCACCCCATGCACAGCACCTTCAGCCACAAGTCGAGTGTGCCGCCTCTGCCATCTCCCAGGCGCATGCCGAAGTACTTCCGGATCGGCTTCGCGAGGGGTATCTGGTAAAAAAATGATACTCCATCCGCGATCACGGCTGCATCTGCGTTCAGCACTGCGTCGATCACGTCCCTGATGCGCGGCAGCCGCATCTCAGGGGGGCGCCTCATCGCGGCGTTCAGCTTTCGTGCATCGACCACCAGCCGGAGATCCCCTGCCTTTTTTGCCACTGTGAAAGCCGGCATCGTCATCTGGGGGTCCCCCTGCATCGGCTCCACCACCTCCCATTCGAGCAGCTTGTCCGCGTGCTGCCGCATGTGCCGCGAGGTGCCCCTCGCCATCCTGCCGCCTGTCGGCTTCATCAGCAGGCTCTCGAAGGCGTCGAGTGACGTGATGACGTCCAGCACATCTTCAAGCTCCCCGTGGAGGTCCAGGCTGCGGACCGCGTCGAGGGCCATCCTGTTGGATGATATGGGTGCCAGCACCCCCCCCTCACGTTCGGCTTCCGGTCGCACCTGCGCTCCCTCCACCTCCACGGAGAAGTCCCCGCGGTACCCGATGTCCAGCCCAGCACTGCACGCCTCGTCCCCCTCGCCCTCGGGGTCGTATGCGTAGGCACACATCCTCAGGATACCCTCGAAGTTGCTCGGCTTGGCGAGGTGGGCGGCGCACGACGGGAACGCCCCAAGAGCCCTGGGGATGCGCCCCGCCGCTAGAGCTGGCGTGATGTAGTCGCGGTCTCCTCCACGAGACGAGTCGCGGCCAGTGGGGCGTACTGCAGCAGCCCCTCTGTCGTCCGGTGGCGGGTCAGCTTCTGCACCGCTCGCAACTCGAGCCCCTTGTGAATCAGGTGGTGCACTGCCCCCCTGCGTAGACTGTGTGGCGTCAGCGCGGGGTTCACCCGTTTTACCGCCCGGGACACCTTGCTGTACGACACGCCTTGAACCAGGCCGCCGTCCCGGTTCTTCCGCATCGTCTTCCCCAGCACACCGTTCAGCTGCGTAGGCAAACACACCCCTGTAGTCTGTCCCTTCGCGAACGGGTCGTTCTTGGTGCCCCTCCAGGTTATAGATACCACCCCGTCGTTCTTCACCCGCACCTCTCGGGTTGCAATACTCTTCACGTCCGAGCACCTTGCGGCCCCGTGCCACATCAGCCCCAGTGCCAGTCGCACCTCGGGGTCCCGCTCGTCCCGCATCGCCTGCTCCACTTCTGCCTTCGTCGCCGGCACCGCCTGTGTCCGGGGCACCTCCGCCCCCATGCGCCTCAGTCCCCGTCTGAACGCGTCGAGCTTGTGCGAGTGCACTGTGTCCTCCAGCATGTGGCGGTGCGCGGACGACACGGCGTAGCTGTAGGCCAGCCCCGAGGATGGCAGCACGTTGTCGACAGACATCTTCTTGGAGACCCACAAGATGATCGCCGTCCCCGTGTCGATGGGTCCCTCGGCGGCCTCCCAGGCCTGACGGAACTCCTGGAACCGCCGGTAGCACGACGCGATGTTGTCCCATGTGGAGTTCGCGAGTGCCCGGTCCAGAACGGCGTTGGCTGCAGACACGACTTCCCCCCTCGTCCCGTCCGGGAGGGTTGCTGTCTCTGACATCCGCGGGCGTCCTCGAGTTGCTGGCCCCCTGCGCAGCCACCGCTGCAGCCCCGACTCGATTGTGTGGCCTTCCGCTGTCGGGTCCCGCCCCTGGGATCCCGTCTGCTGCACTGCTGGGCCGGCCCGCTCTGTCGCCTGCTCTCTCCGAGCAGTGTTGGTGACCGGCCACGGCCTGTGTGGCGTCATCCCGTGATCTTGCTGCGCCATTTGCTCCCCCTGAGCACTGGGCTGTATTCTTACTAACCACGGTGTGCGTGGATTCTGCTCCCCCTGAGCTTGATGCACCGCTGGCTCCCCTTGAGCACTGGGCTGTGTGATTTGCGTTTTTACTAGCCACGGCGTGCGTGGATTCTGCTCCCCTTGAGCTTGCTTCGCCGCTGGCTCCCCTTGAGCACTGGGCTGTGTGATTTTCGTTTTTACTATCCACGGCGTGCGTGGTTTCTGCTCCCCTTGAGCTTGCTTCGCCGCTGGCTCCCCTTGAGCACTGGGCTGTGTGATTTTCGTTTTTACTATCCACGGCGTGCGTGGTTTCTGCTCCCCTTGAGCTTGCTTCGCCGCTGGCTCCCCTTGAGCACTGGGCTGTGTGATTTTCGTTTTTACTATCCACGGCGTGCGTGGTTTCTGCTCCCCTTGAGCTTGCTTCGCCGCTGGCTCCCCTTGAGCACTGGGCTGTGTGATTTGCGTTTTTACTAGCCACGGCGTGCGTGGATTCTGCTCCCCTTGAGCTTGATGCGCCGCTGGCTCCCCTTGAGCACTGGGCTGTGTGATTTCCGTTTTTACTAGCCACGGCGTGCGTGGGTTCTGCTCCCCTTGAGCTTGATGCGCCGCTGGCTCCCCTTGAGCACTGGGCTGTGTGGTTTGCGCTTTTACTCGCCACGGCATGCGTGAATTCTGCTCCCCTTGAGCTTGTGGCACCGCTGGTTCCCCTTGAAGTGTGGACTGTGTGTGCAGTGGCGGTGTGTCTGAGGGAGGTGTCGCCGGCCCGCACAACCCCGGCTCTCCCTGCGCAGGTGTGGCTTGTCACTTGCCCCACTTGGATCCCTTGTTGAAGCCCTTGTTGGATCCCTTTCCCCCCTTACCTCCCTTCGGCACCACTGGCCTCTCTTCCTCCTCGTCCCACGCGCCCTCGGTGCGGCGCCGCTTGTTGTTGGCCTTCTCCTTCTCGCCCTCGCTCTGGGCTTGGCTCTGGAGCGACCTGAATAGTTGCTCCGTCAGCGCGCTTGCCGGCATGCCCTCCAGCCGCCGCTCCCAGTGCAGCTGCGCCGCGAGCCCGTACCACTCCCGGAGGCGCAGCCCCTCCAAGCGGACCAGGAGGTTGTGGGCAGCTTGCACTGCCTCAGGCTTCGTCGACACGATGGGGATCAGGATGTCCAACACGGAGAGCGCGACCCGAAGTTCGTGCTGGGGCCCGGTCGCTGCCGCAGCCGCATCGTCCGCCCCCTTCCCGAAACGATCACGCAGTGCCCTCATGGCCATTGCGTGCAGCGCTGGCGACTGCATCCGGTGGCGCCATTGCTCCACCACCGTGATGCGGGTGCCGGTCAGCCCCTCGCGTTCCAGCTTCGCCTGCCGCTCCTTCCTCTGCATATCATCCAAGACCTCCTCCAGAATTGCCTTGGTGTTTGGGTTATCCACACCCCTCATCAACTCCCAGAGGTCCCTCACCTTGGGCGTAGCGTCACTCATGTTGGCATCGGCGTCGCCCTCGTCCTCCTCCTTGAGGGTCCATGTTGCCTCACCATTGTGGAGATACAGCGCGCAGAGGGGGCAGACCCAGTGTGGCTCCATCCACTGGTCGGTCATCTTCTCGACCGTCTGATCCCCCGTGCCCTCCATGTAGGCCTTCAGGCAGCTCTTCGTCGTCCGCCTTCCACACATGCGACACACAGACGAGTGCGCGTCGGAGTGCAGCGCCCCGCACTCCGGAAACACGCAGTCGGGGGTGCCGTCCACCCCCGCTGCGTTTCCCGGAACAACCGGGGTCGGAACATCGATCCACGCCTGGTCGATGATCACGGTTGCGTTCCGGTCCGGCATTGTGTTGTTTGGTTGTTTGGGAGAGGTTGTGAGAGGTGTGGTGAAACGCACACACCTCGACCTGTGATGAGGTGAGATGTGGCTCTGCAATTACGGCACTACGCGTGCCGTAAACTCGAATGACCTGCTTTCTCCGTGTTCCATTTCCTCCTTCATTGCATGAGGCTACAAAAATATATATGCTCGTAATAACATGCGATGGAGGTGCTAATCATTTGCCTGCAGTGTTTCGCGCAACACGACAAATTTACCTCTTTTCCACAAATTGCAAACGGCTTTCCAATTTTCCAATTTCGTGTCCTGGTGTGTGCCAAGGAAGCACAAGGCTTACCTTGTGGGTGGCGATCTGTGCACGAATAGTCGTGTGCGTGCAGCAACAGCATCGCCACTGCAAGGCACGCAGCAGGCAGGGCAGCAGGTGGCGTGCAGGGTGCTGCGAGTCGGGATCGTGTATCGGGACCGACACCACTGGGATGTGGGCAGCGGGAAGTGGCACCGGTTGCCCTTGCAAGCACCCGCCACACGACACACGACAACGGCGGTGCTTGCTTGCTCGGAACAGCCCGCATGCATGTGCGGCTCTCTTGTGCTGTATCAATGGTGGGACGGCCACGCCTTCTGGGGTGCGCTTGGTGCGCTTCCAACGGTTGGAAGCGCTTTCAAACGCTTCTCATGTGCCTGTGCGGCGTGGCGTGGCGTGGGGTCGAAGCGCAGACAAGCGGGTTGGTTCTTGCTGTGGTCCCTCGGGGATGCTGCACACTCCCAGCATCCCAGCCTCAAAATTTGTGCATTGCACTTCCGGGTGACCGACATGCTTGCGTGTGTCGGCCGCCTGGCTGAATTTGTGGAGATGAGACTTGTCGGGTGAAACGAACACGCCACCCTTGATTGGGCACTGCAGAGGAAGGATTACACCACTACACAATCGCATAATAATATGTTCCGTTCTGTCCCGCCCCACCCTCCGCCCCCTCCCCTCCTCCCCCCCTCCCCCCTCCCCCCTCCCCCCTCCACCCCCACCCCACCCTCCAGTGCAAGCAGCCCCCCCCTCTCCCCTCTCCCTTCTACTTCTATTTCACTACCCCCCCCCCTCTCTCTTTTTCTGCTCTCAATAGAAAACAATCGCATCCAATAAAACATCGGGTGGGGGCCCTCGCTACCAGGTTCATAGTGCAGATCGGTGTCTCCAGAAGGGGATGTCCGGTCGCAGAAGAAAAAACAACGAAGACAACCACACAGGCCACAAAAAAAATGAACCGGGCGTGACTGGGGGAGAACAAGCGATCAACAACACCACTTCCCCTCTCATGACTGACGAGCTATGACGAGCTGTGGCTGGTAGCGAGACCCCAGTGGGCGAAATCACCGGTGGTGGTCCGAAATGTAAAACTGTGAGGGATGACAGCCCCGTGGCGCCGCAGCGCCTGACGCGGCCCGACATGCAGGGGGCTGGCGGGGCAGCCAACCGGCCCTCAGTAACCAACAAGCATCTCACAGAGAGGACTGGGCCTGGCCTGTGTTGAGCCCTAGCAGGTCAGCTGAGGAGGGGAGGCCCAAAACAAAGCAGACAAGTTACAAACAAAAGAGGGGAAAAAATCTGGCGAACTGGCAGCGCCGGTTGCGATGAAAATTCCAATCTGAACCAGTGCGGAGGGGGTGGGGGTGCAACAGGGCTGCGCTCACCCGCAGCCACCACACCCCGCCCTTGCCGGACCCCGATTCCTCGCTCTTCACTGCAGTCATGCTGTCAGTGTGCCCACACCCACACCCACACCAAGTGCGAAAGACCAGAACACGGGTGCAATGGCAACTGTGGCAGTGCTGTCGTTATGCGTCGGTGACGCCACCCTGAGTACCCCGGGTGACCAGTGAACGTCACATCGCTGTCAACCCACCTGTGCGATGTGGCGGACCTGAAGGCAGACGTTGTGTCCCTTTGTTGTGCAGGAAACGCGTGTCCCGGACCCCAGTAAGGGCATGCCTTGCCGTGTCTGCAGACGGGATACGCATTGCTGTGCCGACGGAGTGGGGCGCACTGGTGGTGGAGTACGGCAGCGGTGCCGTGGTGTCGGTGCCGGACTACTCGCGCCCACGCAGCTTGGCCGTCGTGGACCGCCACCGGAGAGGAGGTGTGGCGCAGCATGGATCTGCAGGATGTGAGCTGTGTCGCCTTCTCCCCGAACGGGTCGCGCGTGCTTGCCGGGCACCAGGATGGGGTCGCAGTCTGGGACGGAGCAGCTATCGATGTATTTGCAGGCGATGATGAAGTAACGTACATCCTGTTCTCGCCGGACGGGACGCTGCTCGTGACTCTGACTCCAGCATGCGTGTGCGGGAGGCAGACACGGGGGTGCTCCTGGCCACGGCAACGGAGTTCGGACACTCTTCAGACATCGCCTTCTCGCCTGACGGGACTGCCTTGTATAAAGTACGCAGCACCCTCGCTGCGGCATGACTACTCCTTTGTCTGCAGTGCCGCAGTGCACCACCCCCCGCTCCGTGATCTGCTGCTGGCGGGCTTCCAGGGGCGTGTCTGCCCAGAGGGCGTCAAGTTGCCGCAGGCTGTCTGTTCCGAGGCGCGGCTGCTGGTGATCCCCCTGAAGCACATCCGCAGGCTTGCGCATCACGTGCTGGGTGGGGAGGGGATGTTGCCGGAGGCTGCGGACGGGAGGCACGCTGCAAAGTGCAGGCCGCAAAGATGCTGGGATACTGCACTGTTCGTCCCCACCAACTTCATACCCGCCCCTTCCTTGCGTAAGAACCCATTCTGAGGTTGCAGGGCCTCCGGAAGGCCCTCGTTTCTTTCTCAGGTTGATCTTTGCTCCACGTTAGTCTTTGCCAATCTCGCCAGTTCTCGCCCAACTACACTGTAGACATATTGTAGACATGAAATGCGCCAACATGCACTTGCCGGCACCTTGTAGCGAATATACCCACTGTCATTTTCATGATGTGTGTAGTGTCACCGCACGCCAGGTTGCCATGTCGAGACCAGTTGACCAGTGAAAAGCTGACTAACCAAGCCCTTGACAAGCCCACCACGCAGACTAACCCCAGAAGCCTCATCGTAGGGGAGGGGCATCATGTGCATGCTGCCCGTGAGGTTGTTTGTACAAATGGCGGTTGGTTTCCTGTCGCACCCCATGCATCCCCTCCCCACCCAGGATCCCCACCCCTTTTGAAACAGCTTTAGCGCACAAACAACAGGCTTGTCTGTTTCTTGTTAATGACTAAAATTATGGGGCACTTGCTCGTCGAGTTTCTCGGGCTCATACGTGGCGTAGTCGTGCAGTTCGCGCAGCACCTCAAGGAGCGCGCGGAAAGCGCCTTCCTGAATCCGGCTTTGCCTCGTCGAGAGGTTCGGTTCCTGCGTGGGAAGCCCCTCGCCATCAGCATCCTTCCGTTTCCGGCCACGTCGCGGGAGGTAGGCCTGGTGCTTCCCGTCCAGCTGCTGCTGCGGGACGTCGCGCTTGGAGACTGCCTCATCCGGCCAGCGAAAACACTCGTCGTGCAAAGGGGAGGGCTTCGGGGCTGCTACTAACCAGCGGCCTCTGGGTGGGAGGCAGTTTTGAGGCTGACCTCCCACACACACACACACACTCACCCCGGGCGATATATACCGCTTTTTTATTGATTTCACGTGTCAGTGTTTGACTTTTTCGCAACTTCATTTCTTCCTTTTCTCCCTCTCCAACCCCACCCGTGACACCACCAGGGTTTAGCTAGCCCTGGTCCGATTATCCCCGGTTCTTCGCTGAAGAGACGCGGCCGGGGGGAGGGGTACGAAGAGTACGCGTCGAAACCGGTGTCACGTCGTGTTGGGGAATCCTTCGGGAGTGCGATACTGAAGGGGAGGTGCTACTGCCCGTGCAGGGCGACACCGCCTTAAAACTTTGTAACCACACACACACACTCACTCTCTCTCGAAACCTGTGTCACGCCGTGTCGGGGAATCCTTCAGGAGTGCGATACTAGAGGGGAGGTGATATCACCCCATTTACCGCTCACACCGCCTTAACACTTGGGCACCACACGCACACACACAGACACCCACGACTTGATCACGGGGCTAGCGTGGTCAGGACTCTAGACTGAGTGCGCTACGCAAACTCTGGTTTCAAACAAAAAACACACCCACACACTGCTGGGGTGGCTCTGTCGACCCACTGTCGACCCTCTGCATCCCCCTTCTCCGCTTTTCCACCCCCACTGCACGACACACACGCACAGGTACCTCTCGCCACACAAAGACACCGCCACGTCGAGATGCCCCGCGCGTTAGAAAGGACCATCAACTCCTACAAGCTGTTCAACGTCCCAGAGGGTGTGAACGACAACCAGCTGTGTGACATCCTCCAGCATGTCTGCGGCGCGACACCCGTGGGGCACTCAAATGGATGTAAAGGGCGCAACGTGGTCTTCTGCACCGTCCCGGGGGAGGTGCTGACATCCTGCCAGAGGAACCGCATCTGCAAGTTCGTCGCCGAGCTGGTGCCGTCCGGTGGTGCTGCGCTGTTCATTCAGAAGGATCTGTCCTTCGAAGAGCTGACACACAAGCAGACGCGACTGATCCGTGTTGTCGGCTTCGCTGTCGGCCACAACGACTGCACTTCGCCGCCCCTGTCCGAGCTGGAGATGCAGACACTCGGCTGGTCCGCTGCCGACTGGTTGGCACATGGGGGGGTGGGTGGCGCTGAACTCTGCAGCGTTGAGTATGCGGCAAAGGCGAAGCCGAACCGCTTTGCGAAGAAGGCGAAGGGACTCCGCCGCAAGCTGCTCAACATCGTGCTGCATCTGCCGACGGAGAAGGCCGTCGCACGGGCTGTGGCGCTCGCCCGGAGCAGCCTCGACAAGCTGATGGTGCCATACGCCGGTGGGCGTGTGGTACTCTACGTGTCCCAAAAATCCAACAAGATCAATTGACCCCCTCCCCAGTCAAACCCCTGCTGTTCACCACGCCAAACACCCCCTCCCTCACTGCTTGCACTGGTGTGTACTTCCATTTTTATTGAGTTTGCCCCCCCCCCCCCCCACCCCCTTGCTTGCTTTCACCACACCCACACACCCTGCCTCCCTCATTGCTTGCGCTGGGCGCAGTTTGCAGGCAGGGGGTGGCACATTGCATACGTGTCTGGAAGCTTTTGCCCTTCTTTGCATTCCTTTGACCTCCATATTGCTTTGACACCTGCGCATCAACGCCATCCTGTCGTTACCCCCCTCCCCCCCACCACCCCCCACGCGATTCATTTTTCTTCTATTGCACCACCCCCCCCCCCCCCCCCTGAGCTCTCGACAAAAAGCCCCCCCTCCCCACGTGTGGCCTACAAACAAACAAACAACCGTACGCAAATACGCTACTTTCTACAATCAACCCCCCCCTGAGCTCTCGATATACCCCACTACAAAGCACACCTGCTTTCCCTTCCTCTCCTTCCCCTCCGCCATTTATTCGTACAAAACAAAACAACGATATAGGATCACAAAGTGTAAGGTGTCAAGGAGAGACTACGTATTACGTACAGACACCTGGTCGTGTTTTAGTGATACTGTGTTGCGGTCCAACCACCAAGCCACTGACAGACAACTGCTACACACCCCCCTGATCTGCCTTGTACAACATATCTGGTGTAGTGACTAGAAAAAGGACTAACATCGCAAGAAGGTGCTGGGAGACTTACTTTTTCATTCACTCTCGACGATCAAACCCCCCCGAGCTCTTCCCACACAGTGCGACACCACAGCAATAGCGCTGGATCTCAGACACAACCTGCATCACGAGTGAAGGGGAGGTCATCTTGTGATTCCTTCGATGTCAATACCCCCCACCCCCTCCCGAGCTCTTTTTTCAAAAAAACAAACAAACTTCCTTCCTCCCCCCCCCCCCCCCTTCCCGATTTCACTACCCCCCCTTCC
Source organism: Rhynchopus euleeides (assembly GCA_963210315.1). NCBI lineage: Eukaryota > Euglenozoa > Diplonemea > Diplonemida > Diplonemidae > Rhynchopus > Rhynchopus euleeides. Next base: position 1,990,170 of record OY723239.1, read on the forward strand.
CGAGCACATCAGAACTCGGGCACAACCTGCTATCGAGTGAAGGGGAGGCCATCTCTGCGTTACCTTCTTTTTCCACTTCATTTCACGACCACACCCCACCCCACCCCACCACAAACTTGTTTGACCACCGTATGTGCGTCGCAAGACTCCCCACCCCACCCACCCACCCACCCCTCCATCCCACCCTCCCCATCCCCGACCCTCCATCCACGCTTGCACGCTTCTACATGTACCCCATCCCCCCCTCCCTCTTTTCTTCACAACTCTTCTATTCCATTCTTCGATTCTTCGATTCTTCCATGCACCCCTCCCCAACCCCTTCTTCTACATTCTACTCTTTACCCCTCCTTCTTCCTGGTGCGGTCCAACCACCAGGCCACTGACAGACAACTGCTACACCCCCTCCCAGTGTGCATTGATCTGCCTTGTCCAGCATATCTGGTGTAGTGACTACAAAAAGGACTAACATTGCGAGAAGGTGCTGGGCGACTTGCTTTTCCATTCACTCTCGACGATCAAAACCCCCCTTTTCTTCCTTCCCGCTCCTGCCCACACAGTACAACAACACAACTCAGGCCAGGATAACAGGATAAACCACTGGATCTCAGACACAATCTGCATAACGAGTGAAGGGAGATCATTCTTGTGCTTCCCTCTACTTCTATTCCACTACCCCCCCCCCCCCCTACCCCCCATTCTTCCTTGGAGACTTGCTTTTTCATGCACTCTCGACAATCAACCCCCCCCCCTTTCTTCCTGCATCTTCTATTACATCTCCCTTTTTACCCCCCCCCCTTTCGTCCCACCCATTGCCATCACCCCCCCCCCTTCTTTTCTGGGAGACTTGATTTGCCTTTCACACTCCCGACAACCAGACCGTTTCACCCCCACCCCGTTCTTTCCACCGTACCCTCTGATGGCTTCCTGAATGGACCACGGCGCTACCCGGCGCTGCTCGTGTCCCCTTCTTTCCCCTTTCATATCGCATGCATCCCCCCCGCCCCCCACCCACCCTACCCCTGCTCCCCCCACCAGGCATACAGACAAGACGACCCGCATTCTCGCATGATGCGAGAATTGGGTCGAGCAGGCACCCAACCTCGCGCGCCCTTCGATTCTTCAGTCCCGTTGACATGTTCGGCCCGGTGGTGAGTGCCCCAGGGGATGGGAGTTGCCTGTTTCCCTCCTCTTGACGAGCGGGGCTGGTTGAGTAAACCCAAGCTCTTCAAGCCCGGAAAGAGAGGGCACCCAAAAGAGCCCAACCATTAGAGGGTATCCTCAACACGAAATATGACCCTTCTCTCCCCCTGGCAGGCTCGAAGGCCCCCTGGCTAACCGACGAGCTGTGACTGGTAGCGACCGCCCCAGACAGCATTCCACCGCCGGATGCTCTCCGGGGGTGAATAGGAAGGCCCACGTGCACCTCGCAGCTGCACAGCTTGTTTGTGACATCCCCATGGCCTTCTGTCAAGGTGTCGAAAGCCATGCTTGAGTCAAAAATCCGGTCCTGCTTCCAGACCAGGTTATCACGAGTGGCATCGTCTGAGAGCGCCACTGGGACCCGCGTGCGGGCTGGGCGCAGGTGGTGGCGTCAGGGCGGGGTAGGGAAGAGGTTTTCTTTTGACATTCCCTCTCTCGCAATGTGCGGGAATGTGGGAATCATGTGGGAATTCAAGAAGGCAGTCCTTCTTGTCTGTATGTCTAGGTGGTGGAAGAGTGGTGTGTTTTATCGCTTATCACCTGCTGTTTTCCGGGGCGGCGGCGGGTGGGTTGATTCTGCACAGGTCAATCACTGCCTCTTGACTTGAACATGCAGGAGAGCCGCCCCGATCAGGCGAGGTGCTGCACTTCCACCCAATGGGATTGCGACCACGCAATTGTTCATCAGGCGAATTCTTTCCCCCCCGAGTCCTGTCGACCTCATGGCAAATGCGATAGCCGGATCCTGGGCACTGCCATGCAGAGCCACAGGTGTGTTCTTTCCGAAACATTTGTCTTGAAGTCAAGAAGAGGGGACGGGCCAAAGGACTGCCAGGGGAGCCTGCGGGCCCAGGGGCTGTCGCCTGTGGAAGTGGAACATGTGCAGACGAGAATGATCAAGAATGCACGAATAGAAACGCAGGCGCTCCGTGTCAGGCAACATGGGGCTGGTCATTCTGCATGTCAAACGGTGCGTCACACCTGCCCGTCTTGGGACACACCAGTTTCTATTATCCGCAGTGCCGACTGAGTCAGGCGCGCGTTCACAAGAAACCGGTTGCTGGTCTGTACTGCCGACAACCTGCTCTGTGCAGCGGATGTGCTCCCAGTGTGTGTGATGCCTGCTGACGGTCGACGGTCGTGGGAGGAGGGGGGGGGTGGGCGGTGTGTGGCCTGGAAAGGTGCAGCAGGACACCCGGTGTGGTGTGAAGCTGGCAAGGTACAGCAAGGTACAGCAAGGCGACCCAGAGGAACTGGGTTTGTGCCGCGCGTCCCTTCTCCTTTCACGACTGTCGATGCTGCCGTGGGATTCCGTGCACAGGAAGCGGCGAGTGCTCTTCGCCTTCGCCGGAAGAGCAAGCTGCGAAACAGCGTGTGTGTCTCTGAGGTGTCTCCACGGTTGGATCACAGTGCTGTTCGAACAGCACCGCGATTTGGTTCAGCATGGGGACGTGTGACACGATTGCTCCTGAGTGTTTGTGATTTGGCCAGCCTTGACCAGAATGCAACAAAGAAGCAAAGGCAAAGCAACGCAGCGGAGCGCAACTTTCTTCGTCGAAGATGGTTGTACGCTCCCTGCAAACTTTGATTTCGACAAGCGAAAATGACCCGTGGCGCCCTGCATCCCCCTCCATAGCGAGACGGATGCTTTGCTGTCGCATACATATAAAAACTGACTTCAAACAAAAACAACGGTACATCTTGATGAAGATGTGCGCGAGGTCACTCGGGCGCGTCTTGTGTGTAAGGTGCAGCAGCTTGCTGGAGCAGGTTGCCGGTCTGTACTGCCGACAACCTGCTCTGTGCAGCGGATGTGCTCCCAGTGTGTGTGATGCCTGCTGACGGTCGACGGTCGTGGGAGGAGGGGGGGGGTGGGCGGTGTGTGGCCTGGAAAGGTGCAGCAGGACACCCGGTGTGGTGTGAAGCTGGCAAGGTACAGCAAGGCACAGCAAGGCGACCCAGAGGAACTGGGTTTGTGCCGCGCGTCCCTTCTCCTTTCACGACTGTCGATGCTGCCGTGGGATTCCGTGCACAGGACACAGGAAGCGGCGAGTGCTCTTCGCCTTCGCCCGAAGAGCAAGCTGCGAAACAGCGTGTGTGTCTCTGAGGTGTCTCCACGGTTGGATCACAGTGCTGTTCGAACAGCACCGCGATTTGGTTCAGCATGGGGACGTGTGACACGATTGCTCCTGAGTGTTTGTGATTTGGCCAGCCTTGACCAGAATGCAACAAAGAAGCAAAGGCAAAGCAACGCAGCGGAGCGCAACTTTCTTCGTCGAAGATGGTTGTACGCTCCCTGCAAACTTTGATTTCGACAAGCGAAAATGACCCGTGGCGCCCTGCATCCCCCTCCATAGCGAGACGGATGCTTTGCTGTCGCATACATATAAAAACTGACTTCAAACAAAAACAACGGTACATCTTGATGAAGATGTGCGCGAGGTCACTCGGGCGCGTCTTGTGTGTAAGGTGCAGCAGCTTGCTGGAGCAGGTTGCCGGTCTGTACTGCCGACAACCTGCTCTGTGCAGCGGATGTGCTCCCAGTGTGTGTGATGCCTGCTGACGGTCGACGGTCGTGGGAGGAGGGGGGGGGGGTGGGCGGTGTGTGGCCTGGAAAGGTGCAGCAGGACACCCGGTGTGGTGTGAAGCTGGCAAGGTACAGCAAGGTACAGCAAGGCGATCCAGAGGAACTGGGTTTGTGCCGCGCGTCCCTTCTCCTTTCACGACTGTCGATGCTGCCGTGGGATTCCGTGCACAGGAAGCGGCGAGTGCTCTTCGCCTTCGCCGGAAGAGCAAGCTGCGAAACAGCGTGTGTGTCTCTGAGGTGTCTCCACGGTTGGATCACAGTGCTGTTCGAACAGCACCGCGATTTGGTTCAGCATGGGGACGTGTGACACGATTGCTCCTGAGTGTTTGTGATTTGGCCAGCCTTGACCAGAATGCAACAAAGAAGCAAAGGCAAAGCAACGCAGCGGAGCGCAACTTTCTTCGTCGAAGATGGTTGTACGCTCCCTGCAAACTTTGATTTCGACAAGCGAAAATGACCCGTGGCGCCCTGCATCCCCCTCCATAGCGAGACGGATGCTTTGCTGTCGCATACATATAAAAACTGACTTCAAACAAAAACAACGGTACATCTTGATGAAGATGTGCGCGAGGTCACTCGGGCGCGTCTTGTGTGTAAGGTGCAGCAGCTTGCTGGAGCAGGTTGCCGGTCTGTACTGCCGACAACCTGCTCTGTGCAGCGGATGTGCTCCCAGTGTGTGTGATGCCTGCTGACGGTCGACGGTCGTGGGAGGAGGGGGGGGGTGGGCGGTGTGTGGCCTGGAAAGGTGCAGCAGGACACCCGGTGTGGTGTGAAGCTGGCAAGGTACAGCAAGGTACAGCAAGGCGATCCAGAGGAACTGGGTTTGTGCCGCGCGTCCCTTCTCCTTTCACGACTGTCGATGCTGCCGTGGGATTCCGTGCACAGGAAGCGGCGAGTGCTCTTCGCCTTCGCCGGAAGAGCAAGCTGCGAAACAGCGTGTGTGTCTCTGAGGTGTCTCCACGGTTGGATCACAGTGCTGTTCGAACAGCACCGCGATTTGGTTCAGCATGGGGACGTGTGACACGATTGCTCCTGAGTGTTTGTGATTTGGCCAGCCTTGACCAGAATGCAACAAAGAAGCAAAGGCAAAGCAACGCAGCGGAGCGCAACTTTCTTCGTCGAAGATGGTTGTACGCTCCCTGCAAACTTTGATTTCGACAAGCGAAAATGACCCGTGGCGCCCTGCATCCCCCTCCATAGCGAGACGGATGCTTTGCTGTCGCATACATATAAAAACTGACTCCAAACAAAAACAACGGTACATCTTGATGAAGATGTGCGCGAGGTCACTCGGGCGCGTCTTGTGTGTAAGGTGCAGCAGCTTGCTGGAGCAGGTTGCCGGTCTGTACTGCCGACAACCTGCTCTGTGCAGCGGATGTGCTCCCAGTGTGTGTGATGCCTGCTGACGGTCGACGGTCGTGGGAGGAGGGGGGGGGGGGGTGGGCGGTGTGTGGCCTGGAAAGGTGCAGCAGGACACCCGGTGTGGTGTGAAGCTGGCAAGGTACAGCAAGGTACAGCAAGGCGACCCAGAGGAACTGGGTTTGTGCCGCGCGTCCCTTCTCCTTTCACGACTGTCGATGCTGCCGTGGGATTCCGTGCACAGGACACAGGAAGCGGCGAGTGCTCTTCGCCTTCGCCGGAAGAGCAAGCTGCGAAACAGCGTGTGTGTCTCTGAGGTGTCTCCACGGTTGGATCACAGTGCTGTTCGAACAGCACCGCGATTTGGTTCAGCATGGGGACGTGTGACACGATTGCTCCTGAGTGTTTGTGATTTGGCCAGCCTTGACCAGAATGCAACAAAGAAGCAAAGGCAAAGCAACGCAGCGGAGCGCAACTTTCTTCGTCGAAGATGGTTGTACGCTCCCTGCAAACTTTGATTTCGACAAGCGAAATCACCCTGGTAACTTCCGCGCGAACTCCTCAGGAGCTCATCGCCGTTGTTTTTCAGTTTATTCTCCGAACTGAAGCCCTGCGCGATACCACCCGCGCACCTCTTCTGTGTCTCCTCCAGCAGGTTGGTGGTCTGTACTGCCCACAACCTGATTGTTCCTGGGTATTTTTCTCCTGTGTGCCGCCTCCCGTCGTCTTCTGGGTGCAAGGGGAGGGGGGCAGGCCGGGGCACAACGTGTTGTTGAGCAGGGTGACCCTCTGTTGTCGCGAAAGGCAGGGGGACAGACCCCATCGGATGTGGGGTGTTCTACGGTATGGGGCGGTCGAACCCCGACGGTTATGTTGATGCGGGAGTCACTCTGGAGATTCCCCAGCGGTTGTGGGCGAGCACGGCATGCGCAGAAGTGCCTGGTGCTCGCCTGGTTTCAGATGTTGTTACTTACTGGTAGTCGGGTCGGACCCTGCTTAGACATGTCTTACTTGTAGCTTGCGGGAACCAAGCAAGATAGTCTAACCAGTCCCGATTTCCTCTTCCTAGTATGTGCTACGCTTTCGGAAGGCGTAAGCGGTGTTTGAACGAGGCAGTGCGTGCCCCGTCTCAGTCTTTGACGTGTTCCGGAGTGATGTTTTGAGTTTGGTTCGGAACCAAGCGTATCGTGGTGGGTGCATTTGCCATTGGCCGCGCATCTGCACCACTCCATGCAAAGAGAAGCGAATTTGTGGTTGTCGGTTTGTAGTGCGTCAGAGATGTGACCTTTGAGCGGTTCAAGAAGAATGGACGTGCAGTGGCCCACCGCCCCGCTTTGATGATCGAGACGAGATTCCCACAGCCACCAGGGAACACGACGTGCCCCCATGTCGCTGTGGTGGGTCACTTGGGAAGGGTTTCCGTTTGGAACGCTCCACACGGTACCGCTTCGTCAGCAGGCTTGCAGCGTGTGTACGCGAGCCAAAGAGTTACGATCTTTACGCACACCCCCGCATATCGCCTGATGAATGGCGCTGCAAGTGCTGAAGCGCTGAGGGGAGTTGGTGAGACTCTTACACAGCAGAGGGTGTTCAGGGGTCTGGACGCATATAGGAAATCTCCCATTTCCACAATAAAAATTTCAACATGGGATTTTTTTAAAGTCACGGGTATTTTTGTTGCGCTGTTGAGGTTTTTGTGTGCGTAACCTGATGCAATGAAAGGGGATAAATGCAACGCAACGGTAACGGATCCGATTGTTTGTCAATGCTGCACAAAGTCGTGCCGCGCTGCAGAGCCACAAGAAGAACAGCTCGCTTTTCAACCAACGACTCGTGGCAGCGTTCCTTCTCAATTTTTTTTCAAAAAAAAACATTGGCGCTCTCCTCTCAGTACGACGGAACCCCGCCGACGATGGCGAGGACAGCGCCCCAAAGTGTCAGGTTCGGGCAGAGGTCTGCCTCCCTGAGCTTGGCCTGATGAATGACAATGTGGCAAGTGGCTGTTGAAGGGCCTGGCGTACGTAGACTCGGGGCCAGCAAGGTGCCCGAGGTGGCCATGACGCAGCCAAATCTTCCGTAACTTTTGGGGTTTAATGCAAACGGGAGTCCGGTTCCGACCCCCGATGTCCGCCAGGCCTCAGGGCTGGGAGTGTGGAACCACCGGAACCACCTAGCTGGGAGTGTCGAGGGCGTGGGTCTTGGCCCAATGACGCACTGCAACTTTTTTGCCAGTGTTTTGCGACACTCCCTCCCCATCCCACTGGTATGCGGGGTCTGGGTGACCCTCAGGGAAACAGCGCCCCTGCCATGCATAGCTGACATTTAGCATTTTTTTCAATTTTAGAGCGCTCTTCTTTCAAAAAAGACGGTGAGTCGCCCAGAGCGCAAAGCCCCCGCCGACGCCCATCTCCTACCCGACTCGGGAAAGTTTGGGCGTCGGTCGGGGAGGAGTCGGCGAACGTGTCGCCGCCCGACTCCTAGTACGGGCCTATGTATGAAATTTAGGGTATTTTCGGGGGGGTTTTTTAAGGGGTTTTCAGAGATTTCCTATTGTAGTCCAGACCCCTGAGCACCCCCTCGCCCGGATGCTTGATGTCAATCCACCAGCATCGTGCCTCTTGCTGGACTCGCGCAGGTAGAGGCAGAGCTTCTGTCACGGCTACCGATCCAGCGACGTGGCGCGCGGAAATGAATCCCGTTGGATACCTGCCTTTCCGCTCGCGCATTGTTTTGCCACGAATAATCTGCCTTACCCACCCCGGCAGCCATCCCTTTGTGTTCTATCATCGATGCACCAGCTCTGTCTTTCAAGGAACAGGGCGCGCAGTGCGCCTCGCAGAGACGCAGTCGGGCCGCACAGGTGACACGCCTCCGGTCTCGGTCCCAATGGGGTGTGTTCACTGACGCACACTGACACGCTGGCATGCCAATATTATAACATCTAACACCCCCAGTGGCTCCACCCCGCACAGCGCCTCCACTCCCCGCATAGGTGCGGCAGATGACCCCCCACTGCCCTTGCGGGTATGCACCCACCTTTCGGGGCACACAGGGCGTGCAGTGCGGTTCACAGCCACACTGACACCCGTCGTGCCCCTGCAATGGGACCGACACACATCTCACGTGCGGTTCACAGCCACACACTGACACCCGTCGGGCCCCTGCAATGGGGCCCGACAACACATCTCACAACCTCCCGATCTTGAACCCAATGGGGTGCATTTACTGGCCAACGAACGTGTCAGTCTACTGCCCCAATGAATAACAAATAATTCGTTCCTATTTTTTCTAACGTATGCTGTCGGTATATTTTATGCGATTCTTTAGTTTTCATTTGACATTATGCGTTCGAAGGCAGTGAGGCCAGGCAGCTGTTTGCCTGGCCAAAGCTTTAAGATATCACCTTCCCCGTACGCCATCTGTCAAGGAAGGTGGTGGGAAGGACTACCGTTTTGAAGGTTTATTCCTGTTTGAAGAACTGTTGTTCATAACTGTCTTGTTTCATACCCTCATGTTTTTTCTCATTATGACCCGACACGTTGCCACTCTCTCGTACGTCACGTTTATTAAATCATGCACGTTGTCTATAGTACGCGGTGTAGAGTTCACCACTCGCACGCAGGCCCCAGCCATGCAGGACGGCATCACGGAGGAGTCAACAGCGAAGCACAATGCTGCAAAGCAAGGCAACAGACAAAGAGGAAGGCACCACAACACACGTTGCTGTGAACTGACTTGAGATGTCGTTGGCCAGTCCGTTTCGTGATGTCAGTGTTTCGCGTAACACGGCAAATTCACCTCTTTTCCACAAATTGCAAACGGTTTTTCAATTTTTCAATTTCGTGTCCTGGTGTGTGCCAAGGAAGCACAAGGCTTGCCTTGTGGGTGGCGATCTGTGCACGGAATAATTGCGTGCGTGCAGCAACATCATCGCCACTGCAAGGCATGCAGCAGGCAGGGCAGCAGGTGGCGCGCACAATGCAGGGACGCCTGGCAGGCTTGCGGTGCAGGGTGCTGCGGGTCGGGATCGTGTTGCCCTCGCAAGCAGCCCGCCACACGACACACGACAACGTCGGTGATTGCTTGCTTGCTTGACTCACCGAAGTATCAAATGCATGTGCGGCTCTCTTGTGCTGTATCAATGGTGGGACGGCCACGCCTTTTAGGGTGCGCTTGGTGCGCTTGCAACGGTTGGAAGTGCTTTCAAACGCTTCTCATGCGCCTGTGCGGCGTGGCGTGGCGTGGGGTCGAAGCGCAGACAAGCGGGTTGGTTCTTGCGCTGCTGTCCCTCGGGGATGCTGGACTCCCAGCATCCCAGCCTCAAAATTTGTGCATTGCACTTCCGGGTGGCCGACACGCTTGCGTGTGTCGGCCGCCTGGCTGAATTTGTGGAGATGAGACTTGTCGGGTGAAACGAACACGCCACCCTTGATTGGGCTGGCTGGGCACTGCAGAGGAAGGATACACCACTACACAATCGCATACTTACTATTATTAGACACCCCCACCACCCCACCCCACCCCACCCCACCCCACCCCACCCCACCCCACCCACACACATCCCTTCCTCACCTCACCACCCACCCACCCACCCACGTCTCCCTCACGGGGTTGTAATACCGCGGGGCAATCGCCTCTACCTCTACATCTACTTTTTACCCCCTCCCACCCTCCCTCCCTCCGGTGCAAGCAGTACCTCTCTCACCACCCACCCACCCACCACCCCTCCCACACCCCCCCCAGTGCAAGCAAGACCTCTCACTCACTCACCCCACCCCACCCCACCCCACCCCACCCATCCCTACCCTCCCACCCTCCAGTGCAAGCATCCCTTCTCCCCCGGTTTTGGTATTTTTTTTGGCCCTTTTCCCTTATGCGCTCTCGATCACTCCAAAAAGGTTCACGTGCGCGCCAAAAGGCTGGGTGCCTAAGGGCACAGCGAGGACACACGCACACATCAGCCGCGGCTACAGTGCGAAAGTCTCACCAGTGGCTGCGAAACATGGCCTATATTTGGCTGGGGTGTTGAAAATGGATGGGATGTGGATGAGCATCACAAAGCAATTGATGTGTGGCTGCAGGGCCTGCCGCTCTGCCCCTTGCAGGGCGGTGCGTTGTCTCGCCGCATGGCTTCAATCTGTGATTCCCTTCCGCACCCTCACACCCCCCCCCCCTTTTTGCTTTTTTTGCTTCTGTTTTCCCCGTTTTGAGAGCGCTCGTCAGAACACCGTCCGTGCTGCACAAGCAAATACATAGTTACATTCGCATGAACCGGCAAGGAACAGAGACGACTCTCGGTTCACAACGCGCACTGCGCCTCGTGCCGATTGCGGTGTTATTTGCTTGTGTCTGTAAGGGTGAGGCATGGCGCAGCCACGCAACGCCCGCGGCCTTTTGGTGTTTGTTTCTTTTATTGTCGGGCCTGCCCTCAGTGCGGAGGGGGTGGGGGTGCAACAGGGCTGCGCTCACCCGCAGCCACCACACCCCGCCCTTGCCGTATCCTCCCGACCCCTCGCTCTCCACTGCATCACAGTGCACCCACACCCACACCCACACCCACACCCAGCGGCTTTGCCCCAGCGGCACTACCCCGCGGGGTGGGACCGCCACGCAGGGCGGCGGGATGCGCAGTGCCGGGAAGCCGAGGCCGTGGCGAGGAGGCCGAGGGAGCGGAGGGGCGCGGCCCCCCAGGCGCGAAGCGGAACTCTCGGACTCTGACTTGCGACCGGCACAGCAAGCCTCCGGTGCGAGGCGAGTGCCAGCCGAGACCTGCTGCCTTCGTCACCATGGGGTTCTGTGCGAAGGCCACCGGATGGGGCTCTGTGGGGACTGTGTGGTAGAATCCCTCCGGTCTCAACCTACTGCTGCAGTACGCATCACGCGATCGCGGCACGCACTCCTCCGAGTGGCACTAAACTGGCCCCACACTCTGACCGTGTGGGACGAGTCAGGCCTCTTCTGTGACGTAGGGTGGGATGGGGGTGGGGTAGGATCCGTGCAGAGCTAACCCACCTTTAAAACTGATTAACACACCCATACCCATACCCATACCCACACCCACACCGGTTGGGCTAGGACCCGTGCAGGGTTAACCCACCTAAAAAGTGATCAACACACCACACCCACACCCAGGCACGAAAGTACGAACACACGTAGTACGACCACAGCACAGCCGCAATGGCAACTGTGGCAGCGCTGCTGTCGTTATGCGCCGGTGCGGCAGTGCCGACACCAGCACCGCCGACCGCTGTGCCAACGCCTGCACCTCCGACGCCCGCTCCTGCGACACCAGCACCCATCACCACGACAGAGGGAAGCTGCCCGGAGGGTGTGGCTGCGCAGTGCGTCTCGTCCCTGGTGCTGTCGAGGCCGGGTACAAGAGTGTACGGCCTTGCCGTGTCTGCGGACGGGACACGCATTGCCGTGCCAACGGGGCAGGGCGCACTGGTGGTGGAGCACGGCAGCGGTGCCGTGGTGTCGGTGCCGGACTACTCACGCACACGCAGCGTCGCCTTCTCGCCCGACGGCGCACGCCTGGCAGTGGGCTACATCAGCAGCGTCGCCGTCGTGGACGCCGCCACCGGAGAGGAGGTGTGGCGCAGCATGGATCTGCAGGACGTGAGCTGTGTCGCCTTCTCCCCGAACGGGTCGCGCGTGCTTGCCGGGCACCAGGATGGGGTCGCAGTCTGGGACGCAGGGAACGGGACAGATATCGGTGTGTTTGCAGGCGACGATGAAGTAACGCACATACTGTATTCGCCGGACGGGACGCTGCTCGTGACTGTCAGCGACTCTGACTCCAGCATGCGTGTGCGGGAGGCAGACACGGGGATGCTGCTCGCCACGGCAACGGAGTTCGGACACTCTTCAGACATCGCCTTCTCGCCTGACGGGAGGCACCTGGCTGTTGCGGGGTACCGCGGGATCTGGCTGCTGCATGCGACCAACCTCACACAGGCGCAGAGGCTGCACGGTGTCGCAGGGATGAGCGCCGGCACGGTCGCCTTCTCACCCGACGGGACACGCGTCGTGGGTAGTGGAGAGTGGCGCCTTGTGGTGTGGCAGGCTGCGACAGGCGCCTTGCTGTACCGCCTGTCGCTTGGGGACCGCGCTTCTGACCTCGTGTTTGTGGGCAGCCGCTTCATCACCACCATCCCGTATCGCAGCACCCTCCTGGTGTGGGAGGACGTGTCGCCACCGCCCGTCACGGCGACAAAGGGGAAGTGCCCCGCCGGTACCAGTGGCACGTGCGTCTCCTCGCTGACACTGTCGACGTCGGAATCAAGCCTGCACGGCTTTGCGGTGTCTGCGGACGGGACACACCTTGCCCTGGCAGGTGAGCAGGGCGCGCTGGTGGTGGAGCACAGCACCGGTGCCGTGGTGTCGGTGAACGACCATTCTGAGGCAGAGAGTGTCGCCTTCTCGCCCGACGGCGCACGCCTGGCAGTGGGCTACAGCAGCAGCGTCGCCGTCGTGGACGCCGCCACCGGAGAGGAGGTGTGGCGCAGCATGGATCTGCAGGACGTCAGGTGTGTCGCCTTCTCCCCGAACGGGTCGCGCGTGCTTGCCGGGCACCAGGATGGGGTCGCAGTCTGGGACGCAGGGAACGGGACAGATATCGGTGTGTTTGCAGGCGACGATGAAGTAACGCACATACTGTATTCGCCGGACGGGACGCTGCTCGTGACTGTCAGCGACTCTGACTCCAGTATGCGTGTGCGGGAGGCAGACACGGGGATGCTGCTGGCCATGACAGCGGATTTCTGGCACCCTTCAGACCTCGCCTTCTCGCCTGACGGGAGGCACCTGGCTGTGGCGGGGTACCGCGGGATCTGGCTGCTGCATGCGACCAACCTCACACTCGCGTGGAAGGCTGTGCACACGGCGCAGAGCGTCTTGTTCTCGTCGGACGGGAGGCGCGTCATCGGCAGCATCGAGGGCAACCTGGGCGTGTGGGATGCGGGCACAGGCGCGATGCTGTACCCGCTCTTCGGGGCAGGCAACGTGGCGGGCATGGCGTCTGTGGGCACGAACTTCATCACAGCCCCAGAGGAGGTCGGCACCCTCCTGGTGTGGGAGGACGTGCCGCCACCACCACCCACGGTGACGATGGGCGACTGCCCGGAGGGTGCGTCTGCGCAGTGCGTCTCCTCGCTGATGTGGTCGGGGCCGCGAACAACCAAGCGTCCGCTTACTGTGTCTGCGGACGGATCGCGTATTGCTGTGCCGACGGAGTGGGGCGCACTGGTGGTGGAGCACGGCAGCGGTGCCGTGGTGTCGGTGCCGGACTACTCACGCACACGCAGCGTCGCCTTCTCGCCCGACGGCGCACGCCTGGCAGTGGGCTACATCAGCAGCGTCGCCGTCGTGGACACCGCCACCGGAGAGGAGGTGTGGCGCAGCATGGATCTGCAGGACGTGAGCTGTGTCGCCTTCTCCCCGAACGGGTCGCGCGTGCTTGCCGGGCACCAGGATGGGGTCGCAGTCTGGGACGCAGGGAACGGGACAGATATCGGTGTGTTTGCAGGCGACGATGAAGTAACGCACATACTGTATTCGCCGGACGGGACGCTGCTCGTGACTGTCAGCGACTCTGACTCCAGTATGCGTGTGCGGGAGGCAGACACGGGGATGCTCCTGGCCACGGGGCCGGTGTTCGGGTCCCTTTTGGACCTCGCCTTCTCGCCTGACGGGAGGCACCTGGCTGCCGCCTTCTCGTGGATGCCCTTCATGCTGCTGCACTCGACCAACCTGACGGCTGTGTGGCGGCAGGAAACCTCTGCCGCGGCTGTGGCCTTCTCGCCCGACGGGGCGCACCTTGTCACCGACATGAGGGGGGGCGTGTCAGTGTGGAACGCCACCACCGGGGCGCTGCTGTACAAGATGCGGGAGGGTGTTCCGGACATACTTTTCGACGATGAGTGGCCGATCCACAGCGAGGAGGGCCCCAGTCACATCCTATTTCTGACGGGCAGCCGCTTCATCACAGCCAGTGCGGGCAGCCACACCCTCCTGGTGTGGGAGGACATGCCACCACCCCCCATCACGGTGACGAAAACCAGCTGTGCCACCGCACACTGCGTGTCGTCCTACACGTGGACAGGAGGCAGTTATTCGTCGTTCCTACGTGTGTCGGCGGACGGGGCCCGCATCGCCGTGTCCCAGGGAACAGATGGCATCCTGGTTTTTGAGACCGGCAACGCGACAGTGCGCCCCCTGCCCCCCTACGAGCACGTCTACGACATTGCCTTCTCGCCAGACGGGGCACGCCTGCTCGTTGTGACGGAGACCGAGCTAGCTGTAGTGGACATCATCAGCGGGACGGAAGTGTGGCGCACGGAGGAGGATTTGCAGACAGCCACCTACACACACAACGGGTCGCGTGTGCTGACCGCACTCTCGCACGGAGGCATCGGGGTGCGGGACGTGCACACGGGCGAATCTCTTGGGATGTTTGCCGAGGAAGTGCCGGCGAAATCGCTGCTGCTGTCGCACAACGGGGGGCTGCTTGTGGTTCCAGACTTTTGGGGGGAGGTGCACGTGTGGGACACTGCCACAGGGGCGCTGCTGCACAGGCACGCCTGGGAGGACCCCATGAACACGGCGGTGCTGTCGCGAGACGGGGAGTTCCTCGCAGGAGAGTCGGAGAGTGGCGTGGCCATCCTGCACACTGCCAACCTCACGTACGCGTGGCAGCTGCCGGAGGTATCCGCCGAGGCCGTTGCCTTCTCTGCTGACGGGCAACGCCTGCTGGTAGCGGGGGAGGGCGCTGTGGTGTGGGACCTCGCCACAGGGGCTGCGCTGCACACCCTGGTGTCCGAGCGGCAGTGGCTGGGTGGCGTGGCGCTCATGCCTGACGGACAGCACTTCGCAACGCTTGTGCTTGGGGAGGTCGCCGTGTGGTCTGACAGGGCTGCTGGAGGGGGCGCGCCTGGGGTGTGCGTCGATGCTGCGGGCTGCACAATGTACGGCGATACGGGCGCAACGTGCAACAGCGTGTGGCAGTGCAAGTGCCTCACACACACGGGGCTGCTGTGCCATGTGGCGGCGGACGGGTCGACCCCGCAGGACGAGATCCCCATGAGCGGGGTGCTGACGCTTGCAGGTGTCGCGTGCGACCACGCCAGCGCACAAGGGCTTGCGAATGAGGCGCGTGCACAGCTGGCCCTGAGCGGGGTGACAGGTGCGGGTGTGAGTGCTGCCGCATCGTGCGGGTCTGTGACGCTGGCTGTGTCTGGCGCCCTGCCCGCTGCGATGCTGCAGGGTGCGGTGGTCTCCCTTGCCCGAGCCATGAGGGCGGCCGTAGTAGCAAAGAAAGACTTCACCGGGGTGGACGACGCGTCTCAGCTGGACGTGACAGTGCAGTTGGTGCAGGCGGCTGCGGTGTGCACGCATGGCGCGGTGAACACGGTGCAGACGCACGACGGGCGGTGCCTGGTTCTCGCCTGTGCCACAGGCTACGCCGTGTCGGTTGAGACACGCGATGGGAAGGACCACCACACATGCCTGATGGCCGATGCACCACACAGCCCTCCCACCCACGCGCCACAGGCAAGTGACAGCCTGACGGGCGCACAGATTGCTGCAATCATCCTGGGCTGTGTGGCTGCCCTGGCCTTTGCCGTGGTCTGCGCTGTGCTGTGCAGCAGGCGGCACAGACCACACCCTAAGCAGCACAGCAACAACGAGCCGGCCTGCGACACACCATGACACCTGTGCATGTGGCACTGGAGGCCGGGTGTCTGTGTTGTTGCGGCCCCCCTCCTCATTATACACAACTACCTTGCCCAGCAAGGTTGTGTCGCACAGGGGGTGCGTACGGTGGCCGTCGTCGGGCTGTGGCGACTGCATTCCGACTTTTCGCCCCCCCTCCCCCCGATACCTACACGGCGGCCTAATCAGGGCTTTGGCCAGGCCTGCCCCTGGTCAAGAATGGGCAGGTTAGTGGCCTGGTCATAACCAGGGGTACAGGGCAAAATGGGCTGCAACCCCCTGGTCAAGGACCAGGGGTCTGGTCAATTTTGGCCTGGTCAACCACCTGGTCAAAACCCAGACTAAACCACCGTATATTTGCCTTTGCTTTCACTCTCGACAAACAACCCCCCTCCCCCCTTTTGGTTTTTAGCGCGTTAGTCGTGGCTTAGCTCGCCATGCTTGCTTCCTTGCTTGCTGCTATTGTATTGTTCCCAGCACACCCCGTGTGGGTGTGGGTGTGGGTGTGTCACCTGCCTGTCTCTTGACACCCCCCTATTCGCTTCAACCCCGCCGCCAACATGAACGCCATGGGCAGTAATCATGCAACCCCCCCATACGCCCCCAGGCCTGTGTGATTTGATGACCTGGACACGGCAGCCTTGCGGCCGGACACACGCTTAAACCCAGAGCTAAGTAGGCAGGAGAGGTCTGCCTGACACGCGACAAGCCCGACGTGACAGCGGTTCTTGCGATTTGTGCGTTTGTAATGTTTAAACCTTTCTGCCAGCGGTGTCTGGCATTTTTTTTTGTTAGTTCGGCGTAGCCAACTGGGGAAGCTTTCTGCGCCTTTCAGCTGGGTCGTGCGGCCCCACTCACACCACTTCGTCAGACCGGGGAGTGTCTGCGTTCCAACAAAAAAACATATTTTGGCAGTGATTGGTTTGTTGTCTCGTTTTTTTTGCTGCCACTTTACGATCCAGCGGGGGGGGGGCACAGATAGTTTTAATAGTTCTCATCGGGGGTCTTCGCTACGAGTCACTGTGAGTCACGAGTCGTCAGTTTTCAGCCAAACATGGCTGGCTTCTCACTTTTTCTCACCCAGTCACACTTGGTAGCGAGGGCCCCCATCGTTTTCAGCACACCCTAGTGTGTCACAGAGATGCCAGCTCGCCTGATGCACGCAAGTGCAATGGGCAGTGCCATCTCACCCCGCCAGCTTCCTGCGCCTTTCAGATGACGTTTATTTGGACCCCGCGACTGGGCTCCTGTCGAGTGTAAAAAGGACTCACCGTGTATTCCGCCCCCACCCCCCCACGTTGATGATCTTTTGCACACGGTGGGATCTTGTAAATTTTACATGTATAACTACAAGTATAATACCTGGGACCCCCCGTGTTTAAGTCCCCCCCCTGGAGGCGATTTTCGGCCGGGGGGGACTTAAACACGGGGGGGGCGGACCTAAACACAGGGGGGGCTTAAACACGGGGGTGGCACAGTGGAGACCAAGAAGACCTCTTCCTCTGCTGTCGTAGGGGGGTAATTCCGGTCCGGATGGACTTTTGGCACCCCACTTTTCGACTCAGACAGCACCTGGAGGGCCTAGGGGCCACCTGATGACCCTCCAGACCAGCCCACCCCCGTGTTTAGGTCCCCCTGTGTTTAAGTCCCCCCCCTGCCAGACCCCCAGGGGGGGACTTAAACACGGGGGTAAGGGGGGGGGACTTATACACGGGGGGTCCCAGGTACATGTATTATACGGGGGGTGTCGATTTTTTCGGTTTTTTTCCGTTTTTTCCTTTTTTTTCGTTTTTTCCGCCTGTGGGCGCTGGCTGCGACTTGGTCAAAATTCGACGAAAAAAATCCGAAAAAACGGAAAATCCCAAAATCGACACCCTGATTTTCCGTTTTTTTCCCAGCACCAGAAATAGGCAGGGTTGTCGTAAGACCGGCGTGCCAAGGGGGAGGTGCTCGCATTTTTTTTTGGGGGGTCCAGAATGGGTCGTTTTTGGACATTTGAGCCCACTGCGAGCAGTGCCGGGTCCCGGAAACGCTGTTTCAAACGCTCAAAAGGGGAGGCGGTGGGCACCAGAACCCAGTAAATTTACCACAAATGGACCCACCCACAAACGGGTTACCCCCTGCCTCTAGGGGTTCCCCCCACCCACAAATGGGTTACCCCCTACCTCTAGGGGTTCCCCCCACCCACAAACGGGTTCCCCCCTACCTCTAGGGGTTCCCCCCACCCACAAATGGGTTACCCCCTGCCTCTAGGGGTTCCCCCCACCCACAAACGGGTTACCCCCTACCTCTAGGGGTTCCCCCCACCCACAAATGGGTTACCCCCTGCCTCTAGGGGTTCCCCCCACTCACAAATGGGTTACCCCCTACCTCTAGGGGTTCCCCCCACCCACAAATGGGTTACCCCCTGCCTCTAGGGGTTCCCCCCACCCACAAACGGGTTCCCCCCTACCTCTAGGGGTTCCCCCCACTCACAAATGGGTTACCCCCTACCTCTAGGGGTTCCCCCCACCCACAAACGGGTTACCCCCTACCTCTAGGGGTTCCCCCCACCCACAAATGGGTTACCCCCTACCTCTAGGGGTTCCCCCCACCCACAAATGGGTTACCCCCTGCCTCTAGGGGTTCCCCCCACCCACAAACGGGTTCCCCCCTACCTCTAGGGGTTCCCCCCACCCACAAATGGGTTACCCCCTGCCTCTAGGGGTTCCCCCCACTCACAAATGGGTTACCCCCTACCTCTAGGGGTTCCCCCCACCCACAAATGGGTTACCCCCTGCCTCTAGGGGTTCCCCCCACTCACAAATGGGTTCCCCCCTACCTCTAGGGGTTCCCCCCAGCCACTCATGGGTTACCCCCTACCTCTAGGGGTTCCCCCCAGCCACTCATGGGTTACCCCCTACCTCTAGAGGTTCCCCCCAGCCACTAGTGGGTTGCCCCCTACCTCTAGAGGTTCCCCCCAGCCACTAATGGGTTGCCACCTACCTCTAGAGGTTCCCCCCAGCCACTCATGGGTTGCCCCCTACCTCTAGAGGTTCCCCCCAGCCACTAATGGGTTGCCACCTACCTCTAGAGGTTCCCCCCAGCCACTAATGGGTTGCCCCCTACCTCTAGAGGTTCCCCCCAGCCACCCCCGCCCCCCCCCCCCCCCCCATGACTTCATCCCGTCCCCACCCAAAGCTCAAGCTTCCTGGACACGCTCGTTTGAGCAATCTGGAATCTGTAGAAGGCTCGCCGTGTAGGCGGCCTTGGCTATTTTGCCGGCTTGCTGGTCTGCGGCCCAGGATGCGCCTGCAGCGCCGTGTTGTCCCAAGTTCTTGAGGCACCAAGCTTGAGGATTCTCTGGCAGATATGTTCACGATGTCATTCACGTCTCAACGGGTTCTTCGGGTGTCCCATTCAAAAAAACACCCGAAAAATATGACGACTTTGCTAAACTGGACCCAACTCCCCATACTCTTTTTTTTGCCATTTTTCAGCATTTTCCCCCGATTTTTCGGTTTTTTTTTGAAAAAAATTATTTTTTGTCCAGAATCGACACCCCCCTACATGTATAATACTTGCATGTCAACTATTATACATGTATAATACATGTATATGCCTGAAATATACATGTAAAATACATGTATATCAAGTAAAAATACATGTATAATACTTGCATGTCAACTATTATACATGTATTTTTACTTGATATACATGTATTTTACATGTATATTTCAGGCATTTACATGTATTTTACATGTATAATACTTGTCATGCAAGTATTATACATGTAAAATACTTGCATGACAAGTAAAATACTTGCATGCAAGTAAAATACATGTATTTTACTTGCATGCAAGTATTTTACTTGTCATGCAAGTATTATACATGTATTTTACTTGTCATGCAAGTATTTTACATGTATAATACTTGCATGACAAGTATTATACATGTAAAATACATGTAAATGCCTGAAATATACATGTAAAATACATGTATATCAAGTAAAAATACAAGTATAATAGTTGACATGCAAGTATTATACTTGTATTTTTACTTGATATACATGTATTTTACATGTATATTTCAGGCATATACATGTATTATACATGTATAATAGTTGACATGCAAGTATTATACATGTATAATACATGTATATACTTGTAGTTATACATGTAAAATTTACAAGATCCCACCGTGCACGAATCTTGCCCCCCCCACCCCCCCACCCCCCCACCCTTCCCCCCCCGTGAGAAGGTGCCGGGAAACTTTCCTTTTGCCTTCACTCTTGACAATCAACCCCCCCGACACCCCCTCCCAACCTGTTCTCAACCTGTTCTCATGCCCAGCTTTTGCTGGTGCATTCCTCTGAGCATCTGCAGCTCTATCACGCTTATGTTGCATCCTGTGTGCCGCTCATGCATGTGTTACTACACAGCGTAACGCATCCATGTTGCCTGCCCACGTTGCCCGGCACAGCTGTCAGGCGAGTGTATGTCTCAGGCACAGTCGGAGGGTACGCAACGGAGCTTTTGCGTGTCTGCCTGTCCTGCGTCGCGTGTGCGTGTCTGCGACTATGCGAGACGGGACGTGTCGGTTGCGAAAGAGAGAGCCAGACCTGCCGACGTCACCCCCCCCCCCCCCTACCCCCCCACACCACGGACTAGTCGGGCAGTGACGGGTGGGGTCGACTAGTCGGGACGACGGGTGAAAACTCGACAGGCGGCACCCGTCGACTCGACGGGTGAACCTGCTGAAACGACGGGTGTTCCAGCCATTTCCTGTTGATATGGGCCAATTTCCATTGAAAACTAGGGGAGTACCTTGCATGGCATCAGGTTATTTTTCACGCCGAGCTATCTTCCCTGCACAGACCCACCCCCCCATTACTTTCCATTTACAATTCCTACTTGATGGGGCCTCAAGTGCATGTGCGACGGCTGTTCTCGTGGATTTTCATTGTTCGAGGGATCTTGACTCTGACAAACTGTGTCAGTTTGACAGAGCAACCTACTTCATGAAGGTGATCACTTTTCTGCCAGGCAAATTTTCGCCCCAGCCCCCAACCCTTGCACAACCCACAAGGCAGTCTCCAAGATACCGTACCCTCATCACCACCCAGGCCAAGATACCCCAAGATACCATCATCACCACCCAGGCCACCCAGACGAGCCACACCAATCAATGCCAGCGGCAAAGCGTACTGCAGCGCAGGCCCTCGCCAGCGCTGTGGACATGACGGTGTTTGTACGTGCTTGGATCAACACGTACGTTGTCGAGCGTGATGCTGATGGGTTGAGCCACATGACCCTGAAGCAGCTTCTCGGCAAGCTGACGGATACTACCATCAAGTCGACTGATCCCATCATCAGTCTTGCCCTGTACAAAAAGTATGAGAAGCTGGGGGGTGGGGTGATCAGCAAGTCGACCGCGCTGAAGGATGGTCGCACGATGTACGCTGCCCGTGTCAATAGCGGGTCAGACATCGAGTTTGTCGGGTTGGGCCTCCGGAAGAGCAACGGGAAGGACCACCCGACAGGGCTCAAGGAGATGGCCGACGCCTGCCCCGCGGCACCTATCGGTACCGCTGCAGCTATGGTGAAGCTGTACGAGGCGGAGAAGAAACAGGCACAGAAGACCCAGCAGAAGACCGGGCCACCGAAGGCCAACAAGGTGGCCTACCCCCAGTTCTCGGGGGCTCGCAAGAAGGAGGGCGCCAACCTGTACTACGCCTTCGCAGTGGAGGTGGGGTTTGCGCAGCTCCTCAGCTGTTCCCAGAACGGCCACCAGGTGACGCTCTCGTGGACACGCCTGCGGAAGACTAATGATCTTCCGAAGGGCGAGTACTCCACGGTCCTCATCATCCCGCCAGAGTGCCTGCTCAATCTGCAGGTCAAGGCAGAGGCGCGTGATGAGGACGGCATCATTTCCGTCAAGTGTCCGTTGCTGACCAAGCAAGGTTCAGCAATGGACACGACAGCAAGTGATGGCAGCAAGTGGAAGCTGCTGATGGGAGACGATGATGATGATGAAGAAGATGGTGGGGATGAGGGCACCGAAGATGATGGTGGAGACGGCAGTGATGGCGGGGATGCCAACGCCGACACCATCGGCGACTCCACGCCGACCGTGTTCCACAGTGCAGACCTTTGAGCGAGCCAGGAGGAGAGAAACATGATGCATCAGCGAAATACTGACAGCCCCAAGCCCCTGACCTCTGACCCTGGTAAATGATCACTTGTGCCTTTTTCTCTACGGTTTCAACATTTGGGTATCAACTAGCCACTATCAAAGCTGCACTCACTCTTCCATTGCAGGAGGCACCATGCCGGTCGAGGAGGATATCCGCCTGGCCCTGGTGGGAGAAGGCCTGCGTGAGCACAGGTTCGATGCTCAGCTGTCTGGCCGCAAGTGTGGGGAGATGTCGAAAGCGTTGCGTCAGAAGGTGGCGGAGGCCGGGGAGAAACCCCCTCAACTCGGGCTCTCGCGAAAAACTGTCGCGAAGAAGGAAACCCCTCTGCGCGAAGAGGCTGAATACCGAAAGGGAAACCTGAGCGCGACGCTTTGCCACATCATTGATACATACCAGTTTCAGGTCGACAGCCCATTGGTAGTGATCTCGGCGGACGGGTACAACCCGGGATCTGGGAGCAGAACGTCGCGGGAACGGCTGGCCGTAGGCATTTTCGACGGTGCCTTCGCAACACGGTTGGTGACAGTTGCCGATAAGCAGAAGGACGAGTACAGAACGTGGTTCACGTTCAACTTCCTGAAGCAAATCGCAAGAGTGCAGAGAGGGGTTTTCGAAAAGGCGAACGTGATGTTTCGGCTCGCCGGCTTTAGGGTAGCAGGGGACCATCTTGAGCTGTGGTCGGCATTTAGTAAGATGGGGTCATCTTCGCACAGGAGCGCGTTTTGTACCACACCACGAAATGACTGGTTGAAACAGCTCCACGCCTGCCACAGGGCTAGCATCCAGGAACTTCATGAAGCTGGGTTTGAGAGCCTGTACGCAGGGGTGTTCACCTCCACAGCGTACACGATCACACCCCCCCTGCACGACATAAAAGGGGTCATCGCAATACTCGCAGAGATCTTGCCTGACGGACCTGCCGTGCAGAAGGCTGTCCTTGGCAGCTCAACGTGTTCCAACATGACGGGAAACCAGGCCAGAGATGTTCTGAGTCGCTTACTCACCATTACCAAGACGAAGGGGGTGCAGCATCTACTCTGTATTGCAATGGAAATGCTTGTGCATTTCCGCTACAACGACATCCCCATCAAGTACCACCAGGAGGGAAAGTGCGCGAAAGAGTTCATCTTCTCGCTCATCGCAATGCACATCCTTGTGTTTGTCCTGGAGTGGGTGTCACCTGGGAGAACATCCGAGGGGCGTGGTGTTACATATATCCATTCGATGAGCCACTGGTTTGATCCAGAAGATGCACACCCCCTCGCCCTGAGTGACGAGGAACTGGAGAGGGGGAATGGCGTCTCCAAACGCCATGCCCTGAGGGTGACATCGCAGCAGACCGCCGAACGGGACCTGCTGCTCTTCGAAATGCAGAGGACCAAAGGCAAGGGGTGCGGCCTGCTGGACCAACCGAGCACCCCGACCCTCCTGAAGTTCGGCGCGATAAAGCTTTGCTGCTGTGTCACTGCGAGGAACGCTTGTTGGAAGGGAACAACGGCAGCACTGCAGCGGAGACTCGAGTCCCTCGGCCTTGGATCTCACGTCACAAAAAGGGGGCGATGGGGCCAACAATTTCTGGGCGACCCGGAAAACACCACTCCAAAGGCAACGCTGCTCGCATGCATCTGCAAGTCCAAATCCTGGGGCAACACCTGACCCCTGCCGCCGACGTGAGCAGCGAGGGGGCCTGGAAGACATACCCGATGCTCTTCTCCCTTCTCCCTTCGCCCCCCGGCCCCCCTCACCAGAACTTGGATGCAACCCGCATAACGAGTGAATGGGGGTGGTGGTGGTGGGGGGGAGATATATATATCTCTGGGGTTCCTTAGTTTCGACTTCACCCCCTCCCCCACTCCCCCCCCCCCCCTCCACCTTCTTACCTCTCTCTCGTCACCCCCTCCCGCCCCCACGTCTCTCTTGCCCCCCCCACAGCATATTGCACAACACAGCCCGAGGGTGCTCTTGCTAAGGTCTCGGGCAACTGCCTGCATAAAGAGGGCAGGGAGGGATGCTGCACGTCTCCCCCCCCCCCCTCTCTCTGTGCCCCTCGGAGATTCTTATGCTGGCACTCTTCTGCTCTTCTGACCTCTAACGAACCCTCCCACCCACCCCGTCCCCCCTTCCCCCCTGCTCACTCGCCGCCCCACCCACCTGCCTGCTGCCATGCCATGCTGAAGCACTCCCGAGCGGTGGGCTCGTTGTGTGTCACTCTCATCCCCCCCTGCGTTGCACAGTCGCGGGGACGACACGTCGGACAGATGCCGGGGGTGCAGGCGTCGCTGGGTGGGGGATCTTTGATGTTTCACCGTTCACTTGTTGACTTAGCAGTGTTGAGTGCAGGTGAAAATGACATTCGTACACCCCACGCAAACAAATGAAGGTACGATGCATTATGATGTGTTATGTTTCCCGTCGCAATGAACAGTGAAGCAAACAAAACTGTTCTACATGGGATGTATGCCGAGGTCGCAGGGCTGCAGCCACGGGCGGTCCGCAGCGCGACCTCTTCGTACTCGGCGACGGTGTGACGTCGCGTGATGGAGACATCACGCGGCGTCGCACCTGAGTCCCACGAGGTCGTGCTGCGGACCGACGCTGTGTCTGTTGGAGGATACCGAACGCACTGTGGGACATACACCGTGCTGCCTGTGCGGTGCGTGTGTCACGGTGTGCGGTGTTGCTTGTGTGACAATTCGGCCCTGGTCATAAAGCTGTGGTCACCGTGTTGAGTGTTCAAACGGAAGGCCAGCAGCAGGAGAAACAAGTACAGTGATGCAGTGCTGGTCGCAGCACGGTAAACTGCAACAAGAAGCGGAATGATGAGCATCACGGGGTGGTGGATGCGGAAATCACATCCGCATGTGCACTACCAATACATTTTGAATTTTTCTGAATTCCCTGACACACACACACATACTGGCGGTACTGATTGACATTTGCGGGTGTCTGCACGCACGGTGTCCAGGACTGAGGACATCCCACAGTCCTGGACACCGTGAGGATGACATGCATCTGTGGGCAGGATCAGCGGCCAACACCGACCTGCACCTTCACGAGTCCTGCAGACGAGCTGCACACACCAGCACAGCCGAGCCTCATGATCATCAGGCAGACCCGTGCCTGCACTGCAGGAGGTGTTCACATTGCACCACATCGCACGTCTGTCCCTTCACTTCGCCGCATTAGCCGTCGTCCTGCACGTCCTTTGCCGGCTGCAGCTTCAGCCCACCGCTGCACGTGCAGCATCCTGCAGCACGTTGCCACACCTTGTCCGATGCAGCAGGCAGGCGTGGCACCCACTCCGATTGGCTGCAAGCCCGCAAGCACTTCCGTGCGATGATGCCTGTGCTGCTGTTGGTGTGTGTGCAGAACAGATCGCATCAAGAGCAGGAGGCGCTCGGTGTGTTCTGCACCGCCACAAGAGCCGCGTGTGTGTGTCTTCAGGGTGGGGGCAATTCCGGTTTTCGTGACGGGGAGGGGTGAGGGCTGCTGCTTGCAGGCTTCCCCTCACACCTCCTCAAAACCACTTTTTAGACAGGTAGTGCACATGGGGTGGGGTGGTTTCCGCATCCACCGCTCTTGCGGCAGGGCTCGCCCCTTGGGCTGTCCTGCCGTTGTGTGTTCGGACAACGATGTACTTGTAAGGAGTCGCGTCAATGTATTGGTGTTCTTTAGCTGTGCTCTCGAGTACGGAAAATGAAAGGTCCACCAGAACAATGACATTCTGACTTCCTGACCAGGAAATGGTTTCTAAGATAAATATTGAAAGGTGAGCTACTGTTTGCATGGGGCAGTCAGTGCCTCGAGAAGAGATAACGTGTTGTGGAGTGGGATGTGAACATAGGCACGGGAGGTGGTTCTGTGTACTGTTGTGGCACAGGAGCGCATCAACCGTGTGTCATATTCCACTCATGCAAATAAGATATGAGAGTTGTGAGTTTATGCTGATGCATAGTGTGTCCAAAGCCAGAGACTAGGGGCACGCCGATATCCACATGCCGCTGTGCTCGCCACTTCGGCGGCATTGGCAGCAGGCTTGTGGTGTGGGGACGAGCGAAAGAGCAAATGAACATCTACACCCCCAGTGGCCCCACCCCACAGCGCCTCCACTCCCCGCATAGGTGCGACAGATCGCCCGTCACTGCCCTGGTTGCGGGTATCAGCACCCACCTTTCGGGGCACACAGGGCGTGCAGTGCGGTTCACAGCCACACACTGACACCCGTCAGGCCCCTGGACCGACACCTGGTGCCACCATCTCAACCCCTGATCTCGAACCCGATGGGGTGCGTTAACCCCGACGAACGTGTCAGTCTACTGCCCCGAATAACAAATAATTCGTTCCTATTCCAACGTATGTTGTCGGTGTGTATGGTATGCGATTCTTTGATTTTCATTTGACATTATGCGTTCGAAGGCAGTGAGTCGCTTTAAGATATCATCTTCCCCGTACCACGCCATCTGTCAAGGAAGGTGGTGGGAAGGACTACCGTTTTGAGGTTTATTCCTGTTTGAAGAACTGTTGATCATAACTGTCTTGTTTCATACCCTAACGTTTTTCCTCATTATGACCCGACACGTTGCCACTCTCTCGTACGTCACGTTTATTAAATCATGCACGTTGTCTATAGCAGAGCTATTCCTAACTAGGGGTCCGGATTCCATGATTTTGAATTTCAGATTTTTTCTCTGTCTGGCGCGTTTTTTTTGCACTCTGTTTAGCGCGTTTTTTTTGCACTGCAGGAAAAAACAATCTGGTGAGGATTCACCGGAGTGGAGGGTGCTGAGGGGCTGAGCGGCTGGGGGGATGCTGCGAGAAGATGCACCAAGCAAAGACACACGGCCCCTCCGGGGCCGTGTGTCTGTGTTCATTGGTGCATTTCTCCGCACCTTCCGACTTACATGTCTACGGGGGTCTGAGCCCACATGGCAACCCCGAGTAAGGGGTGCAAACAGACACCCCATGGCCAAAATGACCCCGCCGCGATCCGCACAGATCCCAAATATTCAGAGGAACAGGGTTTTGAAAAACCTGTAAGTGGGGTCCAGCTGGGTGGGTGGTGTGGGTGGGCTGATTTCTGGCCTCCCAGTCACATCCTCCCTTCAGAAGTCCCCTGAACCAGACCCACATTTCATGGGTGAAACTTGGCACGCACACCACCAAAATGACCCCACTACGATCCGCACGGAGCTCAAATAATGCAATAACGCCAGTCATGTGCGGCGATGCGATCAGTTTTGAGCCCCCCAAACAGGTGCCTCAGTAGCGCGTTTTTTTGTATCCGATTTCGGTCACCAGCCCCCCGGACCCCCAGATTTAGGAAAAGCCCTGGTCTACACGGTGGACTCCAGCGGGGGTAGGGTAACCCTTTTCGGGAGTCTCAACTAGGGGGAGTCCAACTCCCGCTAGCGGGAGTATAGACTCCCGCTAGCGGGAGTCTATACTCCCGCTAGGGGGAGTCTGACTCCCCCTAGCGGGAGTCTTTTCACCTATTTTCACTCATTTTTCCCATGATACCTATGCAATGTGGCACTCGTCACTGAAGTACAGCCACACCAAACGAAACGGACGTTTCCACCCATCCCAGCTCGCAGACCTGATTCACAAAAATGGGGAAGACGACAACGAAGCCGGCAGCGAAGCCGGCGGCAAAGTCGATTAAGAAGAAGAAGAGCGCAGAGAGTCCCGAGGCTGCGGAGGCGACGAACATTGTGCATGATTTTTGCACGGCCTTCCCTGTTAAAAAAGGGGGCAGTGTGCTGACACTGGGATCCATTAGAAGGCTCCTAGCAACGGTGTTGAGCAAGGAGCTCCACCAGCACAGCACCCAGGTGGCCAACGCAATCATCGCCATGTCTTCCCTGACATGGATAAGTTCGCTGTCAGGGAAGTCGCAACGATGCGGAAGGAGGGCGCTCTCCGTCATATACAAGGTGGAGGCGAAGTATGGCAAGGTGCAGGATACAAACGTGTCGTCGGGGGCAGCCTGAAGCCGCGAATGATCGCGACACGGGCGAACGGCTTGGCACCGTGGGTCTGGATAGATGCTGGAGTTCGGCCGGGTGAAACCGGAAGTCGCAGCAAAATTTGCCCCCCCAGATTTCTTCCTCAAACCCACCCGTGGGCTGATCCGGCCTTGCACGGTGGACTCCAGCGGGGGTAGGGTACCACTACCGGGTTTAACCCTTTTCGGGAGTCTCAACTAGGGGGAGTCCAACTCCCGCTAGCGGGAGTATAGATCAGCAGTGGGCAACAATGAGGCGATGCGGGGGGCGAGGGCACCGATGCTCACTGTGCGACATCCCAGAAGAACGCTGGTATCAACAGGTGCATCGATACCCGCACCTGACTCTCTCTGAGATGAAAGAGGCTGGCTACCCCTCCCTCTTGGCAGGTGTGCTTCCCAATGCCCGCTACGTCACCCCAGCACTCCATGACTGCAAGGGGCTCGCCATGCGGCTGATCAGGGTACTGGATGAGACAACAAAAAAAATATTCGACAAGACCTGTACAAACCTTGCACTGAATGTGTCGCAGAATGGGACAGGTGCTCAGTTCCGGAAGGTCGTGCTTGCCTGTCACAGGACACACCTACAAGGGCTTGTTCCGCTACCTCTTTGTCTCCCTTGCAGACCTCATGCATTTCCGGTATGCAGACATCCCCTGGCGCTTCTGGGGATGCAAGGATGAGTCAGCCCGGATTCCCTTCTTGCGTGCTCGGATCTCAGGGCATATATTTCACTGGTTGATGGAGCATGCCGAAAAGGGATCAACGCGCAATGCCTACGTACACAGTCTCCATCATTGGTGGGCTCCAGAAGATGCAGTGCCTCTGCAGAACAACGACGAATTTGAAGAAGCAGAGAACGGACATCGCAAGAAAGATGCCGTTACAATCGCCAGCTCCGCAACTTACGAGAGAGATCTTGCGATGGCAGAAGAGAAGCGGCGCGCATCGGGCATGCCTTGGAAGGTTGCGCACCTGTCGCAGGACGGGATCCTCGGGTATAGAGAAGTCATCCTGTGTCCGTGTCTGCACACCCGACACGCTCATAGATTGGCTGTGTATGTTCTTTGCACACAGTTGACACAGCTGCAGAAGGGGTTTGTGCACTGCAACACACAGGACTTCGTTGAACCCATCAGCGCGCCCTACTTCCTGTTCCGGTTCCCCGAAGGACACCGCAAAT
Source organism: Rhynchopus euleeides (assembly GCA_963210315.1). NCBI lineage: Eukaryota > Euglenozoa > Diplonemea > Diplonemida > Diplonemidae > Rhynchopus > Rhynchopus euleeides. The sequence goes on from OY723239.1 coordinate 2,019,394, forward strand.
TATCGCTCTGCTTGTGCAAAATGCCAATCCCGCTGGGGGCGACTTTCACACCATTCGTGTCATCCGAGGCGACTTTGAGCACGCTTGACCAACGCGCACAGCAGGAGGGGGATGACAGTTCTGACGAAGAAGATGAGGCCTGCAGGATGGCTTGTCTTGCCCAAGGTGTAACACAACTACGACAGGCGATGGCCGCACTTTGACACCTCAAATTCTAACCGCTCACCTCCGCAGGTGCAGCCGCTACCAGGAGGATAGGTAGGTAGTCCAGAGTCCGGGGAAACTGACAGAAGCAAAACAAGCCCCTCCCCATCCCTCTTCCACCATGATTTTACCCCCCACGCCAGTAGACTGTAACTATATCATGGGAAAAATGGATGAAAATAGGTGAAAAGACTCCCGCTAGGGGGAGTCAGACTCCCCCTAGCGGGAGTATAGACTCCCGCTAGCGGGAGTCTTTGACACCCGCTCAGACTCCCGCTCCCAGACTCCCGCTAGGGCCGCTGGAGTCCACCGTGTATAGTACGCGGTGTAGAGTTGTTCACCACTCGCATGCAGGCCCCAGCCATGCAGGACGGCATCACAGAGGAGTCAACAGCAAAACACAATGCTGCAAAGCAAGGCAACAGACAAGGCAACACAACACACGTTGCTGTGAACGGACTTGAGATGTCGTTGGTCAGTCCGTTCGTGATGTCAGTGTTTCGCGCAGCACGGCAAATCCACATCTTTTCCACAAATTGCAAACGGTTTTCCAATTTTCCAATTTCGTGTCCTGGTGTGTGCTAAGGAAGCACAAGGCTTGCCCTGTGCTTCCTTGGTGCATCGGACGGCACCACTGTGTCCATGTGGGCAGCGGGAAGTGGCACCGGTTGCCCTCGCAAGGAGCCCGCCACACGACACACGACAACAGCGGTGCTTGCTTTCTGACCGTCGAAGTATCAAATGTGTGTGCAGCTCTCTTGTGTGTCTGTATCAATGGTGGGACGGCCACGCCTTCTGGGGTGCGCTTGCAACGGTCGGAAGGGCTTTCAAATGCTTCTCATGCGCCTGTGTGTGGCGTGGCATGGGGTCGAAGCGCAGACAAGCGGGTTGGTTCTTGCGCTGCTGTCCCTCGGGGATGCTGGACTCCCAGCATCCTGGCCTCAAAATTTGTGCATTGCACTTCCGGGTGGCCGACACGCTTGCGTGTGTCGGCCGCCTGGCTGAATTTTGTGGAGATGAGACTTGTCGGGTGAAACGAACACGCCACCCTTGATTGGGCTGGCTGGGCACTGCAGAGGAAGCATTACACCACTACACAATCGCATACTTAATAGACACTCCCACCACCCCACCTCCCCACCCCATACATTCGTTCAGTTCTATCCTGCTTCTTTCCAGCATCCTTCACTCACCTCCCCGTTTTCTCGGCCCCTCTGGGTCTTTTGCTGTTTTTTCCTTCCCCATTTCCCCATTTCCAGACGAACCGATACTCCGCTGTGAACCAGAAGGTCGACGCAGCACCACCGCAGCCACCCTCACCCTCACCCCCGCAACCCACCCCCTCCCAATCCCAAACCCCGCCCCTTTGCACTTCCGCACCGCGGTGCCACACACACACACACCTTGCCGCAACTTTGATACGGACGAGGGGCCTCTTTCACTTGCAGCGTCGTCGTCACACTGACGGTAACGTGGGGAGCAGGGGTGAGGGCAGGCAACGAAGTCGCTGCCCACCCAGCAGGCAGGGAGTTGACCGAGCCACCCCACCCCACCCCACTGCACGACACCCACAGGCCCAGGTCTGTCAGCACACGAAGGCACCGACCCGTCAAGATGCCCCAGGCGACAGAAGTCAAGAAGTACTACAAGCTGCTTAACGTGCTGCCGGTCATTCAACGCAGCCAGGTGTGTGACATCCTCGAGCATGTCTGCGGCGCGACCCTCGTGGATGTGCATTTCAACGGACGCCATGGGATGAACATCGTCTTCTGCACTGTTCCAGGGGCGGTGCTGACAGACGAGGAGAACACCCTCATCCACAAGGATGTCACCAAGCTGATGCCGCCCGGTGGTGCTGAGCTGACCATTGAGAAGCTGCCGTCCTTCGAAAAGAAGACCCGCAAGTGCGGGCAAGAGCTCCGTCTTTTCGGGTTCCCTGTCGACCACAATGGCTGCAGCTCCCCGCCCCTGTCCTAGGTGGGAATGGAGGCACTCGGCTTCGCCGCTGCCGAATGGTTGGCAGGGGCGGGGGTGGGTGGCGCTAAACTCTGCAGCGTTGAGTATGCGGTAAAGGCGAAGCCAAACCGCCGTGCGAAGAAGGGCAATGTGCCCCCTCCCAAGGTGCTGAATATCGTGCTGCAGCTGCCGACACAGGAGGCTGTGAGACGGGCTGTGTCGCTCACTCGGTGCAGGCTAGACATGCTGACTGTGCAGCACACCGGTGGGAGGGTGTTTCTGTACGTGTCGCAGCCAGGCGACAAGCCCAGGTGGTACTGTAAAAAGGTGAGGCACACCGCCAGCCACAACAACAACCTCTCGTCGTGGCAGATGATCCTCCCCGTGATAAACTACCGTTCTCACCTGCCTGACGAGCACGCAGACAACTGGCGCGTGCCGGCAGCAGGCTGCAACATGCTGCAGCACATGCAAAATCCCGCTTCCAGCCTGAATGAGGACGACTACAACGACTGCCGCTCCCTCGTGCCGGAAGCAGGCTACGACATGCCGCAGCACATGCCAAGCCCTCCTTCTCACCCTGCCACACCACAGAACAACAGGGTGTGGTCGCACAGCCCGTACAACCTGGAGTGACTTGACAGCATGCGTGTGTCGGCAGCAGCGAGCCCCAGTGCCAATTCGATGATTTGAGGGGGGCTAATCGCGCATTTCATCCAAGGCTGGCAGAAGCAAGAGCCAGCCCTCCCCCACATTTCATAATGGACGAAGGGGTGAATGAAGATCAACTTCGTGTGACCGCGTTTTCTCTTACCACACCCCGTTTTATATGTCGGGGGCAGTGGGCGAATGTTCAAATTCTGAGACTCTCGATTCACCACCCACCCACCCACCCGCCCCCCTCATTGCGGGGCACCCCACCCTCCCGTCGCAGATGTTTGGTGAAACCCACCCGTGTGGCAGAGAAATATTCTGCAAGAGCCATGCTGGGTCGGAAGAAGAGCAGATGTTGTGTGTTTCCCGCAACAGCTCCCCCAGGGGAGCAGCGGATTTGCACTTGATATGGATGCTGCTGTATTTGTGTTTGCAACACAAGCTGCGGCAACCCCCTCTCACCCACCTCCCTGTGACGTATTCTCGGCCTATGGAGGGCACCGTCTCATGCGGCATGCGTTGTTCATGCGCTAGCTGCAAGAGTCGGTGCCCTGCTGCCTTTGCTGGTTTTGCTTTAACCAGGAACGAAGTAAGTAACGAAGTAACGAAGGAAATCGTACGACTGAAGCTTTTGGATTAGCACCTCCATGCCACTTCACAAAGCCTCAACACAGCCTTGAGACAGCAAGTGTACGCTCAACAAGAAGTAGTCCAGCTGTTCTCCCACAGTTGCTGGACAGGGTGTCTATAATAAAGCGAAAGGAGTACGATTTTCCCCATTTTTTCTCGGTTGTCTGGAGAGAGACGCCTGCACGCAGTGAACCAGAAGGTCGACGCAGCACCACCGCAGCCACCCTCACCCTCACCCCCGCAACCCACCCACCTCCCAATCCCAAACCCCGCCCCTTTGCACTTCCACACCGCAGTGCCGCACGCCCACAGCACACAGCCTGAAGAATCCAGGTCCTGGCTGCGGATTTTTGCTGGCCGATGTCTCCCAGCCACTTCCCTCTACACCCCGCCAGCACGCACCCGCATCCTGCTGGAGGTGGCTCCGCTGTCGCTTCATTTCTCCTTCCCTCTTTCTCCGCTTACCTTCCCCCCACCGCACCCACGCACCCGAGTGCACTGACACCCCTACACATGCACCATAGGTCTCTCTTGCTCACACACCAACACACAACATGCCGCGTGCGACTGACGGGAAGGGCTTCCAGCGTGGCCTCTCACCTGCTCACGACAGCAACCGGAACCTCAGCCCGACTCCGATCGCCTATAAGATTTTTAGGATCGCACCGGGTGTGACACGGGCTTGTATATGTGCTTTCTTGGAGCGGGCCTGTGGCGGGACCCTCCTTGACACCCACTTCTTCGGTCGGGCAGGCATCAACGTTGTCTTCTCTGTGGCCGCGAAACTGCAACACCCCGACCAAGAGGACCGCATCGCCTCTGGGATTGCTGCACTGACCCACGCCGCGTCACCACTCCCACTTCGCTCGGTTCCCTACGAGAGCAAGCCCCGCTGCCCCACACGTCTCCTGCATGTGGCAGCACTCGCAAGAGGCGATGACGGCAGCATCCCAGATGATCTGCCGGAGGAGGTGATGCGGTACGTCGGGGTGTGTGCTGCCCACTGGGTGGCAGGGAAGGTTGCAGGAAACGTCGACCTCTGCATGTCTGAGGTTGTGGAGATGGCGCAGAAGAGTGCTACGCGCCAAAGCTTTCCGGGGGCTGTGCCGCAGAAGAGGCTGGAGGTGATGCTGCAGCTGACGTCACCCAAGGCGGTGCAGCAGGCTCTCGGGCTGACCCACAGCAGCCTCGACATGCTGACGGTGCGATACCCCGGTGGGTCTGTTCATCTATACGTGTCGCAGTCTGGCCACAAGAAGAAGTTCAAGTGGCACGAGCCCATCCTCTACAGGGTATCTTCACGCAGGGGTGCACCCAGCATGCCGCCACCCCTGAACGGGTGCTGTATTGTTGAGGAGGCAGAGCACGCACGTCCCGCTTCCGACCTGCCTGATGACTACGACGACTACAGCGACTACTTGTCCCGCGTGCCGGCAGCAGGCTACAACGCTGGTTCGGATGGCATCGGGTACAACGTCGCTGTTCCGCACCCATTTGTCTTCGCTGGCACCACGCCGATGCACGCCGAGCTGCTGTATCACACGACAGATGGCTACAACGCTGGTTCCCATGATTTCGATGGCATGCAACAGTGCATGGCAGCAGCCAACGGTTGCAGCATCGCTGCTTCCGCCTCACAGCCATACCATGCCTATACTGGCGCACCGTTGTGCGCCCCCGCCGGTTGCACATACGAACCGGCGGAAACTCGTTGCATGTCCGAATCGGCGGATGACATGGACGCCGTCCTGCCCTATCTTTAGCAACGGATGAAAGCAGCACCCTGCGCCTGTCGAATGTCTACTAGAGGCCGCTCGGGCCTACATTGAGTAATGTCCCTCAGGGGGTCTTCGCTGGTCGTTATCCTTCGTCAATCTTCGTCAGTTTTCGCCCAATTCAACAGGAAATGCACCAAAATGCACTGACGACCACCCCGTAGCGAAGACCCCCTAACTGTGCCTTTTGCTCACTGCAGTTGCCCAGCGAGGGCACCGTCTCATTGCAGCATCTGTTGTTCATGCACCAGCTGCAAGAATCAGTGCACTGCTCCAATGCAATTGCTGTTGTTTCGAAGGGGGCCCTCGCTACCAGGTGTGACTGAGTGAGAAACAGTGAGTCACGGCCCACTTCCCCCCTCTGACTGACGAGCTGTGACTGGCAGCGAGGGCCCCCGAAGGCAATGCAATATACTATATGTTACCCCTGACAATCTTCTCAGAACTACGTAAATAAAGGGCCTCCAAAGAGAAACTACGCCAAGAAACACAACTCCGTAAAAGGTCAGTGTCTGTGTTTACTTTTTACGGTTCAGACTTTTTTTTGTTTACGGTAATGTGGAAGCGTTCAAGAAGTACAACCACTCTCTCTGAGATCTGGGACTTTTGTCCCCACCATTCCCTCCTGTCTACCCCCCGACACAAACAGATGCTCAAGAAGGGTTGCCTTCCCCATATTTCTGACACTCGATCGTCAAGGAAGAATTACACTACACCACCACAGCAAATTATGCACGCCCACCACACCACACACCCCATTCCTTCAGTTCTCGCTTCACCTCCCGTGCAATCCCCTCTCGCCACCCCCACCCACCCCGCCCCGCTTATTGCATTGTTCTCGGCCCGTTGCAGGACACATTCTCATTGCAGCGTCTGTTCATGCACCAGCTGCAAGAGCCAGCTTTTTGTTTGCGTTTTTTTGTTTTGTAGCCTCATGCAATGAAGGAGGAAATGGAACACAAGGCAAGCAGGCCCGACTGTGATGAAGGAGTCCCTAGGAAGTGCCGCATTTGCAGAGCCACATCTCACTTCACCAGGTCGACGTGCGACGTGTGTGCTGGTCGCATCGCAACAACCTCCTCCCTGTTGATAGTGGATGGATGTGGATGAGCATAGGGGGTCTTCGCTGGTCGTTATCCTTCGTCAATCTTTGTCAGTTTTCGCCCAATTCAACAGGAAATGCACCAAAATGCACTGACGACCACCCCGTAGAGAAGACCCCCATAACAAAGCAATTGAACAACCTCCCCATTCCCAGACCCGTTTTTAGTGACATGTGTCCTTGTGTTCCATTTCCCCATTTCCAGACGAACCGACACTCCGCTGTGAGGCAGAAGGTCGACGCAGCACCACCGCAGCCACCCTCACCCACACCCCCGCAACCCACCCCCTCCCAATCCCAAACCCCGCCCCTTTGCACTTCCGCACCGCGGTGCCGCACGCCCACAGCACACAGCCTGAAGAAGCCAGGTCCTGGCTGCGGATTTTTGCTGGCCGATGTCTCCCAGCCACTTCCCTCCACACCCCGCCAGCACGCACCCGCATCCTGCTGGAGGTGGCTCCGCTGTCGCTTCATTTCTCCTTCCCTCTTTCTCCGCTTACCTTCCCCCCACCGCACCCACGCACCCGAGTGCACTGACACCCCCACACATGCATCATAGGTCTCTCTTGCTCACACACCAACACACAACATGCCGCGTGCGACTGAGGGGAAGAGCTTCCAGCGTGGCCTCTCACCTGCTCACGACAGCAACCGGAACCTCAGCCCGACTCCGATCGCCTATAAGATTTTTAGGATCGCACCGGGTGTGACACGGGCTTGTGTATGTGCCTTCTTGGAGCGGGCCTGCGGCGGGACCCTCCTTGACACCCACTTCTTCGGTCGGGCAGGCATCAACGTTGTCTTCTCTGTGGCCGCGAAACTGCAACACCCCGACCAAGAGGACCGCATCGCCTCTGGGATTGCTGCACTGACCCACGCCGCGTCACCGCTCCCACTTCGCTCGGTTTCCTACGAGAGCAAAGCCCCGCTGCCCCACACGTCTCCTGCATGTGGCAGCACTCGCAAGAGGCGATGACGGCAGCATCCCAGACGATCTGCCGGAGGAGGTGATGCGGTACGTCGGGGTGTGTGCTGCCCACTGGGTGGCAGGGAAGGTTGCAGGAAACGTCGACCTCTGCATGTCTGAGGTTGTGGAGATGGCGCAGAAGGGTGCTACGCGCCAAAGCTTTCCGGGGGCTGTGCCGCAGAAGAGGCTGGAGGTGATGCTGCAGCTGACGTCACCCAAGGCGGTGCAGCAGGCTCTCGGGCTGACCCACAGCAGCCTCGACATGCTGACGGTGCGATACCCCGGTGGGTATATTTATCTGTATGTGTCGCAGTCTGGCCACAAGAGGAAGGGCAAGTGGCACGAGCCCATCCTCTACAGGGTATCTTCACGCAGGGGTGCACCCAGCATGCCGCCACCCCTGAACGGGTGCTGTATTGTTGAGGAGGCAGAGCACGCAAGTCCCGCTTCCGACCTGCCTGATGACTACGACGACTACAGCGACTACTTGTCCCGCGTGCCGGCAGCAGGCTACAACGCTGGTTCGGATGGCATCGGTTACAACGTCGCTCTTCCGCACCCATTTGTCTTCGCTGGCACCACGCCGATGCACGCCGAGCTGCTGTATCACACGACAGATGGCTACACCGCTGGTTCCTATGATTTTGATGGCATGCAACAGTGCATGGCAGCAGCCAACGGTTGCAGCATTGCTGCTTTCGCACAGCCGTACCAGTCAGATGCACCGTTGCCCGCCCCCGCCGGTTGCACATACGAACCTGTGGAACCTCGTTGCATGTCCGAATCGGCGGATGACATGGACGCCGTCCTGCCCTATCTTTAGCAACGGATGAAAGCAGCAGGAGGGCGACACCCTGCGCCTGTCGAAATATATACTAGAGGCCGCTCGGGCCTACATTGAGTAATGTCCCTAACTGTGCCTTTTGCTCACTGCAGTTGCCCAGCGAGGGCACCGTCTCATTGCATCATCTGTTGTTCATGCACCAGCTGCAAGAATCAGTGCACTGCTCCAATGCAATTGCTGTTGTTTCGAAGGCATTGCAAGATGTTATATGTTACCCCTGACAATCTTCTCAGAACTACGTAAATAAAGGGCCTCCAAAGAGAAACTCCGCCAAGAAACACAACTCCGTAAAAGGTCAGTGTCTGTGTTTATTTTTTACGGTTCAGACTTTTTTTACACAAACAATCTTGCTTGTGACAGTAAACAATAGGCTGTTGGCAGCGTGCAGTGCAACATACATAATTCCATGAACAGATATATTGCATAGTGCGCACAAACAAACGGTAATGTGGAAGCGTTCAAGAAGTACAACCACTCTCTCTGAGATCTGGGACTTTTGTCCCCACCATTCCCTCCTGTCTACCCCCCGACACACACAGATGCTCAAGAAGAGTTGCCTTCCCCATTTTTCTGACACTCGATCGTCAAGGAAGAATTACACTACACCACCATGGATGTATTCAGACCTTAATAAGAGAGGAAGAATTTTCGCCAAATCTACCTCCTCCTCCTCTTAGATTAAGACCTTAGGCCCAAAAAACACGCAACCTCTGAATCCCCTTAATTAAGATCTTGAACCTCTGAGTGTAACCTCTTTAAGGTCTTACACTCAGAGGTTAAGACCTTCATTCAATCTTAAGCAATAGTACGTTGACCCCTGCGTCTTAATTAAGGTCTTAGAATAAGAGGTTAAATGCAGGAACCTCTGAATAAGGTCTGAATATATCCATGCACCACCACAGCAAATTATGCACGCCCACCACACCACACACCCCATTCCTTCAGTTCTCGCTTCACCTCCCGTGCAATCCCCTTTCGCCACCCCCACCCACCCCGCCCCGCTTATTGCATTGTTCTCGGCCCGTTGCAGGACACATTCTCATTGCAGCGTATGTTCATGCACCAGCTGCAAGAGTCAGTGTTTTGCCCCGCCTTTGCGTGTTTTTGTTTTGTAGCCTCATGCAATGAAGGAGGAAATGGAACACAAGGCAAGCAGGCCCGATTGTTATGAAGGAGTCCCTAGGAAGTGCCGCATTTGCAGAGCCACATCTCACTTCACCAGGTCGACGTGCGACGTGTGTGCTGGTCGCATCGCAACAACCTCCTCCCTGTTGATAGTGGATGGATGTGGATGAGCATAGGGGGTCTTCGCTGGTCGTTATCCTTCGTCAATCTTTGTCAGTTTTCGCCCAATTCAACAGGAAATGCACCAAAATGCACTGACGACCACCCCGTAGAGAAGACCCCCATAACAAAGCAATTGAACACCCCCCCCCCCCCCATTCCCAGACCCGTTTTTAGTGACATGTGTCCTTGTGTTCCATTTCCCCATTTCCAGACGAACCGACACTCCGCTGTGAGGCAGAAGGTCGACGCAGCACCACCGCAGCCACCCTCACCCTCACCCCCGCAACCCACCCCCTCCCAATCCCAAACCCCGCCCCTTTGCACTTCCGCACCGCAGTGCCGCACACACACAGCCTGAAGAATGCAGGTCCGTGGCCCTGTCCACCGTGAGGGTGGCGTCCCGAGGAGCACTGCGGGTGCTGCAGGACTGCCACCTCCAGGATCGCCCTGGCCGTCCGCAGCATGCCCTGCCCCATTGCCGCAACTTTGAACCGGGCGAGGTCTGCCTGCAACCAGCAGCTCTCCTCCGACCTGGCATAACGTAGGTGTACCCAGCTGCCCTGCTCTCTGCATCCAACCTCTACCGAACACCACCACACTCCCTCTTGCCTAATGAGGTGTTCTCTTTACGGCTGTTGGAGAGACACCATCTGTTTCACATCGTCGTCGTCGCCATCGAGCCCACGGTCCGTTCGCTTGCATCAGTGTCGCCCACACACTGCTGGGGTGACTCTGTCGACCCTCTGCATCCCCCTTCTCCGCTTTACCATCTGCACTGCACTGCACACAGGTTACACATCAACTCTCGTCAAAATGCCTCGTGCGACAGAAGTGGGCAGCAAATCAAGCAGAACAAAAAGCAAAGCAAAACCTGCAGGTCGCCGTGGAAAAAAAACAAAAGGCACACCCGACAGCAGGCAATGCCAGGCCATGCCACGTCACGCAATCGTTCTCCTCCAAGATCAGCGGGATATCGCCTGGCGTTGGAAGATGCTCCATCAAAGCCCTTCTGCGGCACTGGAAAGGGACTATTGTGGACACTCAGTTCCAGGGAGAAGAAGGTGGCATCAACATGTTTATATCTACGCCGGTAGGACTGGATAAAAAACAGATACGGCGCATTGTTGCTGGGATCGCCAAACTGCTGGCCGGTGTGCCCAAGCCTTACATCATCACCCGACGGACTCCCTACGAGAGCAAGCCCCGCTGCCCCACACGTCTCCTGCATGTGGCAGCACTCGCAAGAGGCGATGACGGCAGTATCCCAGATGATCTGCCGGAGGAGGTGATGCGGTACGTCGGGGTGCGTGCTGCCCACTGGGTGGCATGGGAGGTTGCAGGAAACGTCGACCTCTGCAGGTCTGGGGTTGTGCCGCCGAAGTCTCAGAATCACCAAATCATTCCGGGGGATGTGCCGCAGAAGAGGCTGGAGGTGATGCTGCAGCTGGAGTCACCCAGGGTGGTGCAGCAGGCTCTCGGGCTGACCCACAGCAGCCTCGACATGCTGACGGTGCGATACCCCGGTGGGTCTGTTCATCTGTACGTGTCGCAGTCTGGCCACGAGAAGAACTTCAAGTGGTACACGCCGCCCCTCTACAGCGTTTGTGCACCCAGCATGCCACCCCTGAACGGGTGCTATACTGGTGGGGGTGCGGAGCACGCAAGCCCCCCTTCCAACCTGCCTGATGACTCCGACTGGGCAGCAGACTACAACGCTGGTTCGGATGTCTTCGGTAACGTCGCTGTTCCGCCCCCGCCCGCCCCCGCTGACACATCGACGCCGATGCACGCTGAGATGCTGTATCACACGACAGATGGCTACAACGCTGGTTCCTGTGATTTCGATGGCATGCAACAGTGCATGGCAGCAGCCAACGGTTGCAGCATTGCTGCTTCCGCCTCACAGCCGTACCAGTCAGATGCACCGTTGCCCGCCCCCGCCGGTTGCACATACGAACCTGTGGAATCTCGTTGCATGTCCGAATCGGCGGATGACATGGACGCCGTCCTGCCCTATCTTTAGCAACGGATGAAAGCAGCAGGAGGGCGACACCCTGCGCCTGTCGAAATATATACTAGAGGCCGCTCGGGCCTACATTGAGTAATGTCCCTAACTGTGCCTTTTGCTCACTGCAGTTGCCCAGCGAGGGCACCGTCTCATTGCAGCATCTGTTGTTCATGCACCAGCTGCAAGAATCAGTGCACTGCTCCAATGCAATTGCTGTTGTTTCGAAGGCATTGCAAGATGTTATATGTTACCCCTGACAATCTTCTCAGAACTACGTAAATAAAGGGCCTCCAAAGAGAAACTCCGCCAAAAAAAACAACTCCGTAAAAGGTCAGTGTCTGTGTTTACTTTTTACGGTTCAGACTTTTTTTTGTTTACGGTAATGTGGAAGCGTTCAAGAAGTACAACCGCTCTCTCTGAGATCTGGGACTTTTGTCCCCACCATTCCCTCCTGTCTACCCCCCGACACAAACAGATGCTCAAGAAGGGTTGCCTTCCCCATTTTTCGGACACTCGATCGTCAAGGAAGAATTACACTACACCACCACAGCAAATTATGCACGCCCACCACACCACACACCCCATTCCTTCAGTTCTCGCTTCACCTCCCGTGCAATCCCCTCTCGCCACCCCCACCCACCCCGCCCCGCTTATTGCATTGTTCTCGGCCCATTGCAGGACACATTCTCATTGCAGCATCTGTTCATGCACCAGCTGCAAGAGTCAGTGTTTTGCCCCGCCTTTGCGTGTTTTTTGTTTTGTAGCCTCATGCAATGAAGGAGGAAATGGAACACAAGGCAAGCAGGCCCGATTGTTATGAAGGAGTCCCTAGGAAGTGCCGCATTTGCAGAGCCACATCTCACTTCACCAGGTCGACGTGCGACGTGTGTGCTGGTCGCATCGCAACAACCTCCCCATTCCCAGACCCGTTTTTAGTGACATGTGTCCTTGTGTTCCATTTCCCCATTTCCAGACGAACCGACACTCCGCTGTGAGGCAGAAGGTCGACGCAGCACCACCGCAGCCACCCTCACCCTCACCCCCGCAACCCACCCCCTCCCAATCCCAAACCCCGCCCCTTTGCACTTCCGCACCGCAGTGCCGCACGCACACAGCCTGAAGAATGCAGGTCCGTGGCCCTGTCTACCGTGAGGGTGGCGTCCCGAGGAGCAGTGCGGGTGCTGCAGGACTGCCACCTCCAGGATCGCCCTGGCCGTCCGCAGCATGCCCTGCCATTGCCGCAACTTTGAGCCGGACGAGGTCTGCCCGCAGCCTTCGGCTCTCCTTTGACCAGGCGTAACGTTGGTGTTCCCAGCTGCCCTGCTCTCTTCCTTGCTGCAGCTGCCTCCAGGACACTCCTCGCAGTCCCACCGCTAACCGAAGTGCCTCGGACGACGTGTCCCCTGCTGCTGTATCGCATCGGGCTCTCGCCACTCCTCTAGATGGGCCGCAACCGCCGCCCACTCAGCTCCGCCTCCCAGCAGTGGTTGCCAGCACCCCACGACAAAATCCGATAATGCGGCGAGACCCTGTGCACCTTCCCCCTTCCCCTTCTCCACGGGCACACCCCACCGCGCGCCACCGGCACTCCCACACATGCAACACAGGTGATTCTAACCACACAACTCGATGGACCAACTCGTCAGGACGGCCGAGAGTTTTGTCTTCTACAAACTTCTGAATGTCCTGCCAGGAGTCAGCCTCAGTGGTGTCCGACATGTGCTGTGGGCGGCCTGCCGTGGCATCCTTGAAGAGCTCCACGTTGGGAAGAAGGCCATCAACATGATGTTCTCCGTGCCAGAGAAGCTCCAATCGCAGCAACGGAAGTACATCATCGATGACATGGCCAAGCTGGTGCCGGGCGGTGGCGATGTTTCTATCGAGGAGGTGCCCTCATTCGAGCTGCGGTGCCGCAAACCCACATGGCTGCTGCGCCTTCTCGGGTTTGCTGTGCAGGATGGTTCATGCTGCAGCCCGCCCGCCCTGCCTCAGTGTGTGGTGGATAGAGTCGCCGCCCGTGCTGCCGAATGGGTGGAACAGGTGGCGCAATGCACTGCCGTTGTCCGCAAGGCTGACTATGTCGCGAAGCCGGGGAAGCAGCCTCTGCTGGGTGTGATGCTGGAGCTGTCACACACGAACGCCGTGCAACAGGCTGTTGCCTTCTGTGACATGCTGCCTGTGCCATATGACGGTGGCTGCGTGCATGTGTATGCCTGGCAACCAGGTGCCACTCCGAAATGGTACCCACATGGCAGCGATGGGCTTTCCGAATCAAGGGATATCGTCGAGGCCAACCTGGGATATTTTTCGTAACTGTGCCTGGCTGGTGCCTGTCGATCCGATCTGGCACCCCCCCACCCCCCCACCCCGCCTTCCTCCAGTCCACCCGATCTGCCTCCTGCTGGCCACTGCCTGCCTCTTCTGCGGCAAGCTGCCCTCCCTTCTGCCCCTCCGCCCCAAAGCCCGCCCCCCACGCACCGGGCACCAGGCGCTGAAGGGCACCCCCTTCCACAGGGGGGTCGACGCGGCGCCCTGCAAATACCCCTCTATGGATCACCCCTGGTGTGCATCTTCTCCTCCTCGGTCTGGTCGGTGCATCCCGTAGGGATGAGACGACATGCCGCAGGGGCCATGCCTCGCATCTCATACCTCGTACCCCACCTCGGCGCATTTCTGTTCCGCGGGTTTCGTGACGTGCCCACAGTGGGGGGCATCGTGTCGTGTCTGCCCCAACGCCACTCAAGGTAGAGGGTGCCGCATGCTGATATGTCTACCGCTCCGAGCCTTCTCGGTGGTGCAGCGGGTCGTCACGGCCTGGTGTCGTATCTTGTTCTTAATCCATTGCCCCTCTTTGGGGGTCTTCGCTGGTCGACAAACTTCGACAAACTTCGTCGTTCGTCACATAATTAGGAAAACGGCTGTTTCAGGGGGTTTTTCACCGAAGACGGCAGTGTTCTGACGACGACGACAGGGGTCTTCGACAAAAACTTCGTCAGCGAAGACCCCCCCCCAAAAATGAATTAAAAACCGGTTTTTCGGGGATTCTCGCTGTTCGTCACCTGTCGTCAAATTTCGACAAAATTCGACAATTTTCACCTAAACGGACGGAAAATGCACCAAAATGCACCACCCACAGCCTGGGTCGGCCCAGGGTCTGGACACCACTCCTGGACCCGGCCCAGTACGGGCGAGATCGGCCCATAGCCGGCCCAGCACTGCCGAGATCGGCCCATGTCCGGCCCAGTACGGGCGAGATCGGCCCATAGCCGGCCCGCACTGCCGAGATCGGCCCATGTCCGGCCCAGCACTGCCGAGATCGGCCCATAGCCGGCCCAGTACGGGCGAGATCGGCCCATGTCCGGCCCAGTACGGGCGAGATCGGCCCATAGCCGGCCCAGCACTGCCGAGATCGGCCCATGTCCGGCCCAGTACGTGCGAGATCGGCCCATAGCCGGCCCAGCACTGCCGAGATCGGCCCATAGCCGGCCCAGTACGGGCAAGATCGGCCCATAGCCGGCCCAGTACGGGCGAGATCGGCCCATAGCCGGCCCAGCACTGCCGAGATCGGCCCATGTCCGGCCCAGCACTGCCGAGATCGGCCCATAGCCGGCCCAGTACGGGCGAGATCGGCCCATGTCCGGCCCAGCACTGCCGAGATCGGCCCATGTCCGGCCCAGTACGTGCGAGATCGGCCCATAGCCGGCCCAGCACTGCCGAGATCGGCCCATGTCCGGCCCAGCACTGCCGAGATCGGCCCATAGCCGGCCCAGTACGGGCGAGATCGGCCCATAGCCGGCCCAGCACTGCCGAGATCGGCCCATGTCCGGCCCAGTACGTGCGAGATCGGCCCATGTCCGGCCCAGCACTGCCGAGATCGGCCCATAGCCGGCCCAGTACGGGCGAGATCGGCCCATAGCCGGCCCAGCACTGCCGAGATCGGCCCATGTCCGGCCCAGTACGTGCGAGATCGGCCCATGTCCGGCCCAGCACTGCCGAGATCGGCCCATAGCCGGCCCAGTACGGGCGAGATCGGCCCATAGCCGGCCCAGCACTGCCGAGATCGGCCCATAGCCGGCCCAGTACGGGCGAGATCGGCCCATAGCCGGCCCAGCACTGCCGAGATCGGCCCATGTCCGGCCCAGTACGTGCGAGATCGGCCCATGTCCGGCCCAGCACTGCCGAGATCGGCCCATAGCCGGCCCAGCACTGCCGAGATCGGCCCATAGCCGGCCCAGTACGGGCGAGATCGGCCCATAGCCGGCCCAGCACTGCCGAGATCGGCCCATGTCCGGCCCAGTACGTGCGAGATCGGCCCATGTCCGGCCCAGCACTGCCGAGATCGGCCCATAGCCGGCCCAGTACGTGCGAGATCGGCCCATAGCCGGCCCAGTACTGCCGAGATCGGCCCATGTCCGGCCCAGTACGGGCGAGATCGGCCCATAGCCGGCCTAGTCGTAGGATGCTGAACGAAGACAGCCAGCAGGCGCTGCTCTTCGATGACTACTCCACAGAGACGAAGATCACGACACTCGTGGTCACAGACGTGCAGGCCTCGACCCTCTGCTTGGAGAAGTCTTTCGAGGGAATGCGGAAGGCGCTAAAAATCCACAACCATGTGATCCGGAAGTGCATTGCGGGCATGGCGGGTATGAGGCAGGACATCGTCAGTGTCTGGACAGCACTCCTGGGCTCGGCCCAGGGACTGGACATCACTCCCTGGCTCGGCCCAGTGTCTGGACAGCACTCCTGGGCTCGGCCCAGGGTCTGGACACCACTCCTGGGCTCGGCCCAGTGTCTGGACACCACTCCCTGGCTCGGCCCAGGGACTGGACAGCACTCCTGAGCTCGGCCCAGTGTCTGGACAGCACTCCTGGGCTCGGCCCAGGGTCTGGACACCACTCCCTGGCTCGGCCCAGGGTCTGGACATCACTCCCTGGCTCGGCCCAGTGTCTGGACAGCACTCCTGGGCTCGGCCCAGGGTCTGGACACCACTCCTGGGCTCGGCCCAGTGTCTGGACACCACTCCCTGGCTCGGCCCAGGGTCTGGACATCACTCCCTGGCTCGGCCCAGTGTGGACAGCACTCCTGGGCTCGGCCCAGTGTCTGGACACCACTCCCTGGATCGGCCCAGGGTCTGGACACCACTCCCTGGCTCGGCCCAGGGTCTGGACATCACTCCTGGGCTCGGCCCAGTGTCTGGACACCACTCCCTGGCTCGGCCCAGGGTCTGGACATCACTCCTGGGCTCGGCCCAGTGTCTGGACATCACTCCTGGGCTCGGCCCAGTGTCTGGACACCACTCCCTGGCTCGGCCCAGGGTCTGGACATCACTCCTGGGCTCGGCCCAGGGTCTGGACAGCACTCCTGGGCTCGGCCCAGGGTCTGGACACCACTCCCTGGCTCGGCCCAGGGACTGGACAGCACTCCTGAGCTCGGCCCAGTGCCTGGACAGCACTCCTGGGCTCGGCCCAGGGTCTGGACACCACTCCCTGGCTCGGCCCAGGGTCTGGACATCACTCCTGGGCTCGGCCCAGTGTCTGGACACCACTCCCTGGCTCGGCCCAGGGTCTGGACATCACTCCTGGGCTCGGCCCAGTGTCTGGACAGCACTCCTGGGCTCGGCCCAGTGTCTGGACACGACTCGTCGGCTCGGCCCAGTGGGTCGAGCCCAGGAGTGATGTCCAGACACTGTCTGGACGGGAAGCTCCCCGCAGTGAGTGGTCGGGGGCCGTGGCCACGACCTCGGGGTGATGTCCAGCCGAGCAGAACGTGGCGCCCGGAGT
Source organism: Rhynchopus euleeides (assembly GCA_963210315.1). NCBI lineage: Eukaryota > Euglenozoa > Diplonemea > Diplonemida > Diplonemidae > Rhynchopus > Rhynchopus euleeides. The sequence continues at coordinate 2,036,604 of OY723239.1, forward strand.
ACCGAGTGTTTGCTCCACTCAGAGGGGGTTCGATGCAGGACCCCTTCCCAGTCATGATCTCCTCAGTGCCTCCATCGATCCCCTCCGTCAGGGATCTTGCTGTGTGTAACATTAGCACAAGACCTAAACCCGCATCGCGTACCCATCCTTCGAAACCGTGCGATGTGCAATGTTGTGTTCATGTAGCTAGCTCGGAGAGTGTCTTAGCGAGCCCGCAAGGCTAGCTATATTTGCACCGTCCAACCAAATCTTGCTCAGCTTCGACTTGGCGCCGAGAGAGTTACGAGCGCTGCCCATAGAATCAGGTGTGCCGGGCGTGTGTGTCTTTATCAACACACGCAGACTCCTGCATACAGTAGACGGCCTACAGGCGAGGAGGAGTGTGACCTACTGTTGGGGGTGGTGAACTGGTCTGCGACGTCATCCTGCTGGTGTGCGACGTCTCCACCTCCTGCGGCACAGGGGGCCTTGTGATCTGGAGCGCTGGGGCAGCGCGGTGCAATGTCGGAGTGCGGACGGGCCAAGTCCCCCTGCTCCTGTGCATGCAGCGCAGATTTCTTGTTGCTGCGGTCCAGACAGCGGGCCGAGACCGGATGTGATGTCGGCCCACCCTCGGGACATCACTGCCTGGCTCGGCCCACCCTCTGGACAGGACTGCGTGGCTCGGCCCATTCTCGGGACAGCACTTCCTAGCTCGGCCCACCCTCGGGACAGCACTGTCTGGCTCGGCCCACCCTTGGGACAGCACTGCCTGGCTCGGCCCGTTCTCCGGACAGCACTGTCTGGCTCGGCCCGTTCTCGGGACAGCACTGTCTGGCTCGGCCCATTCTCGGGACAGCACTGTCTGGCTCGGCCCACCCTTGGGACAGCACTGCCTGGCTCGGCCCATTCTCGGGACAGCACTGTCTGGCTCGGCCCGTTCTCGGGACAGCACTGTCTGGCTCGGCCCATTCTCGGGACAGCACTGTCTGGCTCGGCCCATTCTCGGGACAGCACTGTCTGGCTCGTCCCACCCTTGGGACAGCACTGCCTGGCTCGGCCCATTCTCGGGACAGCACTGTCTGGCTCGGCCCGTTCTCGGGACAGCACTGTCTGGCTCGGCCCGTTCTCGGGATAGCACTGTCTGGCTCGGCCCATTCTCGGGACAGCACTGTCTGGCTCGGCCCATTCTCGGGACAGCACTGTCTGGCTCGGCCCACCCTTGGGACAGCACTGCCTGGCTCGGCCCATTCTCGGGACAGCACTGTCTGGCTCGGCCCGTTCTCGGGACAGCACTGCCTGGCTCGGCCCATTCTCGGGACAGCACTGTCTGGCTCGGCCCGTTCTCGGGACAGCACTGTCTGGCTCGGCCCGTTCTCGGGACAGCACTGTCTGGCTCGGCCCATTCTCGGGACAGCACTGTCTGGCTCGGCCCATTCTCGGGACAGCACTGTCTGGCTCGGCCCACCCTTGGGACAGCACTGCCTGGCTCGGCCCATTCTCGGGACAGCACTGTCTGGCTCGGCCCGTTCTCGGGACAGCACTGTCTGGCTCGGCCCGTTCTCGGGACAGCACTGTCTGGCTCGGCCCATTCTCGGGACAGCACTGTCTGGCTCGGCCCGTTCTCGGGACAGCACTGTCTGGCTCGGCCCATTCTCGGGACAGCACTGTCTGGCTCGGCCCATTCTCGGGACAGCACTGTCTGGCTCGGCCCGTTCTCGGGACAGCACTGTCTGGCTCGGCCCGTTCTCGGGATAGCACTGTCTGGCTCGGCCCATTCTCGGGACAGCACTGTCTGGCTCGGCCCATTCTCGGGACAGCACTGTCTGGCTCGGCCCACCCTTGGGACAGCACTGCCTGGCTCGGCCCATTCTCGGGACAGCACTGTCTGGCTCGGCCCGTTCTCGGGACAGCACTGTCTGGCTCGGCCCGTTCTCGGGACAGCACTGTCTGGCTCGGCCCGTTCTCGGGACAGCACTGTCTGGCTCGGCCCATTCTCGGGACAGCACTGTCTGGCTCGGCCCATTCTCGGGACAGCACTGTCTGGCTCGGCCCGTTCTCGGGACAGCACTGTCTGGCTCGGCCCGTTCTCGGGATAGCACTGTCTGGCTCGGCCCATTCTCGGGACAGCACTGTCTGGCTCGGCCCATTCTCGGGACAGCACTGTCTGGCTCGGCCCACCCTTGGGACAGCACTGCCTGGCTCGGCCCATTCTCGGGACAGCACTGTCTGGCTCGGCCCGTTCTCGGGACAGCACTGTCTGGCTCGGCCCATTCTCGGGACAGCACTGTCTGGCTCGGCCCACCCTTGGGACAGCACTGCCTGGCTCGGCCCATTCTCGGGACAGCACTGTCTGGCTCGGCCCATTCTCGGGACAGCACTGTCTGGCTCGGCCCATTCTCGGGACATCACTGTCTGGCTCGGCCCACCCTTGGGACAGCACTGCCTGGCTCCGCTTCGTGCCAGCACGAGCACTAGCCGTTGCTCCTGCATTGCCCCAGGCGGCCAGCTCCCATCTTGGCTTGGCCCAGGATGACAGGTTGATCTCAATGTTTACCCGTGACACGGGCCCCGCCGTGCCTTCTCGTCCTGTGAGGGCTGAACAATGCACAGGGACCGCTCGACATTATTTTTTGGGTCCAAATGCGTGCTCCCAGCTAGGGGCCACCCAACTCCCCGCCCTTTTTTTTGCCTCCGATTTGGCCCATTTTCGGCCCATTTTGCCCTGCACCAGCCTGCACTTTTTTGCACCGGCTAGCGAAGACCCCCTTTGTTTTTGTTGTTGTTGTTGTTTTTGTTTTTGTTTTTGATTTGGGGGGGGGGGGGTTGCTGTAACCTCGTGTTTTCGCTATTCCAGACCCAGGAAAAGGTTTTCTCCTAGTCCTCCCACCCACGGGAACACCAAAAGTGGGGGTTTGGGATCACTTCCCCCCCCTCAAGGGCACACGAGCCAACACACCAGCACGAGCTCTCGCCTCCTCAAGCCGCGACACCGCATACGCTAAAGCCTTGGGCTGACAGGCACATGCCACAGGGGGGTCTGGGGGGCGGAGCCCCCCAGCCGCCGGAGGCCACGGTAGTGAATGTCTGTTCTTGTGCGTATCCCATGCACGGGATTAGGGGTAGGGGGGCCATATGCCCCCTCTTGTGGGAAAAATCATCTTTATTTCCCCCCCCCCACGGTGGTCGCCCGCACGTCGGGGTAGACCCTTTTGGGTGGTCGTTAAAGCGGGGGTGGGTACCCCCCGCTCAGCGAGTCCGACCCCCGATATCGGGGGTCTGACTAACACGGGGGTGGGGCCCCGAAAATCGCAGTCCGACCCCCGCTCTGACCCCCGCCCCAGACCCACGGAGGTGGACCCCCTGGGGCGGGGGTCAGAGCGGGGGTCTGGACCCCCCCGCTATCGGGGGTCGGACTGCGATTTTCGGGGCCCCACCCCCGTGTTAGTCAGACCCCCGATATCGGGGGTCGGACCCGCTGAGCGGGGGTACCCCCGCTTTAACGACTACCCAAAAGGGTCGAGACCACCGTGTGCCCATTTGACCCCACCTCTACGGGCTGTGGGTTTTAGCAAGCGCTTGCGCTTGCAGGATTTTGGGAAAATCGCTTTTTTTGCCGCTTGCGCAGGAACACAGCCTTGGGCCCCACAAAAAATGTCTGGCGACCAAATTCTTTTTTCTACCCGGGGGGGCAGGGATATATTTAAATCATGATTGACTCAGAATTGAGATTGAGGATTTCGGCCCCAGGAAAAAAAACCCCAAAAAAAACCCCTGTTTTTTCTTGGGGGGTTTTCCCCCCTCACAAATGGCCTCACAAATGAGAGTCTCGGCACAAGTCGAAGGCACATTCTGGTGCCACCTTGCTTTGGGGTACTCACGCAAACCCGCAAACCCGGGTTTCCACCCCCCATAAAAACGCGTCGACCAGTTTTACTGGGTCGACGATTGGTAAGCCCCGACAAAGCGTCAACCCGGCTACACTGGTTCGACGGTCGATGTCGAAGAGAGTATGGTGGTCTTGCAGGAACATATGCTCACTACCGTGGCCTCCGGCGGCTGGGGAGCTCCGCCCCCCAGACCCATCAGGTCAGGGAGTCCAACCACTCCAGTAGCCTCAGGCCTCAGGAGGACGCAGCCAACTCGCACTGAAGCTACGCCCACAATGAACAGATGTTTACTACCGTGGCCTCCGGCGGCTGGGGGGCTCTGCCCCCCCAGACCCCCCAGCTAGCGTGAGCCCATGGCCACCCACCAGCCACGGCACCAAAAAGGTGGCCAATCGTCGACACTTTGACGCACAGTAAATGGCCCCCAATGACTCAAAAAAAATTGAGTAGGGTCACCGTGAAGAGAGTTTGATCCGTTGATGCCAAAAACGACCCTCTCGTGTGGTAGAACGACGCTGTGCCACCCCCATTTTAGGGGGGGGAAACAGGGGTTTTTTACGATTGAGAATCTGAAAATCTGCCGAAAACCCCATGATTTAAAGACATCCCTGCGGGGGGGTCTTCGCTACGGGGTGGTCGTCAGTGCATTTTGGTGCATTTCCTGTTGAATGAGGTGAAAACTGACGAAGATTGACGAAGGATAACGACCAGCGAAGACCCCCCAGGAAGAATATCTTCCTGGGATTTTCATTTTTTAGAATACTTTTCACCCCAAATCTTCCAAGCGAAAACACTGAAGAACCTGTCTCAGGCCACGTTAAAAAAGACTGTTGGCAGCGCACGGAAACTCAGACACGCAGGTGCACAAACAATAAGAAACCGCTTGTGCGACACCCTGTTGTCTTTGGACCCATCGTCGTTTGCCTCCTGCGACAATGAGGTAGATCCAGTAGTCCAGGTATTTCGCAGCCTGCCCCCTCCCCCACCCCTTCCCGTTCACTTCACAATGCTATTCACTTTGCTTTTCCGCTACCCCCTCCCGCCTTGCCTCTGCATCGACCCCTCTCGTTATGTTTCCCGCATCACTGGACAAACAATCAACCAAGCAAACTGTTTTGCACAAGGAATGGCTGTCGAGTGGGCTGCAAGTCTGCAGACACAGCGTCGGTCCGCAGCGCGACGTCGGCCTGGAACACCGCCCGGTGTCTCCGCCACTACGTACAGTGTACGTAGTGGCGGAGACACCGGGCGGTGTTCCAGCCCAACGTCGCGCTGCGGACCGACGCTGTGTCTGTTGGAGGGTGCCACAACACTGACACGTCATTGCATTGGTGTTCTTCGGAAGTGCACACGAGCACGAACAGAGGGCACCAGGGCAATGACTCTGACTTCCTGATCATGAACGGTTATATTCAAACCCGTTCAGCAAAAAAAATGAAGGGTTAGATGATGTTTGAATGGGGCACTTAGTGCCTCGAGAAGAGTGTATTTTTGTCACTCACGAATAATGAACTTGCTATTCACAACTGTCTTGTTTCATACCCTTATGTTGCTTTGGTAGAACGCGCAGACCACCCGCTCGGGCGAGAAGCGTGTGAAACCTAAAAAGGAGTTCGCAGGAGTGGCAGCAATATGGGCGTGTTTTTCTGTCATCATTTGCTTCTCTGCATTATCAGTACATCACCCTGGTTGCACAAACAAAAAGTCGACTGACCCGCATAGTGAATAATTCGTTCCGACCAACGTCGGTTGGCAGTGCATATTTTATGCGCTTCTTTGATTTTCATTTGACATTATGCGTTCGAAGGCAGTGAGGCCAGGCAGCTGTTTGCCTGGCCAAAGCTTTAAGATATCACCTTCCCCGTACCACGCCATCTGTCAAGGAACTGTGGTGGAAGGACTACCGTTTTGAAGGTTTATTCCTGTTTGAAGAACTGTTGATCATAACTGTCTTGTTTCATACCCTCACGTTTTTCCTCATTATGACCCGACACGTTGCCACTCTCTCGTACGCCACGTTTATTAAATCATGCACGTTGTCTATAGTACGCGGTGTCGAATGGTTTATCACTCGCATGCAGGCCCCAGCCATGCAGGACGGCATCACAGAGGAGTCAACAGCAAAGCACAATGCTGCAAAGCAAGGCAACAGACAAGGCAGCGCAACACACGTTGCTGTGGACTTGAGATGTCGTTGGTCAGTCCGTTCGTGATGTCAGTGTTTCGCGCAACACGACTGATCTACATCTTCCACAAAATGCAAACGGTTTTCCAATTTTTCAATTCCGTGTCCTGGTGTGTGCCAAGGAAGCACAAGGCTTGCCTTGTGGGTGGCGATCTGTGCACGGAATATTCGTGTGTGTGCAGCAACATCATCGCCACTGCAAGGCACGCAGCAGGCAGGGCAGCAGGTGGCGCGCCGCAATGCAGGGACGCCTGGCAGGCTTCCAGTGCAGGGTGCTGCGGGTCGGGATCGTGTATCGGGACCGACACCACTGGGATGTGGGCAGCGGGAAGTGGCACCAGTTGCCCTTGCAAGCAGCCCGCCACACGACACACGACAACGGCGGTGCTTGCTTTCTGACCGTCGAAGCATCGAATGCATGTGGAGGCTCTCTTGTGCTGTATCAATGGTGGGACGGCCACGCCTTCTGGGGTGCGCTTGGCGCGCTTCCAACGGTTGGAAGCGCTTTCAAACGCTTCTCATGCGCCTGTGCGGCGTGGCGTGGCGTGGGGTCGAAGCGCAGACAAGCGGGTTGGTTCTTGCGCTGTGGTCCCTCGGGGATGCTGGACTCCCAGCATCCCAGCCTCAAAATTTGTGCATTGCACTTCCGGGTGGCCGACACGGTTCTGTGTGTCGGCCGAATTTGTGGAGATGAGACTTGTCGGGTGCAGCAAACACGTCACCCTTGATCGGGCTGGCTGGGCACTGCAGAGGAAGGATTACACCACTACACAATCGCATACTTATTAGACACTCCCACCACCCCACCACCCCACCCATACATTCGTTCAGTTCTATCCTGCTTCTTTCCCGCATCCTCGATTCACCACCACCCACTCTCACCCACCCCGTTTACCCCAAGGTACATGGGGGGCATGCGCTCTGTGTCACTCTGTGCCACACTGTGTGTCAAACTGTGTCACGTTGCGGCCAGCTTGTGAGGCGGTTCACCCTTCCTCACTTCTCTGCATTTCTGATCGAAGGCCCCCCATGTGCCTTTGCGTATTCTCGACCCTCTCGGTCTTTTGCTGTTTTTGCCTTCCCCATTTCCCAATTTCCAGACGAACCGATACTCCGCTGTGAGGCAGAAGGTCGACGCAGCACCACCGCAGCCACCCTCACCCTCACCCCCGCAACCCACCCCCTCCCCATCCCAAACCCCGCCCCTTTGCACTTCCGCACCGCAGTGCCGCATACACGCACAGCCGCCACACACACACACGCCTTGCCGCAACTTTGAACCGGACGAGGCCTGCCTGCATAACCACCAGGCGTGCTGCCCGCCTTCCCGTGCCAGCCTCCTGCACCTCATATACATAATTGTATGTGTGATATGTTGCACCAATTGCCGACCACTGTGCACCACAAGCCTGGCGGCTCGGGTTAGTTGGAATACACACAGCATCACACCGCACAAAGAGCTACCTCACCAACCTATTTTGGGTCCTTCGCTCTGTGTCACTTTTGCAGCTTAGTGTTGTGAGCGGCGGCTCACTTTTTCTCGCTCTTCCGCACTTCTGAGCAAATGCCCCCCGATGATCCCCGGAGCCTTGACGTGCTTCAGCGAAAGTGTGTCTCCTGCAAACCAGTCCAGGTGGCAAGAGTCGAGCCCGGGGGTGTCAATCCGTGCGGTGGCGACTGCTGCGGTGGGGGTGACGCTTCTCTGTGGGCGGGGGTGGCAAGGGGCAGCAAGGAGACAGAGGGGTTGGCCAGTATGCCTCGCTCTGAGGTTGGCGTGGGGTTGGGGGTCAGCAGGTAGGGGGGCCATGCCCTGTTACACAGGCTGCGCCTGGGCAACGGCCAGTTTGCAAAGAGGGCCTGTTCAGCGCCAGCACGGCACGGTGCCAAGTTGTTGGTGCCAGACCTCGGCCCCACTGAGGCCACACCCCTAAGACTGGTCTGCTTGCGGCGTTGAGGCACCCCAGCCTGAGGGCAGGAACTGCGGGGGTCCACGACTGTTGCGGGGCAACAGCGTCGAACGTGATGCAAGGCAGTTGATCCGTCTTGAGGGGGATGCTGCAGAAGCACGCGTTTCCTGCCTGGCGCTGCCTCCTTTGGCTCAGAGGCTGGAGGGGTGCGCCAGATTCCGCGTGCGTCGCATCTGAGGTGTGTGTGGGCTTGTCTGCCGGTGTAGCCCCCTAACCCCGGACCCTGGCTGGGACGAATGCTCGGCAGCTCGTCCAGATGTGTTGAAGTCCCCGTACTGTCACCCCCCCCCCCCCCCCCCCCCGACCCAGCGCCCTGCAAAGACTATTTGCTGACATGCCTCCTGCTGTGGTTTTTTCTTTTTACGCACACGACTTTCGTGCGGAAAGTGTCATTCAGCTCTGCCAAACGTGCTCTACACACCACCCCCTTCATCAGGCAAGTGGGTTTGTAAGTGTGTGTGGAAGCGCCAACGCATCAAACGAAGTATCAACAGTAGAGAAAGCGCGGCAGAGTTGAAGTGACACTTTTCCCTGCGTGAAAACCACACACCACCCCGACACAGTGGCACCAGTCACATACGTATATCTGATACACATACATTGCATTGTACGGACGCACACACCCCTGTGCGCCAACTGCAGTACAGCGTGCCGGCAGGTGCGGGTGTGCAGCAGGCAGACTTTTATCCTTTATAGAACAGCGCGAGCTGCTTCGGCAGCTGCAGGCGCAGAGGATGCGTGGGGCAGTGGTGCTGCTGCTCGGGGCAGCAGCGTCGGTGCACGCAGGATGTGCGGACCAGGGTTCGCAGCGCAGATGTGACGGCAACGGGGGGTGCCTGTGGAGTGCGCCGTGGGCGCCGGGCCTATGCACGAACGACCCGTGTATCGCGAACATCAACCAGCAGATGTGCGAGGCTGCGGCGGTGACAATGCCGTTCCCGTGCCAGGCGCCGCCGGGGGACCCGGACTTCTGCTTCGTGGCGGTGTGCGAGTACAACCCGCGGAATGCGCAGAGCTGCAGCGCGAAGCGGTGCCTGCACGAGGAGGAGGGGTCGTGCAGCGCGGCGGGGTGCACGTGGACAGCGACACCTTCGCAGGTGGGGCCCAGGTCGTCGCCAGGTGACAAGATGACGCAGTGCCGCGAGGACTTCTGCGGCGGGCTGAACACAATTGAGTGCCAGGTGCGCGGCGGGTGCCAGTTCAGCGGGGGCCAGTGCACCATGAAGGAGTGCGGGGCACACCAGAACGAGCGGGAGTGCGACCACGACCGGAAGTGCCACTGGGATGTGTCGGGGCGGTACTGCGGTGACACGGGGTGCGGTGGGTACGGGAGCAAGGCGGCGTGTGCCGCGCAGGCGCAGTGCATGTACGACGACAACCACAATGCGTGCGTGCCGAAGACGTGCGACAAGTACAACCACCCCGAGGACCGGTGTGGGTGCACGAAGGACCCGGACTGCACGTGGAAACAGACGCCGGGCGGCGGCGGTTACTGCAGCGGGACGAACTACAACGCGTGCCCGGACCTGGACATCGCGTTCGTGCTGGACGGGTCAGGGTCGACGCGCCGCTCCTTCGGGCGCCACCCGCACGGCTTCTACGGGCTGATGGAGATCCTGCGCGAGTGGGTGAAGACGGTGCCGCTGACGGGGGACGACCACAAGGCGGGGGCGTCTGGGAAGACGGGGACGGGTGCGTTCCGTATGACCTTCATCCAGTTCTCAAAGGCGGAGGCGCGGCCGGACGAGGACCACCCGATGGGGTGCCGGATCGGGCAGTGCACCGACGGGCTTCTGTCCGGGCGGCTGGACGAGCTGGAGGGTGACATCGACTGGCACGAGGCGAACTACCAGGCCCAGTGGACGTACATGCACGACGCCCTGCAGGACGTGGCGGACCACACCTTCCTCCCGTCGCAGAGCCCGCCGGAGCGCCAGCACATTGTGATCATCATCGCGGACGGCGGTATCACGGACATCAACGGTGACGCGTGCTGCGAGAAGCGCTGCGGGGACAGGCGGTGCATCGACAGGCGGTGGCTGCCCCGCTATCCGGGGATGCTGAACGCGGCGCAGGCGAAGCTGAAGACGGAGGACGTGACGGTGTTCGGTATTGTGATGCGTCGATTCGACTACCACACCTTCCAGGATGATAACGCGGAGGTGAAGTTGAAGCCGCTTGTGGCTGAGCCGCGGGACGACCACTTCATGAACCTGATGTTGGACGAGATCCCGAAGACGGTGCTGGGGCGGCTGTGCGACCCGAACAGCAAGTTCGGGAAGCTGCTGCAAGGGGGCTCGAAGACGACGACGAAGGGGTGCCCGCTGATGTCGATGGGCGCGTGCGAGGCGTCGTCCATGTGCCAGTGGGACTCGTCGCGGCTGCGGTGCACGGAGTCGATCTGCTACTCGCTGTGCAAGGAGCCGCAGTGCAACACGAACGCGCTGTGCCAGTGGACGTCCGACAGGTGCGAGCTGAAGCCCCCGGGGTGCCCGTCGAAGAACCAGCAGGACTGCACGCGGGACGCGACGTGCCTGTGGGACCCTATCTGGAAGGACAAGTGCATCGACAACCCGTGCATCAAGCAGAAGACGAGCGACTCGTGCACCGCGCACAGTGTGACGATGCCGACGCCGTGCCGGGCGCCGTTCGGGGACCCGGACTTCTGCAAGCTGGAGGTGTGCGAGCACGACAAGTCGAACAACCCGTCGTGCAACGTGAAGAAGTGCCTGCAGATCACGAAGGGGACGTGCGAGGCGGAGAAGGGGTGCGTGTGGAGCGGCCCGGACCCGGTGGGTAACACCGTGTCTCCGTCGGGCAAGGTGGGGATGTGCAACCCTGAGGAGTGCAAGCACACGACGCAGGACGCGTGCGACAAAGACCCGAAGTGCGACTGGGACGGGAAGACCCCGTGCGCGCCGAAGCCGTGCACGCAGCACAAGAACGAGAAGGACTGCGACCACGACCTGTCGTGCAAGTGGGATTTGACGAAGGCGCCGGCGCAGTGCACGCTCACGGAGTGTTCGAAGCACGCGGGGCAGGACCCGTGTGACAAGGACCCGCAGTGCATGTGGTCGGCGTCGGGCAAGGTGTGCGTGCCGAAGACGTGCGACAAGCACAAGGCGCAGTGCCCGTGCGACAAGGACTCGGACTGCGTGTGGCATCACACGTCGTCGACGACGGGCGGGTACTGCACCCCGCCGAAGTTCAACGCGTGCCCGGACCTGGACATCGCGTTCATCCTGGACGGGTCAGGGTCGATGCGCCGCTCCTTCGGGCGACACCCGCACGGCTTCTACGGGCTGGTCGAGATCATGCGGACGTGGGTGCGCTCCGTGCCGCTGACGGGGGACGACCACAAGGTGGGGGCGGCCGCGTCGCGCGACGCCGGTTTCCGTATGACCTTCATCCAGTTCTCAAAGGCGGAGGCGCGGCCGGACGAGGACCACCCGATGGGGTGCCGGATCGGGCAGTGCACCGACGGGCTTCTGTCCGGGCGGCTGGACGAGCTGGAGGGTGACCTGGACTGGCACGAGGCGAACTACCAGGGTCAGTGGACATACCTGCACGACGCCCTGCAGGACGTGGCGGACCACACCTTCCTCCCGTCGCAGAGCCCGTCGTGGCGCCAGCACATTGCGATCCTCATCGCGGACGGCGGGCTGACGGACTACAACGGTGACGCGTGCTGCGAGGACCGGTGCGACAACCCGCGGTGCATCGACCCGCAGTTCAAGACGCAGTACAGGGGGATGCTCGACGCGGCGCAGGAGAAGCTGCGGTCCGAGGGGGTGTCGGTGTTCGGGATTGTGATCCGCCGGTTCTCCTACCACACCTTCCAGGACGACAACGCGGAGGTGAAGCTGACCCCGCTGGTCACGGCACCGACGGACACCCACTTCATGAGCCTGGAGCTGGACGAGATCCCCGAGTCTGTCCTGAACGCGCTGTGCGACCCGAGCAGCAAGTTCGGGCAGCACCTGGTCGTGGCGAAGCCCGGGTGTGCGAGCAAGACGGAGCAGGGGCCGTGTGTGCAGGACAAGGCGTGCAAGTGGGATGCGTCAATGAACCCGTCGTGCGTGGAGTCCGAGTGCTACGCGCTGTGCGAGCAGCCGACGTGCGACGCAAACTCGGCATGCAAGTGGACCGGGTCTGCATGCGAGTACAAGCCGCCGGGCTGCACCGGGAAGGACCAACCGCAGTGCGCGCAGGACAAGACGTGCCTGTGGGACCCGCTCTGGACGGACAAGTGCATTGAGAACCCGTGCCGCCCGCCGACGGAGGAGCCGGACTGTCTGGGTGTGTCTGTGACGGTGTCGCTGCCGTGCACGCCGCCGGCAGGCGACCCGGACTTCTGCAAGCTGGACGTGTGCGACTTCGACCCGACGCGCCCGAACAAATGTGAGGTGAAGAAGTGCCTGCAGATCACGAAGGGGACGTGCGAAGCTGAGAAGGACTGCGTGTGGAGCGGCCCGGACCCGGTGGGCAGCACTGTGTCTCCGTCGGGCAAGGTGGGGATGTGCAACCCGAAGCCGTGCGCGCACACGACGCAGGACGCGTGTGACAAAGACCCGCAGTGCGACTGGGACGGGAAGACCCCGTGCGCGCCGAAGCCGTGCACGCAGCACAAGAACGAGAAGGACTGCGACCACGACCTGTCGTGCAAGTGGGACTTGGGGAAGACGCCAGCGCAGTGCACGCTCACTGAGTGCGCGAAGCACGCGGGGAAGGACACTTGCGACCAGGACCCACAGTGCATGAAGGCGCCGGCCGGCAAGGACTGTGTGCCGAAGACGTGCGAGAAGCATAAGGAGAAGTGCGACTGCAACAAGGACGCGGACTGCGTGTGGCACCACGGTGCAGGGAACGCGTACTGCACGAGCAAGAACTTTGACAAGTGCCCGGACCTGGACATCGCGTTCATCCTGGACGCATCCGGCTCGATGAAGCGCTCCTTCGGGCGACACCCGCACGGCTTCTACGGGCTGGTTGAGATCTTGCGGACGTGGGTGCGCTCCGTGCCGCTGACGGGGGACGACCACACGGTGGGGGCGGGAGCGAAGCGCGACGCCGGTTTCCGTATGACCTTCGTCCAGTTCTCGAAGGCGGAGGCGAAGCCGGAGGACAGCCACACGACGGGGTGCTCTGTCGGGGGATGCACGAACGGGCTGCTGTCTGGGCGGATGGACGAGCTGGAGGGTGACCTGGACTGGCACGAGGAGAACTACCAGGCGCAGTGGACATACCTGCACGACGCCCTGCAGGACGTGGCGGACAACACCTTTGTGACTGCGCAGAGCCCCGCGTGGCGCAAGCACGTCGTGATCATCGTGGCTGACGGCGGGCTGACGGACTACGACGGGGACGCATGCTGCGAGGACCGGTGCGCGAACCCGAAGTGCATCGACCCGCAGTTCAAGACGCAGTACAGGGGGATGCTCGACTCGGCGCAGGCGAAGCTGAAGTCTGAGGACGTGACGGTGTTCGGGATTGTGATGCGCCGGTTCGCCCAGCGCTCCTTCCAGGACGAGAACGCAGAGGAGAAGCTGCAGCCGATGGTGGGGATCCCTGCGTACGACCACTTCATGAGCCTGGAGCTGGACGAGATCCCCGATTCTGTGCTGAACGCGCTGTGCGACCCGAGCAGCAAGTTCGGGAAGAAGCTTGCGGTGGCGGCGTCGGGGTGCCCGAAGCACGACACGCAGCAGGGGTGCTCGCTGGACACGGCGTGCAAGTGGGACGGGACGAAGACGCCGTCGTGCATGGAGTCCGAGTGCTACCCGCTGTGCGACGAGGCGACGTGCAACACCAACCCGGTGTGCAAGTGGAACGGCCAGGACTGCGAGCACAAGCCGCCGGGCTGCGCCGGGAAGGACCAGCCGCAGTGCAAGAAGGATGACACGTGCCTGTGGGACCCGCTCTGGACGGACAAGTGCATCGACAACCCGTGCCGCCCGCCGACGGAGGAGCCGGACTGCCTGGGCGTGTCTGTGACGATGCCGCTGCCGTGCACGCCGCCGGCAGGCGACCCGGACTTCTGCAAGCTGGACGTGTGCGACTTCGACCCGACGCGCCCGAACACGTGTGAGGTGAAGAAGTGCCTGCAGATCACGAAGGGGACGTGCGAGGCGGAGAAGGACTGCGTGTGGAGCGGCCCGGACCCGGTGGGCAGCACTGTGTCCCCGTCGGGCAAGGTGGGGATGTGCAACCCGAAGCCGTGCGCGCACACGACGCAGGACGCGTGTGACAAAGACCCGCAGTGCGACTGGGACGGGAAGACCCCGTGCGCGCCGAAGCCGTGCACGCAGCACAAGAACGAGAAGGACTGCGACCACGACCTGTCGTGCCACTGGGGCGTGGGGCAGACACCCGCGCAGTGCACGCTCACGGAGTGCGCGAAGCACGCGGCGAAGGACACTTGCGACCAGGACCCGCAGTGCATGAAGGCAACGGACAAGGACTGTGTGCCGAAGACGTGCGAGAAGCACAAGGACCGGTGCCCGTGCCAGAACGACCCCGAGTGCGTGTGGAAGCAGAACGCCGCCGGTGGCTACTGCAGCGCGCAGCAGTTCAAGGCGTGCCCGGACCTGGACATCGCGTTCATCCTGGATGCGTCCGGCTCGATGAAGCGCTCCTTCGGGCGCCACCCGCACGGGTTTACGGGGCTGGTCGAGATCCTGCGGGACTGGGTGAAGACGGTTCCGCTGACGGGGGACGACCACACGGTGGGGGCAGGGGCGAAGAGCGACTCCGGGTTCCGTGTGACCTTCATGCAGTTCTCGAAGGCGGCGGCCAAGCCGGAGGACAGCCACGCGACGGGGTGCTCTGTCGGGGCGTGCACGAACGGGCTGCTGTCCGGGGACCGGAACGAGCTGTCCGGTGACCTGGACTGGCTGGAGGAGAACTACCAGGGGCAGTGGACGTACCTGCACGGGGCGCTGCTGGAGGTGGCGGACATCACATTCGCGGCGGCACAGAGCCCCGCGTCGCGCAAGCACATCGTGATCATCGTGGCGGACGGGGGGCTGACGGACCACGACGGTGACTCGTGCTGCAAGGACGCGTGCGGGGTGGCCTCGTGCATCGACCCGAAGTTCCAGACGACTTACCCGGGGACCCTGGACACGGCGCAGGCGAAGCTGCGGGCAGAGGGGGCGGATGTGTTCGGGATTGTGATCCGCCGGTTCGACAAGCACTCGTTTGACGACGAGAACGCGGAGGTGAAGCTGAAGCCGCTGCTGAGCAGCCCTGGGGAGGACCACCTCGCGAACGTGGAGCTGGACGAGGTTGCCGGGTCTGTGCTGGACACGCTGTGCGACCCGACCAGCAAGTTCGGGAAGTTCCTCGCGGTGCCGCTGGCAAACTGCCCCGACTTGGACGAGACGGCATGCGGGGCGGACAAGGCGTGCGAGTGGGACGCGCAGACGGGGAAGTGCGGGGAGAGCGAGTGCCACCCGCTGTGCACGGAGGCAACGTGCGACACGAACCGGAAGTGCTACTGGGGCGGGAAGGAGTGCAAGCTGGCGCCTCTGACGCCTGCGCCTGCGACCCCGGCCCCGCTGACGGCTGTGCCGGGGACGCCCACGCCGGAGACGCCCGCACCCGGGACGGCGGCGCCTGGGACACCTGCGCCGGGGACGTCGGCGCCGCCGACGGCGGTGCCCGAGACACCGACGCCGCCGACGGAGGCACCGACCCCTGCGCCGACGCCGGAGCCGCTGGTCGACGAGTGCATGGACCACCCGGCGACGTGCGGGGCGGGGCAGACGTGCCAGGACCCGGACCAGAAGAAGGGCGGGGACTGGCAGTGCGTGTGCCCGCCGCCGAACCAGCACATTGTGAAGGCGGGCGGGCCTGCCGACTGCGCAGTGGACGAGTGCCAGGTGCACGACATCACCTGCAGGCAGCAGGCGCAGCAGTGCAAGGACCCAGACCTGTCGAAGAAGGGCGACTGGCAGTGCGTGTGCATCCCCCCGCAGACCGGGCAGCCGGGGGCGGCGCAGCCGGCGGTGTGCGTGGACCCGCCGGGCGACTGCAAGGTGAACGGGGATGTGTGCCACTCGGTCGGGCAGGCGTGCAACGCGGGGACGGACCCGAAGAACGGGAAGTTCGAGTGCGAGTGCATCCCGCCGGCCACGGGGACGAACGGGAAGAACGTGCCTGCGGAGTGCAAGCTGGACGAGTGCGTGGTGGTGTGCCCGACGTGCAACCTGAAGCAGGGGGGCGCCAAGATCTGCGAGGACGCAGGGCAGGAGTGCGAGGACCTGAACACGTCGCCGACGAGCCTGCTGGACTGGCGGTGCAAGTGCCCCCCGCCGTCGACGGGGGCTGCGACGGCGAAGGCGGCGACGTGCGAGCTGGACGAGTGCAAGGTGAAGTGCCCGACGTGCGCGAACAAGGACGGAAAGGGGAACATCTGCGAGAAGGCGGGGCAGTCGTGCGTGGAGAAGAGCCTGACGACGCTGAGCGACTGGGAGTGCGTGTGCCAGGACCCGAAGACGGGCCGCGCCCTCACAGCCGTGGCCCTCTGCGACGAGGACGAGTGCCGCACGCACGAGCAGGTGTGTGTCACCGCGGGGCAGACGTGCGACGACACGGACCGGAAAGCGAGCGGGAGCTGGGTGTGCAAGTGCCCGCCGCCGTCGACGACGAGCGCGGTGGCGGCGGCGGCGCAGTGCGAGGAGGACGAGTGCTCCGTCGCGGAGAACCGGAAGAAATGCGAGGACGTGGCGCAGACGTGCAAGGACCCGGACGCCGCAACGATGGACAACTGGATGTGCGTGTGCCCGCCGCCCAGCAAGGGGACGCAGAAGCTGGGCCCGGTGACGATGTGCGTGCTGGACGAGTGCACGGCGCAGTGCCCGACGTGCGCGGACAAGGACGGGAAGGGTAACGTGTGCGTGCTGAAGGACCAGACGTGCCACGACCCGGTGACGACGGCAAGCAGCCTGAGCGACTGGACGTGCACGTGCAAGAGCAGCGGCAAGTTCGCGGTGGCGGCGCCCGTGGACAAGTGCGAGGGGGGCCGGGACGAGTGCCACGAGCTGTCGGGGGCGGTGCAGTGCCAGCACCTGCCACGGTACTCGAAGGAGGGGTGCCTGTGCTCGTGCGGGTGGACGGCTGTGTTCAAGGACATGAACGGGGTCGCGATCAAGATGCCGGCGGGGCCGGGGTCGACGGAGCCGTGCAACACGGGGTGCTGCAACCCGAACGGGGCGGCGGAGGGGGACTGGTGCTACATCGCGGCCAACTCGGACTACAACAAGAACAAGCCGGAGTGTGCGGTGCCGCGCGGGTCGGCCATCCGGCAGTCGTGCCTGGCGGAGGGGACGGTGCCGCAGGACGGGGGCAAGCCGGCGCGGCCTGGCATCCCCGGGGTGCCGCAGGGGCAGAACAACGTGTGCACGGACGCGGAGCAGCTGTGCGTGGACCCGAACAAGATGGTCGACGGGGACTGGCAGTGCCAGTGCGTGATGCCGCAGACGGGCCCGCCGGGGATGCAGAAGCCCGCGGTGTGTGGGGTGGACGAGTGCGCGCAGCACTCGGCGACGTGCGAGAAGGCGAACCAGAGGTGCGTCGACGACGACAAGTCGGGGAAGTCGCTGGACGACTGGTTCTGCGTGTGCGTGACGGGGGGCAAGATGTCGCGGCAGCAGAAGGCACCGGCGGCGTGCGACCTGGACGAGTGCATCGAGACGTGCCCGACGTGCGCGACGGGCAACGGGACGGACGTGTGCACCGCTGTGGGGCAGGTGTGCGAGGACCCGAACATCTCGGACAAGTCGCTGAGCGACTGGATGTGCAAGTGCCCGCCGCCGAGCCTCGGGTCGCGTGTGGCCGCGCCGGTCGACCAGTGCGTGCTGGACGAGTGCGTGGTGAAGTGCGCGACGTGCGCGGACAAGGACGACGGGAAGGGGAACCTGTGCGCGTCTGCGAAGCCTTCACCGCAGGAGTGCGAGGACAAGGACAAGTCGGTGTCGTCGCGCAACGACTGGGTGTGCAAGTGCCCGCCGCCGTCGCACACGTTTGCGGTGACGAACGTGGCGCTGTGCGAGGAGGACGAGTGCGAGCAGCACACGGACGTGTGCCCGCACGGGCAGATGTGCATCGACCCCGACGAGACGAAGAAGGGTGACTGGTACTGCGAGTGCGTGCCGCCTGCGGTGGGGGCGAACGTCGGCGCGTCGGCCGAGTGCGAGGAGGACGAGTGCAAGGTGCACGCGGAGGTGTGCAGGAGCGCGGGGCAGCAGTGCGAGGACCCGGACCTGAAGACGAAGGCCACGTGGCTGTGCAAGTGTGTGGCGCCGGACGCGGGTGTGCCCGGGCAGCAGACGCCGGCGAGGTGCCTGCCGCCGCCGGAGTGCCAGGGGGCGAACCAGAAGGTGTGCGCGGACGCGGACCAGCACTGCAACGACCCGGACGCGGCGGTGGTGGGTGACTGGGAGTGCACGTGCATCCCGCCGTACAAGGGGGCGCCGCAGAAGAACGGCCCGGCGACGTGCGAGCTGGACGAGTGCACGGCGGTGTGCTCGACGTGCCAGAAGAGCCAGAAGGACAAGCAGGGCGTGTGCGAGCTGCACGGGCAGGACTGCGAGGACCCGGACAAGACGAAGACGGGCGACTGGATGTGCAAGTGCGTGCCCCCGTCGAAGGGGAGCCCGATGGGGCTCGGCGCGGCGGTGTGCCAGCTGGACGAGTGCGTGGAGATGTGCGACACGTGCGCGGGGGCGACGTGCTCGGACGCAGGGCAGGAGTGTGCGGACATGAGCACGTCGCCGAAGCACCTGAAGGACTGGGTGTGCAAGTGCCCCCCGCCGTCGACGGACTCGCGCACGGTGGCTGCGGTGTCGTCGTGCACGGACGACGAGTGCAAGGTGCACGGGCCGACGTGCGTGGCTGCGGGGCAGATCTGCGTCGACCCGGACACGTCGAAGGCGGGCGACTGGGAGTGCCACTGCCCGCCGCCGGCGTCGGGGTCGCAGCAGGGCGGGCCGGTGGACACGTGCACGACGAACGAGTGCGCCACGGTGTGCCCGACGTGCGCGGACAAGGACGGGCGCGGGAACGTGTGCGTGGTGGAGGAGCAGGAGTGCGTGGACCCGGACCACACGGTGCTGTCGAACTGGTACTGCAAGTGCACCATCGGAACCTCGTTCAAGGTCGGCGGGCCCGTGGAGCAGTGCATTGTGGACGAGTGCGCGTCGTCGTGCGAGACGTGCGCAAACAAGGGGGGCGGGAATGTGTGCGAGGATGCCGGGCAGGAGTGCATTGACGTGAACACGGCGGGGTACGCAGGCGCGGACTGGCAGTGCCGCTGCCCGCCCCCGCTGCAGGCGAAGTTCACGACGAACGGGGTGGCTGTGTGCAGCCTGGACGAGTGCACGGACGCGGTGGACGGGAAGGTGCCCGGGAGTGTGTGCGCGGACGGCGGACAGCTGTGCCACGACTCGCACCTCGACACACTCGGGGACTTCGACTGCGTGTGCCCCCCGCCGCAGCAGGGGACGAAGACGGCGGGGCTGGCGACGTGCACGACGGACGAGTGCCTGATCCACGGGGACCAGTGCAAGCAGGCGAACCAGACGTGCGTGGACCCGGACCTGCAGATGATGAACGACTGGGAGTGCGTGTGCCCGCCGCCGTCGGCATCGAGCAGGAAGCTGGGGGCTGCCGTGTGCGAGGTGGACGAGTGCGTGGAGAACCGGTACGTGTGCGAGGGTGCGCAGCCGCCGCAGGGGTGTGTGGACGCCAACCAGACGCGCAGCGGGGACTGGCAGTGCGTGTGCCGTGCGCCGTCGACGGGGAGCGCGGTGGCGGTTGCGGCGGAGTGCAAGCTGGACGAGTGCGTGGGGCAGTGCGCCACGTGCGCAAAGACGACGTGCTCGCAGGTGGGGCAGACGTGCACGGACCCGAACCCGTCGTTTCGGAGCCTGAACGACTGGGTGTGCAAGTGCCCGCCGCCGTCGACGATGAGCGCGGTGGCGGCTGCGGCGCAGTGCCCGGTGGACGAGTGCGAGCGGGCGGCGCACGTGTGCCTCGCGTCGAAGCAGAACTGCATCGACCCGAACACGGCGGGCAACAGCCTCGGGGACTGGGAGTGCCACTGCCCGCCGCCGGCCGTGGGGGCCTCCGTCAAGGGGCCTGCGGAGTGCCTTGTGGACGAGTGCAAGAAGCACGGGCACGTGTGCAGCGAGCGCGGGCAGATGTGCGTGGACCCGAACAAGCACGTGGACAGCCTGAAGGACTGGGAGTGTCACTGCGTGGCGCCCTCGACGGGGGCGAAGGCGGTGCTGAAGCCTACGGAGTGCGTGCTGGTCGGGGAGTGCGAGGACCCGACGGTCAGCGACGTGTGCACGACGGCGGGGCAGGTGTGCGACGACCCGGACGTGGCGAAGAAGGCGGACTGGCGGTGCCGCTGCGTGCCGCCAGCCACCGGGGTGCCCGGGCTGATGGGCCCGACGGTGTGCAAGCTGGACGAGTGCGTGTCGCGGTGCCCGACGTGCGCCGGGTCGACGTGCACGGATGCGGGGCAGGCGTGTGTGGACGAGAACACGGACCCGGTGAAGGGGCTGAACACGTGGGAGTGCCGGTGCATCGCGCCTGCGAGCGGTTCGAAGCGGACGGCGGCGGCCGTGTGCGTCGTCAACGAGTGCGAGGTGCATGGGTCGACGTGCACGACGGTGAACCAGGACTGCGAGGACCCGTCCAACACGGTGACCGGGGACTGGCGGTGCGAGTGCCGGGCGCCGCTGCAGGGGCAGTCGACGGCGTCCGTGGCGGCGTGTGTCGTTGACGAGTGCACGCTGGAGGGGGCGGGCGTGTGCGCCACGAAGGGGCAGACGTGCTACGACCCGGACACGGCGGCGGACGCGCGCGGGGACTGGCTGTGCCAGTGCGTGGCGCCGTGGACGGGGAGCGCCGTGGCAAAGGCGGCGGTGTGCACGGTCGACGAGTGCAAGGTGCACGGGAGCGTGTGCCGGGCGGCGGGGCAGACGTGCATCGACACGGAGCCGTCGATCGAGGGGTTCTGGTACTGCGTGTGCCCGCCCCCGCAGCAGAAGAAGCAGAAGAGCGGGGGTGTGGCGGAGTGCTCCGTCGACGAGTGCGAGGCGCCCGGGAACACGACGGCGGTGCCCGTGTCGGGGGAGCCGAACGTGTGCGAGGCTGCGGGGCAGACGTGCGAGGACCCGGACACAGCGCCGGACGCTCTCGGGGACTGGCTGTGCCGCTGCGCAGGGTCGAACTTCTCGGCTGTGGCAAACGTGGCTGTGTGCGAGGAGGACGAGTGTGCCAGGCCGGAGAACGCGGCGACGTGCGTCGGGCAGCTGTGCATCGATCCGGACTGGCACAAGGTGGACACGTGGGAGTGCCGGTGCGTGCCGCCGTCCGTCGGGTTTGCGGTGATGGCGCTCGCGACGTGCGCGACGGACGAGTGCATGCAGCAGGAGCAGGCGTGCCACGCGTTCGGGCAGCAGTGCGTGGACACGGACCCGGTTGCGGAGGGGACGTGGGAGTGCCACTGCCCGGAGCTGCCGGGGGTGCAGGGCGGGAAGGCGCTGATGGGGGCGGCGGAGTGCACGCCGCCGGAGAGCGAGTGCCAGATTGAGGCTGTGCAGGAGACGTGCACGTCGCACGGACAGGCATGTGTTGACCCAGACGTGTCGGTGTCGGGTGACTGGATGTGCGAGTGCCTGCCGCCCGCACAGGGGGCGAACACGGTCGGCGGCCCGGCGACGTGCGAGCTGGACGAGTGCACGAATGCGTGCACGACGTGCGCGGGGAAGACGTGCTCGGCGGTGGGGCAGACGTGCCGGGACCCGAACACGGGGGGGAACTCGCTCGCGGACTGGATGTGCATGTGCCCGTCGGACGACAAGCAGGGCAAGCAGAGCGGGGCGGCCGTGGGGCGGGCAGCCACCTGCTCGCTGGACGAGTGCGTGGAGGTGTGCCCGTCGTGCGCCGACCACGGGGAGGGGAACACGTGCGGGCGCGTCGGGCTGCTGTGCGAGGACCCGAACATGGACGCGCGGTCGACGAGCGACTGGATGTGCGTGTGCCCGCCGCCTGCGACGGGGCGGAAGACGCTCGCGATCCCCGTGTGCGCCGTGGACGAATGCAAGCTGCCTGAGAACCAGATGGTGTGCACGCCCTCGGAGGGACAGGTGTGCGTGGACCCGGACACGGACGCCGGGTCGCGCGGGGACTTCGAGTGCCGGTGCCCGGAGGGGATGACCGGGGTCGGGGTGGGGCGGGCGGCGCGGTGCATCCTGAACGAGTGCAACCTCGCGGCCAACTTCCACAAGTGCGAGGAGCAGGGGCAGGTGTGCATCGACCCGAAGCCGACGCCGGCGGCGCGCGACGACTGGGAGTGCCACTGCGCAAAGGGCGGGGTGTTTGCCGTGATGGCCCCTGCCGAGTGCAAGCTCGACGAGTGCGCGGCGGTGTGCGACACGTGCGCGAACAAGGGGGGCGGGAACGTGTGCGAGCTGGCCGGGCAGACGTGCTTCGACGCGAACCCATCGCCGACGTCGACGAATGACTGGATGTGCACGTGCCCCACCGGGTTCCCGTCGGCGACGGCGAACGTGGCAACATGCCAGGTGGACGAGTGCATGGACGTGACGAACTTCGGGGCGCTGACGTGCAAGGAGGTGCCGCGGAAGACGCTGGACGGGTGCCTGTGCAAGTGCGGGTGGGAGATGCAGGAGCAGCTGGGGTCGCAGGGTGTGGGCCCTGGGATCGACAGCCCGTGCAACGCGGGGTGCTGCAACCCGACGGGGCGTGCGGGCGGGCCGTGGTGCCTGATCGACGCGGACCACCCGGACAACATCGCGAATCCGAAGTGCGCGGAGCTGCTGGAGGGCCCTGTGGCGGGGCAGGTCGGGACGTGCGACCCGCAGGTGGCGGCGTGGCAGGTGCAGAACGTGTGCGAGAAGCAGGAGCAGATGTGCGTGGACCCGAACCGGTCCCCGCAGAGCGTGGGGGACTGGCGGTGCGAGTGCCTGCCGCCGATGTTTGGGGAGCCCGTGACGCGCGCGGCGGCCGTGTGCATGAGGGACGAGTGTGCGTCGGATGGGGCGCGGGTGTGCGCGGCGCACGGGCAGGTGTGCAAGGACCCGACGCAGGAGGTGGACGACTGGGTGTGCGTGTGCCCGAAGGGGTCGACGGGAGCAGACGGGTCGCAGAAGGTGGCGACGTGCACCTTCACCGGGGAGTGCGTGGCGAACGCGCACGTGTGCACGCAGGTGGGGCAGGCGTGCTTCGACCCGGACGTGAAGACGGACGGGGACTGGGTGTGCCAGTGCGCGGCCCCGGCGATCGGGGTGAGCAGCCGCGGCAGCCCTGCGGTGTGCAAGCTGGACGAGTGCGTGGCGGAGTGCCCCACGTGCGCGGACAAGGGGGCCGGGAGCGTGTGCGAGGCGGTGGGGCAGACGTGTGAAGAGACGTCAGCGTCGCCGGCAGACCTGGGGGACTGGCGGTGCGTGTGCCCGCCGGGGCAAGCGGGGTCGAGCGCGGCGGCGCCGGCGGAGTGCCTGGTGGACGAGTGCCTGCTGAACAATGGGCGCCTTGCGGCGCTGTGCGCAGCGGCGGGGCAGACGTGTGTGGACCCGAACACGCACGCGTCGGACGGGACGGGCGACTGGAAGTGCGTGTGCGCGGCGCCGTACGTCGGGGAGGCGACGGCGAAGGTTGCGTCGTGCAAGACAGACGAGTGCGCGGAGGCAAAGAACATGCAGGTGTGCAGCGCCGCGGGGCAGACGTGCGAGGACCCGAACCCGGACGCGCTTGTGACAGGGGACTGGGTGTGCCGCTGCATCGACGCGCAGTCGGAGGACGTGAACAAGACGGCGGTGGGGGCGCCTGCGCCGTGCACGGTGCCTGAGACGTCGTGGTGCACGGTGCACGGGGAGAAGTGCACGTCGCAGGGGCAGGTGTGCGTGTCCAGCCCCGACGCGGGGGCACCCGGGTTCTGCGCGTGCGTGGCGCCGCAGACCGGGGAGCGGCAGGCGGGGGGGCCGGCCACGTGCGTGCTGGACGAGTGCAGCGCGGTGTGCGACACGTGCGCGGACCAGGACGGGAAGGGGAACCTGTGCATGCTGAACGGGCAGACGTGCATTGAGGGGAGCACCAGCCTCTTGGCGGTGTCGGACTGGAGGTGCGCGTGCTGCGCGCACGAGTACCTGTGCACGATGTCGAAGGCGTCGGCGGTGGCGGCGGTGGCGCAGTGCTCGTACAACGAGTGCGACGGGCCCGGGAAGGTGTGCGTGAAGGAAGAGCAGACGTGCGTGGACCCGGACGCGTCGGAGATGGTGACGGGCGACTGGTACTGCGCGTGCGCCGCGCCGTCGGTGGGGAAGAAGGTCGGCGGGGTGGCGGTGTGCACGTACGACGAGTGCCTGATCCACGAGAAGGAGTGCACCGCGAAGGGGCAGACGTGCCACGACCCGAAGATCGAGGCGGGGTCGCGCGGGGACTGGGAGTGCCGGTGCGTGTCGCCTGCGAAGGGGAGCGCCATCGGGAAGCCCGCTGTGTGCGAGTATGTGGGTGAGTGCCACACCCCGGCGATCGCGGCGGTGTGCACGGACGCGGGGCAGTCATGCTACGACCCGGACGAGGCGTCTGTGGGGGACTGGGAGTGCCGCTGTGTGTCGCCGCGGGTGGGCGACGCCGTGCGCAACGCCCCGGCGCAGTGTGTGCTGGACGAGTGCCGGGCAACGTGCGGGACGTGCGCCACGAAGCCGGGGTCGCAGACACACGCGTGCCTGTCGGCGGGGCAGGAGTGCGTGGACGCCAACACGGACGCGGCGAGCACGGGGGACTGGCGGTGCAAGTGCCCGCAGCCGCAGATCGGGGAGCAGCGCGGGGCCGCGGCGGTGTGCGAGGCGGATGAGTGCGCGGTGGCGGCGAACCGGGACACGTGCGCGCAGGCGGTGGACGCGAAGGGGAAGCCGATGCAGCTGTGCCACGATCCGGACACGCAGAAGAGCGGGGACTGGGTGTGCATGTGCACGTGGCCGTACGTCGGGGCGCCCGCGGCGCGCGAGGTCGCCATGTGCCGGCTGGACGAGTGCTCCGTGGCGTCCAAGTGGCTGGGCGGGAAGGCGAACGGGAACGAGGTGTGCTCACAGAAGGGGCAGCTGTGCGTCGACCCGCAGCAGGATGTGGACGCGGTGGGGAACTGGATGTGCACGTGCCCGGACGCGAACGACGGGGTGCAGGTCGGGGCACCCGTGGCGCAGTGCAAGACGGAGACGCTGTGCGCGGAGCACGGGAACACGTGTGGGGCGGGGCAGATGTGCGCTGAGCGGAACGGGGCGTGGTGGTGCCAGTGCATTGCGCCGCTCGCCGGGGAGGCGCGCGAGGCGGCGGCGGTGTGTGTGCTCGACGAGTGCCGGTCGCGGTGCGAGACGTGCGCGCAGCAGGGGCTGACGCATGTGTGCGGGGCTGCGGACCAGAGCTGCGTGGACGCGGACACGTCGGCGTCGAGCCTGTCGGACTGGCGGTGCGTGTGCAAGAACGGGAAGGGGAGCGCGGCGGCAGCGGCTGCGGAGTGCATGGTCGACGAGTGCGGGCTGAACGGGGTGATCTGCACCGGGAAGGGGCAGGTGTGCCGCGACCCGGACATGTCGGCGGGATCGACCGGGGACTGGCTCTGCCTGTGCCAGGCGCCTGCGAGCGGGTCGGCGGTGGGCGGCCCGGCGTCGTGCCTGGTGGACGAGTGCTCGCAGCACGGGACGGTGTGCCTCGACGCGGGGCAGATGTGCGTGGACCAGAACAAGGGGGCGCAGAGCCTGGGGGACTGGACGTGCAACTGCCCGGAGCCCGCGCAGGGGTCGATGGTGGCAGGGGCTGCGGCCTGCACCTACGTGGGCGGGTGCGCAGTGGAGGCGAACGCCAAGGTGTGCGCCGCTGCGGAGCAGAAGTGTGTGCCCGGGGCAAACGCAACGAACACGGACGACTGGCGCTGCGCGTGCCTCCCGCCGTTCCACGGGCTGGAGGTCGGTGTGCGGAAGCCGGCGGTGTGCATCGTGAACGAATGCGATGACATCTGCCCGACGTGCGCGCGCACGAGCGTGGAGTCGATCAACGTGTGCACGGCGTCGGGGCAGGGGTGCGTCGACCCGAACATGGGGATGGAGAGCCTCGGGGACTGGGTGTGCCAGTGCGCGCCGCCGGCGACGGCGACGGCTGTTGGGCGCCCTGTCGACAAGTGCCTGGTGGACGAGTGTGTGGCGGTGACGCAGAAGGGGGCGCGCCAGTGCGAGCACTTCCGGCGCTTCACCACCGACGGGTGCGAGTGCGCGTGCGGGTGGCAGCTGCCGGAGGCGGAGGGCCCGGGCATCGGGGCTGGGTTCGCGGAGCCGTGCAACTCGGGGTGCTGCAACCCGACGCGGTCGGGGCTGGGTGACTGGTGCATCCTGGAGAGCAACGAGTTCAATCGTGCGAACCCGAAGTGTGCGGCGCTGCTGGGGGCGAGCAAGCGGCAGACGTGTGCGGAGCCCGGGGCGCCGGCGCCTGCCGGTGCGAGCCAGCCCGCGGTGACGGACGTGTGCATGGAGAAGGGGCAGGTGTGCGTCGACCCGGACCACTCGCCGTCTGTGACAGGGAACTGGGAGTGCCGCTGTGCGGACGGGACAGAGATGCAGGAGGGGAAGTGTGGTATGTCTGCAGTGTGGGTGGGGCGATGTGAAGCAAGTGTGTGGGGGTGGTCCTTTGATTGTTTTTGCTTCTGGGGGTCTTCGCTACCACGGTGGGATCATGAAAAAAATAGTACTATTATAGTCTATATATAGTGACATGGCGACTATAATAGTCACTATAATAGTGGACCTGCGACTATTATAGTGACTATAATAGTGGCAGGTCCACTATAATAGTGACTATTATAGTCGCCATGTCACTATAATAGTCACTATTTTAGTGGACCTGCCACTATTATAGTCACTATAATAGTCGCATGTCCACTATTATAGTCACTATTATAGTGACGTGCGACTATTATAGTGACTATAATAGTGGACTTGTCCACTATTATAGTCACTATAATAGTCGCACGTCACTATTTTTACAACTATAATAGTGACAAGTCTAGTGGCATGCGACTATTATAGTCACTATTATAGTCGCCATGTCGACTATATGGTCAGTAAGTGCTCAGTATATAGTGAACACATACTTCTATTCGAACATGGGATGCCACTACATGTCAAGTAAACGCCCTGGACATGTCACTAAGTGTCCAGTAAACTGCGTTTTTGGGCCACTATATGGCCGGCATTGCGACTATTTTACTGACATGCACTCAACATGTCCAGTATTATAGTGGATGTGCGGCCAACATGTCAGTATTTACTGCAAGAACAGCTAGCTTTTCGCACTAAAAAGACTCGTGGCAGCGTTCGGTATCCTGCACACATGCACTAGCAGGCACCGTTCGTACAAACAAAAAGTTGTTCGTACGTTTAGACCACACACCCTTAAACAATGGCGCAGCTCAGGAAGGTGGATTGGAAGAAAATCCCCATTCCCCGCCTTCCTGAGGGACGGCGTGCGGCCCCCCTGCGCCCCAGGTGTGTGTTCCCCCCGTGTCTCATTGTCCACAGGGCTCCGGAGAGTGTCTCCTGCTGGCGCTGTGGGTGTCGTGCCCGCGCCAGCTGCCCGGAGTGGAAGGAGCTCGCGGGGGAAGAGAACGCCCTCGAGCGTTTTGAGAAAGACCCGGATGTTCCTGACTGGTGTTGCCCCCTCTGCGCCTACGCGGTGTCGACAGGGGAAGAGCTCGAGGGGGAGCTGGCGGAGATGAAGGAGGCTGAAGAGCAGGTGAGTGAGGCGGCGGCGGCGAATGCGGAGACCTTCGAAGTGCCGTTCCAACCTAAAGCCACCTCCCCTGCTGTCGTGCCCCCTCCCTCCCAAACAGGTCCGCCCCCCCCTGGTGCACAGGCACCCCCCCCAGCACAGGCTGGTCAGGATCCGCGCTCTGCCCCTACAGGGCAGGGTGGCGTGCTTCCTACTCACACGGCCACAGGGTCCTCTGTGAACACCCCCACAGGATGGAGCACCACGCTTCCAATGAACACGGCCACAGGGCCAGGGAACACTTTCCCACCTCACTCAGCCACAGGGCCTGCAGGTGCTCAGCCTGGTGCAGCATACTGGGGCCAGGGCATGATGAGCCCGAGCCCTGAGCAGAGCCAGTGGTTCGGGATGCAGCCGCCCGGCGGCTGGTCTGGGTACGGAGCACCCACCGGGGTTTTCGGGGGGATTGGAGGAACAGCACCTCCTGCAAGCACAGGCTTCCCCCCTCCTACCAATGCCGCAGCGCTCTGGCCACAGTACCATGTCCGTCCTGTGCAGATGTTCGATTCGGTCGAGCCATCCAGGGTTGTCACGTGGGGAGAGGCCCTCGGGAACCCCCATCATGTGGAACACTTGTGGACTCGTCTGATGATGAGACACCCGTGCCCCACAACGGCTACTGAGTCGGGGCACCACCACGAGCGTCGGGTGCTCCTCTCGCTGCTCCGCATGGTCATCTTCTCCCCTGTGGCCAGGGCCCTTCCGGAGATGCTGCACATCCTGGTCGTTCGGCTGGAGGCCATCCTGCTTCGGGAGGGCTGGATTAAAGCAGCCTCCCTCAACAAAGACCAGGCAATTGTGGGTTCCGGGGAATTCGAGCACAGGCTCGCTTCCCTCCACTTCTCCGAATGCACGCGTGAGAAGTTTGCTGCGGCCCAGTCGGAGGCCAGGGCTACCGCGGCACGGCACAGGCCCCCGGCAAACCCGAACCCGGGAAACCGCCAGTACCCTCAGCACAACCAGGGATCCGGACGCGCCGCCGGCCACAAGAGGAAGGGTGGGGATTTTCAGCACCCCCAGCGCCCACGACCGTCACAGTGACTCGACCCGTGGGGCCCCCTCCTCGAAAGACACCAGATCCGCCGACCGGCCCCAGAGGTGTCCGAGGAGGTGTTCAGCGAGCTGGAGCTGGACACCAGCACGTTTCTGGCGACGTGCTACCGGGACAGTTCGCTCCGGGCCATGGTATCGGTGGAGGCCCGAGCGCGCCAGTTCCGACAACAGCTCGAGGTGCACGACCCGCACGTGGACCCCGAGAGAGCCTTTCTGATGTGGCTCAGGACCCTACTGCAACAAGGACAGATCAGCGCGGCCAGTGCCCGGCAGTACTTAACATATCACAGGATGTCAAAAATTCCCCCCCAGGAGGCGTTCCGCCGGGCCACACTGCAGATTCCCCCCCCGAAGAGGGCCGAACCGACAACCATTTCGCAAGTGCAGGTCTTCAACGCAGTTTACACCCCGCCGTTGTCCCGGGCCGCAGTGGCACTCGCTCTACAGTGGAGCACGGGATGCAGATGGAGCGACCTGGAGAGGCTCCGCAGCTGCGATATCCGTTTCCTGGCCTCCGGCGACATCATGGTGACTTTTCTGGGCGGCAAGACAGACCTACACTGGAGGGGCCAGGCCCTCATGCTCCCCGCGAAGGGCAAGTACATCGGGCTGCTTCGACGGTGGGTCGCTCATCGCCAGTCTCAGAGCCCGGAGGGTGCCCTGTTCCAAGGGCTGAAGTACACAGAGTACAACACTTTCCTCCGGCAGTCTCTGCACATTCTGTCGCATGGGGTCAGACGGAGCGCCCTGAAGAGGACGGCAGAGGTGGCGGGCCAGGCTTCTGCCCAACTGCTGGCTCGACACCGCAATCCGACTTCGACCGAAGGATACCTCCCTCACCATCTCTGGCAGACGACGGTGCAGTCGAAGGAAGCGACACAGACTCTACAGTGAGTGACTCGGGGGATTCGCTTGCCTCAGTGGGCAGCGTGTATCGGGCGGCACCTTTCCGCCTGTTTCTAAAAGGATATGACTATGCAACGGCCTGGGCTGATGCTCATT
The DNA here is from genome assembly GCA_963210315.1 of Rhynchopus euleeides. NCBI lineage: Eukaryota > Euglenozoa > Diplonemea > Diplonemida > Diplonemidae > Rhynchopus > Rhynchopus euleeides. The sequence goes on from OY723239.1 coordinate 2,066,534, forward strand.
TCGCCGCTGCACCAAGAGCCGCCTACGAAGGGGTCATTTCTGAGGCGACCCGCACCACCATCTACATCGAGGATATGCTGAGGGCCTTCCCTGCCTTGCGTGAGAACTTCCAGTGGTTCCGCGATGCCGAATTCCTCACACGCCGGGTGAATTTCAACCTGAAGCCACGGCCAGGCCCCCCGAACACCAGGATAGTGCCACACGTGGAGCGTCTTGACTCCCTGGGCATTACGGAGCCCTCCCCGAAGGCTGCCTCCGGGGTCACGTGGTATCAGGGGGTGTTCTGTGTCCCGAAGAAGGTGCCGGGTGCCCTGCGGTTTATTATGTCATGCAGGGCTATCAACGACGCCCTGGATATGTCTGACCTCCCCCGCTGCCAGTTGCCCTCATACGACGAGATTCTGGCTACCGTATTCAGTGGAACCCTGGTCATGCAGTTTGACTTCAAATCCTTCTTTTTTCAATTCGATGTTCCCCTCGAAGTGCGCCACTTCTTCGGTTTTCGGGCCTGTCAACGTCATCGCCGCATGACCCGGCTACCAATGGGGTACGCACCGGCGCCCCAGGCGGCCCAGGCGGTGACAAACCTACTCGTGCAGGAGAGCTGTGCCAATGTCGAGGCACAGGGCCTGGCGTGGATCGACAACGCGATCTTCAGTGGCGACAGCAGCGCGCTGTTCCAGGTACACGAGACGTTCACAACGCTGTGCAGAAGGTATCAGGTGGTCATCGGAGAATACGAATCCCCCGCTGCATACACTACACTCCTGGGGATTGAGGTTAACCTGCGGCTGCGCCAATGGCGCATGGATCCTGCGTGGGTTGCGAAGACGCTTCCAGCAGCCCGTGCCCTGCTGGCGCTGGGCCGGGCCCCCCTACGTTTGTGGTGGCGGATCAGCGGAGCTTTCCTGTGGAGGTTTCATGCACTGCGTCTACCACTGCACGGCGCCCTGAAGATCCTCACGTGGATGTCGACTACCTCCCAACTCCGCCTTCCCTGGGACGATCTGTACACGCTCTCTGACGAGGTGTCTCGGGCTCTGCATCAACAGACGGAGTCTCTGGCACAGAACCCATGGCAGTCATGGTCAAGGCGGGAGCTCCCGACGGTTCAGGTCGTGTGCGATGCCAGCCTGTCGGGGTGGGCCGTGGTGCTGGACGATTTACAAGCTCACCACGGTAAGTTCTGGGGCGACCTCCGCGGGGAGACTATATACATGAAGGAGCTCTTCGCTGCTTACAAGGCCGTGAAACTAGTCTGTAGCAGGCACCGATGGGAGAACCACCGTATCATCTTGTTTGGCGACAACCAGGCGGTTATCGGAGCCATCCGGAAGGGAGTGTCACACGTCGTCGGGGCACAGCACTGGCTTGATGGGATCTGCCAGCTTGCGGAAGCTCACGGATGCAGGGTCGACCCCGAATACGTCAAGTCGAGCGAAAACATTGCTGATCAGTATACGCGTTTATGATGAAAAGGAGGGGGGAGGAAAAATAAAAAGTGACCGTTCGTACAAACAAAGAACGCAACTCCAAGTCTTTTTTGCAAGAACAGCTAGCTTTTCGCACTAAAAAGACTCGTGGCAGCGTTCGGTATCCTGCACACATGCACTAGCAGGCACCGTTCGTACAAACAAAGAACGCAACTCCAAGTCTTTTTCGGGTCAGATCAGGTATTAGGGCGGTTCTGATGGTATGTTGAAAAATGTGGTTTTGTACGGGCTTATGACCCCCCCTACCCCCCCCCCCCCCCTCCTGCGCCTTTCCCGGTTACCCGATCCCCGATTCCCCTGCCACCCCCCCCCCCCCTCTCCCAACCCGCGATCAACTCATGATGCAGCTCAACCCAAACCCCCCCCCCCCCACCTCCCCCCCCCACACGGTGGGATCTTGTAAATTTTACATGTATAACTACAAGTATAATACATGTATTATACATGTATAATACTTGCATGTCAACTATTATACATGTATAATACATGTATATGCCTGAAATATACATGTAAAATACATGTATATCAAGTAAAAATACAAGTATAATACTTGCATGTCAACTATTATACATGTATTTTTACTTGATATACCGTAAACGGAAATATTGTGGACCGTAATAAAGGTGAACCGTACTATAGGTGGACCGTAAAAAAGATGGAACAAATGGGATTTTTCCGGAACTTGGAACATTTTTACGGTCCACCTATTTTACGGTTGGGATCGTGGACTTGGCGGTTTTTTTTACGAGTTCCGAAATCGTACGACTGGGCCTCAGCACAGAGTGTGCGCTCACCATCGTCCGGGAACTGTTCTCCCACAGTTACTGCAGGGTGTACTACACTAAAGGAGTACGATTTCCCTTAATTTTCCGGGCAC